>JANAVB010010198.1:25119640-25719640 GCA_029216955.1 Iris pallida
CTGAAGAAGAACATTGTGAGGAAAAAGAAGAAGCTGAAGAGGAAGAGGATTGGCACCCTGATACTTTATTCATATGATGAAGACAAGATCAAAGGGAATAGACTGGAGCTTAGTTCTGAACTGTTCAATCTCCTGACAATACTCCAGTACCCAGTAATTCTGGAGCTGGAAGTAGTCATATAAAGCAGATATCAGACACTATATGGACCGACTGCGAGAAGATGCAAGACTTCCCAGCATATAGAATATGAACCTCAACCTGGTAGAGTTTTATTTCAAATTTTTTAATGTTCTTTTTCTTTATATGTGATTATTTTTCTTTTGACTAGTAGGGACTGCTGCGGCGATGAGCTCGACTCATGCTCCGTTTGTCATACTGATGTTGATGAAGGAAATTCGCATCTACCGACTTCTCCGAAAGCACATAGTTCTACTCCTAGGACAGAGAATATCCAGGCCTCTTCTTCAATAATGACAGCAATTTCGGTTTTGAAACGAGATTGGCAAGGACCCTGGCAAAGTATTCAGATATTATCTATTCATATCTGGATACGTTCTCCAGGCGATTCATGAAAGATGAAACTATGCCTTTCTCCGAACTTCGAACGGTGGTTAATTTTCCGCTTCTGGAACTGCGACATACTGGCTGTGAGACTCAGTGTATCTTCTTTGAACATCTCCTAGATGAATTGGAGACAACTATCCAAAAATACTGGGAGATGAATAAGGAAGATATTAATCTTTGACTGTGGCTGAGATCGCTCGATTGGAACATGAAGCACAAGCTCAGCAAGCTGCTTTAGAAGAATTTCTTGCTTCTTCATCTGAGAAGTTAATAGAGAAGAATGAAGAAATAGTAGCAACTCCTCGGAGAGTAGACATCTGGAGAAAGATGAATATCTAAAGCTGAAGAACTTCAGAAGTGAAAGAGGAATTGGCTCTCTTCAGGAACGTATTATATCCATAGAAAAGGAGCAATCTGAGTTATCATGCTCGTACCACGAAGCTGCACGCTATTAAACTCTTCAACAAGAGTGAGAACAGATGCAGGCCGAGAGATAGAAAAGCTGACCGTCGCCATCATGCTATTGCTATTTTGATCAACAAGTAGTCGCAGTTGAGGTGACAGAACGAGTCCGTAAAACTCATGAGGAGAGGATGAACACTGTACTTAATCATATTCAGGAGTTAATAACTCCTACTACTCAATAAATTTTCAAGCTTCTCATATTTGAATCTTTTTGACATCACTTGTAATCAACACTTTGATCTTTGAATGAAGAAAATGAGAACTTTGATCTGATTTTGACTTTGTTGTTTGAGAATGATGTATCTATAGAAAATATGTTCAGAGGTAAATAATACATGACATATTTCAATAGAATAGAAAATACAAATAAGCTTTGTAATTCTATCAGATGATATTAAACCAAAGATAATTTTAGTTTAATACTGATTAAAAAATAGAATTCAGATATAAAAATATCTTTGAACTCGATTTTCCATAATCTTTTGTCTTGGAAATCAAAAGACTAGATATCATTTTCATAAATAGAAATATGATATGAGATAGAAAATTCAGAGGTAATATGGACGTGATTTTCTAGATATCAAATTCACTAAGAAAATGATACAAATTAGAATACTATTTCCACTAGGGATAAAAGATATCGAAATGATAGGAGAATAATCTCGACAGATGAAAGTATATGCATAATATTTCTTCAAGAATTGGCCATTAATGGGCATCATAGTAATTTACCATCCATGGTGGTAAGCTGATATGCCCCATTAGAAAATACTTTATTCACAATGAATGGACCTTCCCATTTTGCATCGAACTTGCCTTTACTCATATGTGTCATAGTCATCGGACGTCTGACTGCAAGAACAAGTTTCCCTTTTTGATATGCTCGAACTTTGACTTTCTTGTTAAAAGCTCTTGAGATTCTAGCTTGATAGAATTCGATATTATGTTGAGCATATAACCGCTTTTTATCTAGAGCTTCTAATTCTTGAAGTCGAAGACAATCATTATTCTCAGTGGTAAGTTCATTAGCGATTGTTATCCTTAAAGAAGGAATTTGAATCTTAATGGGAGAACAGCTTCGCATCCATACACCAGAGAAAAAGGTATACATCTGGTGGCATTACGAACTGTAGTGCGGTAAGCCCATAAACATTCACCGAGTTTCTCACTCCAATTACGTTATGGCAGAAACAAACTTCTTTAAGAGTTTGATGATGGTCTTGTTGAAAGCTTCTGCTAATCCTTTAGCTGCTGGATTATATGCGGTAGAAGCCAAATTGTTGATCCGATGATCGTCACAGAATCGAGTAAACTTCTGACTGACAAACTGTGGTCCATTATCATGAATAATGCTTCGGGGAACACCAAATCTGTAGATGACATGAAGCTTAATAAAGCTGATGACGTTGGAAGTTTTGACTTCAGATAAAGGAATAGCTTCAGCCCATTTGGAGAAATAATCGTTATTGCGAGAATAAACCGATGACCTTTTGATGACGGCGGATTGATTGGGCCGATAATATCCATGCCCCAAGCTTTGAAGGGCCATGATGCTGCTGTTGGGTGTAGAAATTCTGAAGGTTGATGGATAAAATTTGCATGAATTTGACAAGCTTTACACTTACGGGCATATTGAATAGCATCATTTACCATAGTGGGCCAATAATAACCCATGCGTCGAATACGGTCTTGAAGTTTAGGTCCAGACTGATGTGCCCACAAATTCCATCATGTGCTTCGCGGATAATTGTTGGGCCTCATCACCGACAATACATCGAAGAAGTAAACCATCATAAGCTCGACGATATAAAGTTTTTGTACTATGATTATAATAAAATCTGAGTGATCGTCGTCTGATAGATGCTGCCTCACTCGGATTATCTGGAAGGATATCATACAATATAAAATCTAAGAAAGGAAGTCTCCAAACTTTATCAGTATTCTGAGTCTCAGCTGAATTACTAAAGATAAATTCTATACTAGAATCAGATGAAGATGAAGATGATTTACGATTTAATCTGTCGAACTCTAAATCAATACCGATCTCTTGTTGTGTTGACGTCATGAGATGTGATTCTTCAATAAACTGGAAGTCCTAGAGTTAGATTGTTCTCAAGATGAAATAATTCTCGATTGTAAACAACATCATTGTTGACGTTTAACCAGAATAGCTCAGCTTCTGTGTTACATGCTCGCCTAACATGCTCGATGAAGAATCCTTCAAATGAAGATGCCATAGATGGCCAATCTATAGTAAGGAACCAGATCTTGAAGGAGAACTTCATAAGTACCTCTTATCTGATTGACGATGAGTTTAGAATCTCCATAAGCTTCTAAATGTTGAATATTCAGATGTTTAGCGAGTTGAAGACCAATAAGCAATGCATTGTACTCAGCTACATTGTTTGAACATGGTTGATCGAGAGAATAAGCTCTTTGGATAGCAAGACCTTCTGGCGATACAAGAACGATTCCAACCCAGCGACAATGTCCCATCAGGACCTATTTTGAAGCCGTCAAAGAATAGACGCCAAGTAGGATCTTCTTCAGTAATTTAGTTTAAATCTAGGACTTCATCTGGGATTTCATCGTAGAGTTTTGAATTTTCTCGAATTGATTGAGCAGCCAGAAAATCAGCTAAAGCTTGTCCTTTGACCGATTTCTGAGGGATATAGTGCATATCATACTGAGCAAGTAAAATTCCCCAGTTAGCCAATCAAAAATTTAAAACACTTGGTTTTTCATCATGACTCGTATAGGATTTATCCTGGAAATGACTTGAATGGTCTGGCCAATGATATAATGTCGTGTCTTTTGGACAGCGAACATAAGGGCTAGACATTCTTTTTCGACCGGTGAATATCGAGGTTCAGCTCTGGTCATGGTACGATTGAGATAGTAAATGGCTTGTTCATGACCATTTTTATTCTTTTGAGCGAGTAGCACACCCAATGAATGACTCGTTGCTCGTGTATATAGAAGGAACGGTATTCCTGAGATAGGAGGTACCAATACTGGGGGGTTCATCAGATACTGTTTTATGTCATCAAATGCTTTCTGACATTCGTCAGTCCAGACGAAAGAAACACCTTTCTTCAAAAGTTTATTGAATGGTCTGCAGCGTCCTGAAAGATTAGAGATGAATCTCCTGATATAAGCGATCCTTTCTTGAAATCCTCGTAGCTCTTTTAAGGTGCGTGGAGGACGCTCTTGGATTGCTTGATCTTCTTGGGATCTACGTATATACCTTTCGAGGTAATGACGAAGCCGAGAAATTTTCCACTAGAGACGCCTAAAAAGGACTTAGTAGGGTTCATCCATAATTGATGCCGACGCATTAGATCAAATATAGTTTTCAATCTTGGATGTGATCCTCTTTTTGTCGACTTTGACTGCAATATCATCAACATAGCATTCGACTGTTTTCCGTAAATGTTCACGGAATATAGTACTCATGGCTCATTGATAGGTTGCTCCTGCATTCTTGAGACCGAATGGCATCACTGTATAACAGTATGTACCGATCGGCGTTCTGAAGGAAGTGTGTTTCTCGTCATCTAGAAACATTTTAATTTGATTGTATCCAGAATACCCATCCATAAATGATATCCGTTCAAAACTACAGGTGTTATCGATCATAACATCAGTAATTGGTAGGGGGAACTCGTCTTTAGGACATGTCGTATTGAGATCACGATAGTCTATGCATACACTGATCTTGCCAGTCTTTTAGAGACAGGAACTATATTAGCCACCCAATCAGGGTGTTGTTCCTCTCTAATAACCCAGAAGCCATGAGTTTATTAACTTCGGCTTCAATTGCATCCATAATGTCTGGACGAAAATCGTCGCTGTTGTTGCTTGACCGGTTAGCATTTGGCATGATATTGAGTTTGTGAGTTGCTATCTGTGGATCAAGTCCTGGCATATCTTCATAGCTCCAAACGAAGACATCGATGTATTCACGAATAAGTTTGATCATGTCTTGCTTATCATTTTCTGAAAGACTTTCACTAATGAATATGGTTTGGGGGATCCCTCTTCACCAACATATATTTGAACGAGTTTATCTTCAGTTGGAGGTCCTCTTTGCTCGAATCTAAACTCCCATTGATTATCTAACCTTTGGGCTCATGTTCTGATTCGGATGAGATTTCAAACTCGTTCATTATTTTCTTCAGGACCATCAATGGAAACCATGTTGGAAGACAAAATGCTACGGTGGAAGTCAAATACTTGTATCAGAATCCCAAGAGGAGGTATTAGAAGAATCAGATTTTATCTTCGTCAGATTCAGGATCTTCATGGATGATATTGATAAAGGAAGTAGAAGCAATATAACCCAATCCGTATTTTGTCCTTCCATATTTTAGAGAAGGAATCCGAACAGGCATTTTTCTTCATTCCCATTACTGAGGCCAGTTCTGAAGTCATAGCCCATATTTTTGATAATATCTTTAGATTGCTGGCTGTAACGACGCAACTGTAATCTTCCAGAATCATTATTTTATCATCATCTTCAAGGTTGATAGGGTTTTTTGGTCCTTTGTAGAAGAATATTGGAATGTCTCCTGGTTTTCTGCTAGGTACTAGAAAGTATGAATTTTGTACTGATTCTAAGGATACTTCTGTATGAAAAGTCTGTACTACTCCTATGGTATTGTTTTCAAGTCATCTAACAAATGCAAATAATTATGAACATGATTACAAACATCAATATACTTCAAAGACGGAGATATTTCATTAATTTCAAATGTAGTAGTATTTATATCAGAAGGAGGTTGAACCTTAGAAATTTTAGCCAAATCAATGACTAAAGGGGAAGAAGAAGAACGAGAAGGAATTTTGTTTCGATTAAGATCGATCACAAATGGCTCAGAAGAGGTGAGCTCCCTTGAAACTTAGGATGGAAAAGTAGTTCGCCCACCAACAGGGATTACCAGAGTGTCCTGTTTTATAGATGAAGATGCCAGAAATGTAGTATGCCCACTGACAGGAATGATCAGTATGTCTTGGGTAGATAATTGAGGTAATGGAGAGATACATCCGCTCACTGGAATAATGAAAGGACCTTCTCCAGAGGGTTTAGGAGACTGTACTGAGTAGTTCGACCTTTAACAGGAATTATCAAGGTCTCACTTTGCGGGTCTTCTTTTTTCATAGCTTGTACTATTTTTGTATACTCCTCTTTGTACATCCGGGAATCACTGAAATAAGCTTTAACCCCACGGAATGGATTTATATCAACAACTTCCTTTTGTACTTTTTCATCGCTGTCAATGTATTTGAAGCAATGATGAAGAGTAGAAGGCACCACATTATTTCATGAAGGAAGGGTCTTCCCAATAGAAGATTATAAGATCCCACGATCTCGATCACATAGAAAGTGACTTTAGATGAAATCGCCTATTTGAAGTTTCAGATGAATCTTTCCCAACGGCTCGCTTCGGCTTTGATTGAATCCCAATATAGTAGTAACCGTCTTTGAAAGTTTGTGAAGAGGGATTTTTAATTCATCTAGCAGACTCCTTGGCATTATGCTTAAAGCAGACCCTGGATCAATAAGAATACGATCTACCTTCATCGTATCGATATAACCGGTGTAGTAGAGAGGCCAATCATGTCGATTATCCTCCAATAACATGTCATCTTGTGTAAAGGTGATATTCGGGATGATCTCCAATACACTATTGCAATGTAAGCAAGTAACAGGTTCTTCATCTGGTTTTTTTAATTATGCGAGACAAGAGTCAGCCTGAAGAAGTGCCTCACTTAATGTCTCCTGAGTCTCTTTAGAAAGACGTAGAAGTTCGAAGAGGGACATTCTAGCCGGAGTATTAGCGAGTTGAGCTAAAATGTCAAAGTTATAAGGTTTTTGAAGTCCAAGGGGAGGAGACTTCCTGATTGGTTTGTCGAAGCGAACTTGTTGTTTGCCTTTCTCAAGTGCTGTGGGCTTGGAAGGAATAGGTACAACCGGTGTAGTTGAAGGAACAGGTACAGTGGATGATTCTTCCTTCCGAGGAACATCAGGAATATCTTTGTCAGCTGGAGAGATATCAGGAGTATCTTCAAGACTATTAGGAGTATCTTCAGGACATTTGGAATAATCTTTTAGATAATGTTTCCCTGTTCTAGTAGCACCAGTAAGCGCTTCTACCTTATGTTTTGGCTCTGTGTCGGAAGTAGATCCGAAAGAAGTCATATGACATGACTTAGTTTTTTCGGCCTTCTTAGATTTTAGGGAAGTAGTCTTTTAAAGGGGAGGAGATTCAAAATCTGCCACTAGATCAGGATCAATCCATATGATTTCTCATGTTTCAATAGTGATTGGTACTAATCCTTCAGACTGTGGAGGGGGAATATTCACGATTTCAAGAGTTGCCTTGGGAATAGGAACAATCCCGCTTTCGAGGAGTTGAGGAGGAAAATCTCTGAATTGCATAGAGACAACATTAGAGGTGATGGTCTTTTCTTTCGGAGTGAGAGTGACAGCTCTAGATTTGATCATTTCCTGGATTTTTCCTTTCAGTACAAAACATGTACGAGCTGTGTGACCCAATATTCTATGGTACGGACAGTATTTAGGATGATCTGTCTTACCAGCTTCATCGGGTTTCTTGATTTCAGGTAATTGTATTTTATTACCTTTAAGTAGACATTTAAAGATACCAAGGACGTCATCGTCGTCGAAAGAGTATTCTTCTTTGGGGCGAGGTGCTCTTGGTTATTGATTTGTTGGAGCTGGAGTAGCTTGGGCAGATATTACTTCTTGATTTTTGCTCTGGAGATTGACTTCAAGAGTCTCTTTTCCTTTACGATTGTTAGGTCGCGTACTATTGCTAGTATTTTGACCTGATTTATTGGGATTCATGTGTACCCCCAGACCTTTGAAAGTCTCGGCACTGACTTCGGCAGCTTTGCCACTGACGATGAAGGAAGGCCAATCTTGGAATTGAGTGGATCTTGTCCACATGCTGATGATTGGTAAGAGATTTGACTTGCAAGTGTCGATAGTGACGGCATCGGGAGTTCCAAGAGGCATTTTTAAAGCTTCTCTTCTAAATCTTTCAATGAAGCTTTCAGTGCTCTCATTATTTTCTGTTTGATTCTTATAAGAGCAGACATAGTCATGTCATTAAGCCCTTCATAGAACCGTTCAAGAAACATTTGTTTGAAGCCCGCAAATGAGGTAATACACCCATCAGAGAGACTTCTATACCACTCATAAGCCGTTCCCTTGAGACATCCGACAAACACCCGAGTAAGGAGGGCGTCGCTTGGTTGTAGCTGGTCAGTCATTACTTCAAAATGATTGATAAACTGACTAGGAGAAGTGGTTCCATCAAAGAATGAGATAGTAGGAGGCTTGTATTTAGGAGGATATGATACTTGCTTCCATTCTATTAGATAAGGTTGCTTGATACCTAACCTTTGTAAACCGTCTTTCTATTTGAATGCCTCAAATTGGGTTCGGAGATTCCTCAATTTTTCAGTAACGACTCCGGAAGATTGTGGAGTTGTAGCTTGTAGAGAATAGTTAGGAGGAGGAACAGCATTATATGCACTACCCCCAGCTCCCGACTGGCTAGGAATTGGTTGAGCTTGTCCAGGGATATTGGATTGTACTGCTGGAGGAACTTGCACTGGACCTATACCAGTGTCAATCGGTATGGCATCAGGTATAGTCCATAGATTTTACAGCTGGTTTGCCATAAGTTCATACATTGATTTTATAGTATCAGCCATAGATTTCATTTGTTGTTCCAAAGAAGCAATTCTTTGTTCTTGGGGAGTCATTGAAGAAGAAGGTTCATTGTTTAATTCAGTATTCCCATCCACCATATAAGTTGTGACCATACGAGGGATTGTTGATGATATTGTTTGTTCTGAATCATTGCTTTGTGTATCAAAATCAGTTGTAGGAGAACTACCCCTAGTAGAAAGAGGTGGGAAGTTGGATTCTCCAAGGAATTCAGAAAATCTTCAGAAACCAAAGTTCTTTGATTAGAAGCCAGGACTCTTGCTCTGGTGCCTCTATACACCCCATCTGGACTGTCAGTTCTACCCCCAGAATCCCGAGAGGTCATATTGATAGAAGCGAAAAGAGGTTCATCTTCATTAGACATAGGTTCATACTGGATCCGATTAAAGACAGACTGTCGTTTAGTTTGACATCTGAATTGAATTATGACCCTAGGTTGGAAGTCACAATCATGATCAGTATGGTCATGATCCATTGACATAGAATTATTCCTCCTCTTTTGTTGAAGATGTTCTCGCAAATCCGTATGTGAAGATTGAGGTATATTTGAGAACAATCTTTGTTTATTAGGAACGTATTTCGTGTCCTTGGATTTTGCCGGCTCTTGATTATATAAAGAGTGATTAATCTGAGCAACATAATTTTTGGCATATTCTGCATCCGGATCTCTTATTTTCATTTTCGATTGGTGTGGTTTCTTAACACCAGAAGTTCTTCCCAAACGGGATTGATTAAGTTTCATTCTTAGATCTGTTGGAGGTAAAACATTGGTTTTTGACACTTAAAGTTTTTCTTCCATTGATCTGGATATTTGCAGAGAAGGAAGAGTTAAACCATCCCCTTGAGTAGGAGTTGGTAAGAAACCTTTTTGTAGAGACAAATTCTGTGCCCAATTTGAAGAAGTCGTAGAAGAAGACATTAAGAAATGTTTCTTTTTAGACTTATTCAAATTTTGAGACATAGAATGTCCAGAAGGAAGAGTAGTCAAAAGACTATTTTCTTTTCTTTGACTAACAAATCTGTCAGCCAAAGTTGTTCCTGAAGTAAACACTACAGGAACAGAGGAAACAACTAAAGAGTTGTTCCTATTTGAAGGGACTTTGTGAGCCATTTGTGGAGGAGCCATAGCAAGACTACCCCCAGTTCTAGCAGAACTTGGCAAGGAGGAAGAAATAGCTAAAGTGCTATTCTTCTTAGAATTTGCTGGTGACAATTTGGCTAAGGAGCCAATGTTGTCAGCATATGAAGTCTTGGCTAAAAAGCCAGATTTCGGTACGCATACTGAGTCAGGGAGAGCTAACTTGGTGGATGATGCGTGCAGAATACACGTTGAGACAGGCTTGGTTAAAGAACCAGTACTGTTAGCGTGATTTTTGGGTTTGGAAATGCACGCTAGAACAGGTTTAGCTAAAGAGCCAGTGGTGTCAGCGTAACTTTTGGACTGATTGACTACGGAAACAGATTTGGCTAAAGAGCCATCACTATCAGCGTGTCTTTTGGATACTTTCGACTTCGAGCACACAGGAGTATGCGTGCCTGCAGTGGAGTTCTTGCCAGTGTTAGTAATGGACACTGTGGCAGAAACTTCACCATCTTTAGTTGCCAACAGATTCTTAGGGACGTAGACAGATCGTCCCTTTGATTTGGCGGTGGTGATAGAGGCTGAAGTGTGCTTGCCACCCTTAGCCCGCTGTATTTCTTCATAGGCGAGTTGATTGAACTGAATCGATATCACCTTCTTCGTCGATCCGACCGACGAAGTGTCGCATTGAGTTGTGGCCATCTCAGAAGAGGAGATGGATTTCCCCAGCAGAGTCGCCAATTTGTTTTCCATAAATAAATTCACTTTATTTATTTGATTCTGGGAAAATACAACTGTAGGAATCCGATCTAGAAGACGATCGCTTTATCCCTTGGACGATACGAAGAAGAAAATCTCTCAAGAATTCGACAGCAATTTAGATATTCTGTATATCTGTACAATGAATGAGAAAAGAACTCTATTTATAGAGTCAAAAATAACTAAAAAGATAACTGTTTTCATAACATATGCATAGTTGATAATCACGCAGGACTCAATCATACGCAAGGTTGATGAGCAGTTACTGGACGTGGCCCATAACTGTTGGACACATGGCAATCATGCATGAATCATGTACAAGTTACTGGGGTACGCATACGAGAGATCCGTGGCATGGCTGCCACATACTCCAATTTGATAATTTGATATGATAATCCGCTAACTGTTTGAGGATGAAATCCCTGTTGAGATGAATGATCCATGCTGACTTAGGCTCAAAATATACGCAAACTTGAGACAGGAACACTAAAGTTCAAAATGCACGCAGACTTGAGTCAGAAGGAGCTCAGAATACACGCAAGCTTGAGGCAGGAACACTGAAGTTCAAAATGCACGCAGACTTGAGTCAGAACGGTCAGCTGTCTTGATTCGACGTGCCTCGACTGACACAAAACCTCTGACATTGATTGCTTTGTCAGTCACATTAAATAATGATAAGCCCTTTTTTGGCATGCCAACTTGATGAAGACCGAATCTTGTTGAAGAAGATTTCAAAAATCATACCATAGTCGGCTGAGATCTCTTGAATCCCGTACATACGTGGCATACGAGGAGACGTTTATTGACTGTCGTGCTGTCAGTCATAATTACAATCTGACAAATGATGAGCTGTCTTTGAGTACCATTTAAACTCTGCGTACATTTGAGAAAATGGTCTGATAGAACTCAGCGTGTCTTTTAGACATTTCCTGATAGACTGTATCAACTCAGCGTGACTTCATTTTTTAGGCCTACAGAGATAGTCGTTCCATACATTACATCCCTTTTTACAAGAAAAATAGTTACACTTGCCACCTGCGATCGAGGGAAGCCGAGTCGCCATCTATTCTTCTTTGTACTAAATACAGAGTCTTTGAAAGGATTTCAAAACACAAGCCTTTACACGAACAAGGCTTCAAAAGTGTCCACGTCACCTTGAGCTTTTAAGTGGCACGCCCTTCGTGGTTCGGGGTACCTACGTGGAGAGAGAGGATCTGTACATTACATTTTGTACTGGTGCGTGGCTATTTAGGCTCCAAGCTCTCATTTGGTTGAAGAGTTTATATGACTTTAGTTCATGAATGTTTCTAACCATCCTAATGAATTTCAAACAAGCAAAGACAAGCATAATGTAAATTACGTTGGAACTTTCCCACGGTGGACCGTGCCGCGCCTTATGAAACTTACCATGTTCTTCCCTCTCAATCGTTATCATTTACATTCTAAGTGCAACATTACGTATGTTTGGTCACTGGCTCCCAGAGCCATCGTGGACTCGCTTTTTGCTTTTATTAGACGAGGCCCTTTCAGCGCGAGTAGCGAGCCCCGCTGCAAGTCCTCGCCTAACGTTGTACCCAGTACAGCTTATGTAAATGTTTTCTTTCTTGGCTTCAACGGTCCCGTGGCCCCGGGTAGCCGTATGGGGAAACTCTACCTTGTCAATAAGTTGTCCTTGACCGTGTAAAGACCATTTTTGTTTTAGTTGTTAAGACATAGCCTACTTTCTCTTTGAAAACTCGATCATTTTATCATGCCCATGCCCTTGCATTTATTCTTTCATGTGCAACAACATTATCGATTTACCTAAGAAGGGGGTCAAGAAAAGAAGGGTCAGCCACTCACCTTGAGTTTACTTCAGGCGAAAGAACTTGTTGGTCCCGCTAGATGTCGCCTACGCGATTACCTGAAATCGCACAAGCAACCGATTAGAACACTGCATTATTCAAGAAGTTCGATAGGAAATGCGAGTTCGAAATACAAGCCATAAAAACCATCAAAAACATTCACGAAAATGCATTCAGAAAATAAAGCCAAAACCAACGCAAGCGGCGTGAAAAGCAGAGCAATGGGAGGTCTCTCACGACTCAGTCGCAGAGTCAATCCTCGAAGCACAATCCGCTGAATATGGGACTTGGTTCCGAAGAAGATATTCCATAACGAGGAATGGATCTTAATTCCACCGTTCCCGTTCGATCGACTCGGTCGATCGCGACCTATCAGTCCCGACCGAATCGATAGTGACAGTGTTCCTTTCTCGTGCACCCCGTGGACAGAGTACGGGGCACGATATAGGGACCGGACACTACACCATAACCAACTAAGAAAAAGTTTCGTCCTCGAAACTTAAGAATAGAACCTACCTCTATGAGAACAATGAAGGGAACTTCTCCTTCATTTCTGACTCAAGATCCCACGTCGACTCTTCGACCGAATCGTTTCTCCAAAGGATGCGGACGAGAGGAATAGCACGGTTGTGGAGAAGTTTATCCTTGTGCTCCAAGATTTGCACCGGCTCTTCGACATAACACAAGTCCGCCTTCAGGTCCAGCTTACCCAAATCTACCACATACCCCGAATCGTGCACGTACTTCCGTAATTACGAGATGTGGAAGACGTCATATACCTCTGACAATGCAGGCGGCAAGACGATTTGGTAAGCTACCGGGGCGACTCGCTTCAATATTTCGAACGAGCCAACAAATCTTGGGCTTAACTTTCCTTTCGTACCGAACCGGGAAACTCCACGCATAGGCATCACCTTTAGAAATACATGGTCGCCTTCCGAGAACTCGAGGGGGCATCAGTGCGTGTCGGCATAGCTCTTCTGTCGGCTTTATGCTATCTTCTATCTCTCTCATATCAACTTGACCTTCTGCACAGTCTGTTCCACCAGCTCCGGACCAAGTATTTGCCGCTCTCCGACTTCATCCCAGCAAATGGGCGATCTGCACTTCCGGCCGTATAAAGCTTTATACGGCGCCATTTGGATGCTGGACTGATAGCTGTTGTTGTATGCAAACTCGGCTAGCGGTAGATGAACGTCCCAACTTGACTTCAAGTCGATCGCACAGAGCCGTAACATGTCTTCGAGAATTTGGTTCACCCGCTCTATTTGGCCGTCAGTCTGAGGATGATAAGCTGAGCTAAACTTTAACTTGGTCCCCAACGCTGAATGAAGACTACTCTAGAAGCGTGCAACGAACCGTCCATCCCGATCAGAGACGATAGATACTGGGACCCCCGTGCAGCCGAACTATTTTGTCAAGGTATATCTGAGAAAGGCGGTCGACACTCCAAATAACTTTGATGGCGATAAAGTACGCTGACTTGGTTAGTCGATCGACGATGACCCAGATAGCGTTGTTTCCCCGTGGCGTCTTCGGCAAGCCAACAACGAAGTCCATAGTGACATGATCCCATTTCCACTCCGGAATGGCAAGGTTCTGCATCTTCTTCGCCCGGTCGCTAGTGCTCGGCTTTGACTTGCTGACAGGCCATACACTTTGACATAAAGAGCGCTACGTCCCTCTTCATGCCGTGCCACTAAAAGACAATGCGGAGGTCCTTATACATCTTGGTGCTACCAGGATGTAAAGAATATTTTACATAATGCGCCTCCGACATTATCTCCTTTATATGTTCTGCGTCGTCCGGAACGAATAGTCGTCCTTTCACTCGCAACACTCCCGACTCGTCCTCTGTAAGTTGGACGCTTTTTCTGTCGATATCAGCTTCCGCATCTTCTCCAGGTATGGGTCGTCCTTCTGAGCATATTTGATCCTCTCCAGTAGGCTCAGTTCCACCCGCAGTTGCGCTAGTTTCACATCTCTGAAACGAACTCATAGTTCAATGTCCATTTCTTTCAAGTCACGCAGCAGTCGATCGTTAATGCATAACGAAGCTAAGTACTTCCGGCTCAGCGCATCTGCTACCACATTTCCCTTGCCCGGCGTGTAGTTGATTGGTAAGTCATAGTCTTTGATTAGTTTAAGCCATCGCCTCTGCCGTAAATTCAGTTCTTTCTGGGTGAAGAGATACTTGAGGCTTTTGTGGTCCGTATAAATCCTGCACGCCATGCCATAGAGATAGTGACGCCACAGCTTCAACGCGAACACAATTGCCCCCAGTTCTAGGTCGTGCGTGGGGTAGTTCTTCTCGTACGGCTTTAACTGCTGGGAAGCAAAAGATATCACCTTATCCCGCTGCATGAGCACACACCCCAAGCCCTGGCCAGAAGCATCGCTGAAGATTTAAAATCCCTCCGTCTCTTCAGGAAGAGCAAGTATCGGGGCCGAAACGAACCGTTGTTTGAGCTCCTGGAAGGAAGCTTCACAGTCGTCTGACCACTTGAATGCGACTCCTTTCTGGATGAGGCGATTCAACGACGATGTGATCTTCGCGAAGTCCTTCATGAAGCGTCGATAGTATCCAGCCAAGCCTAGGAAGCTTCGAGTTTCGATAACTGATGCGGACCATTTCCAATCAGCAACTGCCTCTACTTTCTTCGGATCGACTGCGATGCCCGCAGCGGAGATGATGTGCCCAAGGAATGAGATGATGTTCAGCCAGAACTCGTACTTGCTCATCTTTGCATACAACTGATTCTCTCGAAGGGTTTGGAGTACCGTCCGCAGATGCTCTGCATATTGCGCTCGATCCTTCGAGTAGACGAGGATGTCGTCGATGATGGCTACTACGAATTTGTCAACGAACGGACGGAACACCCTATTCATTAGATCCATGAAGACGGCAGGGGCATTTGTCAGACTGAACGGCATTACCAAGAACTCTTAGTGGCCATAACGAGTACAGAAGGCGGACTTTGGTACGTCATCTGGCTTGACCTTGAGTTGGTGATAACCCGATCGCAGATCAATCTTCGAAACACCGTTGTACCTTGGAGCTGGTCGAACAAGTTGTCGATGTGGGGCAGGGGATATTTGTTTCGGATGGTAGCTTTATTCAATTTCCGATAGTCGATGCAGAGTCGCATCGATCCATCTTTCTTCTTCACGAATAGCACGGGCGCACCTCATAGCGAGACACTCGGACGGATAAACCCTCTGTCGAGTAATTCCTGAAGTTGTGCCTTCAATTCTACAGGGGCCATTCTGTACGGAGCCTTCGAGATCGGCCGGGTGTCGGAGAATGTGTCGATGGTGAACTCTATTTCTCGATCGGTCAGCATGCCGGGTAGCTCATCCGGGAACACGTCTGGAATTCTGCCACAACGTCAGTCTCACCCGCGTTCGCACCATCCTACCTCGTATCACGAACGGACGCCAAGTAGCCTTCGCATCCGGAATGAAGTAGCTTTCGAGCCAAGATTGCCGAGATCACCATGCACGTCGGTGATGCCCCATCACATGAATAGCAGAATTTGGAGTGCCCATCACATGAATAGCAGAATTCGGGCACTCCAGGTATGCAGAAGGTGACCTTCTTTCCGACGCATTCGATGTTTACGTTGCAAGGACCGAGCCAATCCATGCCCAATATGATGTCAAAGTCCTTCATATCTAGAACTATCACATCAAGATCGATTTTTTGACCCCCAATACATATGGTTCCTCCCCCGCAGGCTAAATTTGTGAGTAGTGGCACGCCCGAAGGCATACTTACGCTAAGATCAAGGTCTAACAACATTACAGGAAATTAGTGCTCGACGACGAATTTCACCGATAAAAGTATATGATGAGCCTAAATCAAATAACACACGAGCAGGTACATTATTGAAGTTCAATATACCTATCACGACAGTATCGGAAGCAAACGCCTCGTCTCGAGTTAGGGCGAAGACGCACCCTTGTGCATTAGAACGTCGGTCTTGGTTGTTGAGTTGAGTGGGCGGAGGAGGTCGGGGTGCCTGTCCTCGATTCTCTTGACGATTTTGTTGTGGCGGGACATTGCGATTCAGTCGAGGATTTGGGCAGTCTCGAGCAAAGTGACCCTTTCGTCCGCAAGCGAAGCACTCTGACTTGGTAAAGCAGTGGTCGTCAGTGTGCCCGAGCTTGCTGCAATGTCTGCATCGTGGTAACGGGTTCTGGCCTTTATAGCCACTAGTGTGTGGACGCTTTGACGCGTGTTGTTACCTCCCGTATAGCTAGGCCGTTTGTGATTGGAGTGGCACACAACGTCGTCAGCACCGGAAGGATGCAGGCTCTCAAGGCGGAGAGCGTGATTCAGAGCCTCACCCGTGGTCTTGTAATCCGGGACCCCGACATGTGCACCGATAGAGTGTCACAGACCTACTTTGAACCATCAAATGCGACACTCCTCTGTAGACAGAAACGCACTAGCGAACTTGGATAACTTGTTGAATTCTGCGGCGTACTGTTCTACTGTCTGATTCCTTTGCTTCAATTGTATGAACTCATTTTCCTTCGCTTGACGAACGGCTGACGGAAGGTACTCGACTTCAAAAGCCTTGCGGAACGTGGCCCAAGAGATCGGCGCTGTGTTGTTGTCGCGTCGGATTGCTCGCTTGTGCATGGCCCACCAGTCGTGCGCGTTCAACCATAGTTGAAGTTGTGCGCATGCGACTTGCTTTGATTCATCGATACCGAGGAGCTCGAAGTGATCTTCCAGCCAACCACTCGATCGCCATAGAAGGGCCTTCGGTGCCGCTGAAGGAAGTGCGGCACACTTTCTTGAATTCTGACACTTCAAAGTTATACTTTTTCGGTGCCGCAGGTTGACGCTCGGGCTCCTTCTTGTCGACTTCAATGGGTAGGACCGCCGGCACGGAGACAGTAGGTATGGTGACGGCAGGCACATTCGTAGAATTCCTGTTGGCCACGATTGTTTGGACGATCTGCTGCAGGGTATCCAGCTGCTTTTGTTGAAGTTTAGCATGTGCGTCGAGGAGAGCTTCGAAGCGAGCTTCGAACTGGGCCTGTCATTCCTCAGTCTGTTGATGTCGGGTCTCGGACTGGTTTTGCTGTGCCTCCATCATGCGCAGCATCCTTTCAATGGTATCATTAGAAGGTCCGCCCTACGAACGATTAGAGCTACTAGAGCCGCTAGAAGCCCTCTGCTCTCGTTCGACCGTGGGTTCCGTCACTTCTGCGATACGAAGGCAAACGTATTAGTCACAAATTATTATAGACTTATTGTATGGAATAACTTATCTTATTGATGCGAGGTCAAATAATGTAAAGCTGTGCTCTGATACCATTATGCCATGCCCCAATTCCGTAGAATCGATAGTCGCCCCGGGCATGATGCCGTGCAAAACTAAGTTGCGATCGCACAAGGCATAGTCATAAGGTTATTCGAAACACAATGTCAAGTTAGAGTATGCAGAGAAATTGATTGACACATTTGAAATAGAAGTAGACTTTTTTATTGATAATAAAACTTCATTTACATTGACTTTATTATATTCATTGCCGTGGGGCTGCACGGCTACAACATGACTCGACTTAAAACGAACGCTGATGAGATAGTCGTTCCATACATTACATCCCTTTTTACAAGCAAAATAGTTACACTTTCCACCTGCGATCGAGGGAAGCCGAGTCGCCATCTATTCTTCTTTGTACTGAATGTAGAGTCTTCGAAAGGATTTCAAAACACAAGCCTTTACACGAACGAGGCTTCAAAAGTGTCCACGCCGCCTTGAGCTTTTAAGCGGCACGTCCTTCGTGGTTCGGGGTACCTGCATGGAGAGCGAGGATCAGTACATTATACTTTGTACTGGTGTATGGCTATTTAGGCTCCAAGCTCTCATTTGGTTGAAGAGTTTATATGACTTTAATTAATGAATGTTTCTAACCATCCTAATGAATTTCAAACAAGCATAATGTAAAATACATTGGAACTTTCCCACGGCGAACCGTGCCGCGCCTTATGAAACTTACCATGTTCTTTCCTGTCAATTGTTATCATTTATATTCCAAGTACAACATTACGTGCGTTGGTCATGGCTGGATACCAAAGCCATCGTGGACTCCCTTTTTGCTTTTATTAGACGAGGCCCTTTCAGCGCGAGTAGCGAGCCCCGCTGCAAGTCCTCGCCTAACGTTGTACCCAGTACAGCTTATGTAAATGTTTCCTTTCTTGGCCTCAACGGTCCCGTGGCCCCGGGTAGCCGTACGGGGAAACTCTACCTTGTCGATAAGTTGTCCTTGACCGTGCAAAGACCATTTTTGTTTTAGTTGTTAAGACATAGCCTACTTTCTCTTTGAAAACTCGATCACTTTATTGTGCCCATGCCCTTGCATTTATTCTTTCATGTGCAACAACATTATCGATTTACCTAAGAAGGGGGTCGAGAAAAGAAGGGTCAGCCACTCACCTTGAGTTTACTTCAGGCGAGAGAACTTGTTGGTCGCGCTAGACGTCGCCTACGCAATTACCTTAAATCGCACAAGCAACCGATTAGAATACTGCATTATTCAAGAAGTTCGATAGGAAATGTGAGTTCGAAATGTAAGCCTTGAAAACCATCGAAAACATTCATGAAAACGCATTCAGAAAACAAAACCAAATCCAATGCAAGCGGCGTGAAAAGCAGAGCAATGGGAGATCTCTTCCGAGACAGCCGCAGAGTCAATCCTCGAGGTACAACCCGCTGAATATGGGACTTGGTTCCGAAGAAGACATTCCATAACGAGGAATGGATCTTAATTCAACCGTTTCCGTTCGATCGACTCGGTCGATCTCAACCTATCGGTCCCGACCTAATCGATAGCGACAGTGTTCCTTTCTCACACACCCCGTTGACAGAGTACGGGGAACGATGTAGGGACGGGGGACTATAACAAAGTCACTTCCGAAGTCCTTCGGCCTCCTCATACGCTTAGCTGACGGCTCAGGTTGTTCTGGTTCAATCGTTGTTTCAATAACAACATCTTCTTGGACCACATCTTCATTGAAGACTTCAGTCTCTGGCGTACCCTCATTGTTCTCCGGTACATTCGCAAGAACAATATTCTTGTACCTTGTAAATTTGTCTTCAAAATATTCTGCGTCTCGAGATTCAATGATATGATTTGACTCAATATCAAGAAATCTTCGAGCATCACTCTTCTCGACATACCCCAAGAAGATCGTCTTAGTAGTCCTTGTCCCAAGCTTCTGAATCTTCAGATCTAGAAGCTTGACATATGCCAGACACTCGAATGACATTCAAGTTAGGTCTGACCTTGAACCAGAGTTCATGAGGAGTAACGTCTGAAGTTGCATGAGGCACTCTATTTAGAATAAAAGTGGCCGTCAATACAGCTTCTCCCCAGTAACACTTAGGAAGACCAGCAGTCAACAACATTGAGTTAATCATTTCTGCTAACGTTCTGTTCTTCCTCTCTGCTACTCCGTTTGATTGAGGAGAGTACGGAGCCGTAGTCTCATTGACAATTCCATGTTCTTTGTAGAATGATAAGAATTCATGAGACCTGTACTCCCCACCTCGATCACTTTTTATTCTTTTGAGTTGTTGTCCAGTCTGCCGCTCAGCTTCGACTCTGAACTCCTTGAACATCTCGAATGCTTCGTCTTTAGCCTTCAGCAAGTAGACGAATGCATACTTTGAGAAGTCATCGATGAAGGTTATGAAATACTTCATCCCGGCCTTTGTAGAGAACTGTTTGAAGTCACAGATATCGGAGTGTACCAACTCAAGAAGATCTGTACTTCGATTAACCCGAGGAAAGGGTTTCCTTGTGATCTTGTTTGAGCACAAACTTCATATTTCTCTACCTTACCCCCACACTTGGAAATAAGCCCTAGACTAGACATTATGTTTATTCGTTTACAGTGAACATGTCCTAGCCTATTATGCCACAACTCAAGAGTATAAGTAGAAGGAGTGATTGCATTAATTACATTGGACTGATTCATAAGCTGAATTTCGAACATCCCTTCGGTATAAAAGGCTTTACCGAAATATGTTCCCTTAATAGACATCGCCATCTTACCAGCATTGATGTCCATCCTGAGGCCTGCGTTGCAGAGTAGGCCTCCTGAGATCAGGTTCTTGGCGATAGCAGGTACGTGCTTCACGCCTTGAAGCATCAGAGACTTCCCCGAAGTCAGCTTCAACACCACCGTCCCGATCTCGAGAACTTCAGATTGTGCCTGGTTCGCCATCATAACCACTTCAGAAGTAGGTGTGTAGGTGGTGAACCACTCCTTATGGAGCAGACATGGCAAGAGGCGCCAGTGTCTACCCACCAGTCAGAGTTAGTACTTACCGCATCAACCTGCACAATCATAGCAACAACGTCAGTGATCATAGATACCTTACTAGGATCTCCTTGCTCTGATTGCTTGGTCTTTGTTTTGCATTCACTTTTGAAGTGGCCGTTCTTGCCACACTTGAAGCAAGGCATTTAAGACTTTGGCTTCTTTTTCTTGAAAGAAGTTTCCTTCACGTTTAAATTGTTAGGGTCCTTCTTCTTGCGGTGGGAAGCCGCCTGCTTTCCCCTTGGTTCCTTGGTATGAACCAAATTGGCGTTAGCTAATTGCTTGGACAGTGTGTACACCTTCAGTTGAGCCCGCATCTGGTCCTCAACATAGATTTCCTGCAAGAGATCTTCAAGGCTGATCTCAAGCTTCTTTCTATGCATGTTTGCATAGAACTTACTCCACCCAGCGGGGAGCTTTGAGACAACCCCTCCAATAACAAACTTGTCGGGGAGGGGCATCGCCTCGTCTTCTAACTTCTGTCGCAGCTTCAGAAATTTCTTTACCTGCGGCAGCATGGACTTCTCGTCCTCAAAGAGCCATTTGTGATATTTTTCAACCACAAATATCTTGCTCCTATTTTTGTCTTCTTCGTACAGTTTTTCTAGAGACTCCCATATGTCTCTAACAATTGTCTTCTTACTGTAGGATTCTGCTAGGGAATCCTCCATAGCATTCAGGATAAGCAGCCTGCAAATGCTATTCTCCCTTCTCCACTTGGCCTAAAGTTTAGTAGCCGCAGCGATTGCAGCAGACCAAGTATCTGGAACAGTAGGTTCCTCTTCAAGAAGCACGTGATCAACGTCTCTAAGTTGAAGAGTGCGATAAACCTTCCTCTTCCAAACTTGATAATGCTTTCCATCAAACTTTTCTAACCTACAAAAGTCAGTATTGAGGAGTGAAGCTTTAAAGTTTTCCATCGTAGCAATAAAGCTTTGAGATTGTTATTGCCGGGGAACAATTTTTGATGGAAAAACTTGAGAATATGAAACGATTGTAAAGATAATGTTTCAAATCAACACTTCAAGGAAGGTGATCCTGAATTACGAGAATCTAATAATATTTTGTAATCAACAACAATCGATCGTAGTACTTCTAAAAAGAAGATACAATCAGAATTACTGGCAGCAATGAAGAAGGTGACTGGCGAAAGATGGAAGAACTCCTGCTGGGGTGAATAATCAACGTTGCTTAAAGCTTTATTCGCCCCATACGAATATCTTCCAGGAACCAGCAAGTTCGTCGGAGAACTTTGGAACACTTCTGCTCTTCTGACTCCTCGGATCGTACACGGACTCCTGTGCAAAAGCAACACTGGTGCAAAGCTTCTCTTCTCTCTCACAGACTCTGTTTACTTGTGTTATGAAACACTTGTAAACTTACTTTACTCTCTGAATGTGTTCTGTATTATATATATTACTCTGCCTATGAGAGAGAGGAGACCTTATATAGGCCCAAGTAGCAACTGTCCGGTTAGCACAACATTCGGGACGTGGTAATAACCACTCCGAACGTGCAGTAACAGCTCAGATCATGCACAGGCACGATCTGAAGCAAGTTGCGCCACTCTGGCACCCTGCGTGCCTTGCATACTGCGCACTGAGCCACTTGCGCTACTGCGTGCACTGCGCAACCTGCGCGACCTGCGCCACCTTGCGCCACGTGCGCCATGAGCGCAACTTGTGCACCCGACGCACCCGGCGCAACCTGTGCGCAACCTGGCGCGCACCTTGGTCGCGCAATCTATGGCGCGCAACGTGGCAGCACAAGTGGCTCGCGCAACGAGCGCAACTAAAGCGTACTATGCACCTAGCGACGATGCTGACGTGCTAAGTACAAAGTGCGCCAACAAAACGTCACATTACGCCTCATGAGCCCATAAGCCCGAGTCCGTGTCTGAGTCCGAGTCCGAGTCGCTAAGCCCCAACGGGGCTTAGCTTCCATGGAAATAAATTTTCCAAGAGCAAAAAGCATGAATGCTTTCAATTGTTTATTTAACTTTTTTCCTATTAAAAAATAACCCCACATGGCACACCCATGTGCACCTCCACACCACATGTGCATCTCTAAACTAGCAAAGCTAATATATAGAGATACAAGTCCTTTGGTCTCCGAACGTGCAATAATCGCTCAGATCATACACAGGCACGATCTGAAGCAAGTTGCGCCACTCTGGCACCCTGCGTGCATTCCATACTACGCACTGAGCCACTTGCGCCACTGCGCAACCTGCGCGACCTGCGCCACCTTGCGCTACGCGCGCCACGATCGTAACTTGCGCAACGTGCGCAACCGGCGCATCCGGTGCAACCTGTGCACAACCTGGCGCGCTCCCTGGTCGCACAACCTGTGGCGCGCAACGTGGCAGCGCAAGTGGCTCGCGCAACGAGCACAACTAAAGCGCACTATGCGCTAGCGACGATGCTGACGTGCTAAGTGCAAAGTGCGCCAACAAAATGCCACATTACGCCTCATGAGCCCATGAGCCCGAGTCCGTGTCCGAGTCCGAGTCCGAGTCGCTAAGCCCCAACGAGGCTTAGCTCCCATGGAAATAAATTTTCCAAGAGCAAAAAGCATGAATGCTTTCAATTGTTTATTTAGCTTTTTTCCTATTAGAAAAATAATCCCACATGGCACACCCATGTGCACCTCCACACCACATGTGCATCTCTAAACTAGCAAAGCTAATTTATAGAGATACAAGTCCTTTGGTCTCCGAACGTGCAATAACGCTCAGATCATGCACAGGCACGATCTAAAACAAGTTGCGCCACTCTGGCATCCTGCGTGCCTTGCATATTGCGCGCTGAGCCACTTGCGCCACTGCGCAACCTGCGCCACTGCGCGCCACGAGCGCAACTTGCGCAACTGGCGCGCACCCTGGTCGCGCAAATGGCTCGACAATGCTGACGTGCTAAGTGCAAAGTGTGCCAACAAAACGCCACATTACGCCTCATGAGCCCATGAGCCCGAGTCCGTGTCCGAGTCGCTAAGTCCCAACGGGGCTTAGCTCCCATGGAAATAAATTTTCCAAGAGCAAAAAGCATGAATGCTTTCAATTGTTTGTTTAGCTTTTTTCCTATTAGAAAAATAACTTCACATGGCACACCCATGTGCACCTCCACACCACATGTGCATCTCTAAACTAGCAAAGCTAATATATAGAGATACAAGTCCTTTGTCTAGCCGATGTGGGACTAAAATTCTTAGAGAGTCACTTTCCTTCTACCAACAGATGCTATGGGCTTCGCAGTTAAGACTCCCTTGTCCACTACTTGGGTTGTCCTCTGGCCTATGGTAGAAGGAAAGTGACTCTATGAACCGCTGATTTAAAAAATCAATCAAAAGGTTAGCGGTTGGCATCACAAGGCCCTGTCCACTGGCGGCAAACTGATTTTGATCAAGCATGTTCTTACATCGATGCTAATGATGCTGCCCGTACAAACAGGTTAGCAAAACCATCGAGAAACTCTTTAACGAACTTTTGTGGGGTCAAAGGATTGGGAAAAACAAAAGATGTTGGGTGAGCTGGAACACTATCACTAAGCCTACAGAAGAAGGAGGGATGGGGATCCGTAAATTATCCGAGATGATGGATGCATTCACAGTAAAGCTTTGGCAGAAGTTACGTGTCAAAAGTCTCTCTAGACTAACTACTTCAGAGCCAGGTATTTCCCTAACACTCATCCGTCTAAAGCTCATGCGAATTGCCACGCTTCCCGATTTGGCGGCTACTCCTTCTCGGCAGGGCATACAAAGAAAATCAGATTGGCATAACGGTCGGTAGAGGCGACGTTAACGCTACGGATGAAGACTGGATGGGTATTAGCACCTTTGGCAGCCCATCTCTCCATCCCAACAACACTCTAATCAAATATCTGTGGCAAAGGGACGAGTGTTGGGATTATGAGTTGATCCAGCACTTGGGAGGGAGTGGCGTGGTCGAGGCGGTCAGAAAATTGGCAGCCGTGATTAGCAATGAGAAGGACGAGTGGATCTGAAAACCGAGGATAGGGGGTCTGTTCTCCACTACATCGGCAAGGAGATTCTGTAGAGTGGCAGCGCCGACCGACCCCATCCTTAGCAAAATCTGGTTACACACAGTACCGTTGAAGTGGTCGATTTTATGTTGGCGAGCTTTCAAACGCAAGCTTCCTACTGATGAGGCACTAACCCTTCTTGGTTTCTCCCCGGCATCCAAATGCCACTGTTGCAGCCGTCCACAGGGGGAATCGCTTGACCACGTGTTCGTGGATGGAGAAACAGCGTGGAAGGTCTGAACGGTATTGCATCATCAATGTCACATAAGACACTCTACTAATTAGGGGTGTGCATCGATCGGTGGTCGACCTATTTGTTAATCGGTTTGAAAATAATCACAGCCGAACCAAACCAACCAATTGGTCGGTTCGATTTTGAAACCGACCGACTTGGTTCAGTTTGGATCGGTTCGGCTGATCGGTTTTGATCAGACAAAAAATTTCAAGTATATAAAAGTGTTTCACAAAGTAAATTCACACAAAAATAAATTCTAACTATCTTTTGTTTGGAAGATGTTTGTATGAGATTCCAAAATGGACAATAATCTTCTAAGTAGATCACTTGCATAATGAATTTATTCCACAAATCCAAAATAATTCTCGAAAAGAAACTATAATCCTAATAGATCTATGAATTGAAGATGGAAATAAACAAACAATGAAATGGATAGGTTGGACCGGATATAAACCTAACTTTAGTTTGTTACTAACTAGGTTCGGTTTGGTTCGGTTTAAGCGGTTTTTGGAATGACCAAACCGTGAACCGAACCAAATCGGTCGATTTTTTAAATGGTCAAGTCGAACCAATCCGACCGGACCATCGGTTCGGTTAAAAACTGACCGATTCTGTTTGGTTTGGTTCGATTTGGTCGGTTTGGTTCAAATATGCCCACCCCTACTACTAATGGTGGACTGATACATTAATTCCAGGTTTGGGGTAAGGGTCCAAACCGTACTCTTTATCATATCATCTTTCTAGTATCGGTTTGGGTCATCTAGAATAACAGTAACAAATACAGATATGAGAGCTCTAGCTTTGGCGTCGCGTCGACGTCTTGCTCATCAGCGAGATCAAGCGTCAAGTCCCAAAGGCCACTCGATGCAGTGATCGTCAGACGAAGATTTTGGTTGATAGATTTTTGACTTTGTGATTTTTGGCATATTGGATACTAAGAGGGAGAGGGTATACTTTTTTGTTTCTTCTCTTGTATCATTTTGGGGAAGGTTTTGGCAGTCGGCCGCCTTCGTCTCCTGAGTTAGGACTTCTTTATATATATATATATATATATATATATATATATATATATATATATATATATATTTTTTTTTTTTTTTTTTTTTTTGAAGCAATGGGTAATTGTGGCTAACTTGTCTCCACTGAGGCTCGAACTCCCGACCACTTGGGCCGTATGCATCTCTCTTAACCACTAGGCTAGAGGTCATTTGCATATATATATATATATATATATATATATATATATAAAAAGAGAAAGTTATGGGCAAAAAAAAGGTATTGGCTTGTATTTTTATTTTCCTTCGAAGTCGATGGTTTAAATTATATTTAGGCTAAATTGCAACTTTATATCCTTAAGTATCACTGTTTTTTAACTTGATACCCTCAACTTTTATAGGTACCAACTTGATACCTTGTAAAATAATTAGACCAAATTGCCTCTTCTCTTCTCCCCCCACCCTACCCCCTCTTTCTCTAAGGCTACGGGTGGAAGCGCGGGCGTGCGCACGAGCGGAAGGGGAGCGCGAGCAGGCGGCTAGCGTGGGGATGCTCGAGGGCGCGGTGAGCTGGGCAAGCGGGCGCGGGGGTAGAGCACGGGGTCGCGCTCGTGCAGGTGCGGGACAGAGCACGGCGGCGCACGGGGCAGTACGCAGGGGTGCGCTGGGCAGCGCCCGGGCGTGCACACGAGCGGGAGCCAAGGCCGGTCCTGGCCCAGGGCGGCCAGGGCGACCGCCCAGGGCCCCAAGAAATTTGGGGGCCCAAAAAATTTATTTTGACGTACGTATATTAATAATCTTGTACGTAAAATAGAACAAATATGTAACATGATTCTCTTCTAACACAAAATAGTTGTGGTGTAGTGGTTATTAGGTTATAATTGCATACTAGAGGTCTTAGGTTCAATCTTGGTTGTAACAATTTTTTATTTACTTTATTTTAGGATTTTTTTAATTTTTATTATATATAGGCCCCATTTATATGGGCCATATTTTGAAAGTTTGTCCAGGGCCCCCATAAACTCAGGGCCGGTCCTGGCGGGAGCGCGGGCTCAGGGGTGGGTAGGGTGGGTCGTTGGAGCCAGGCAGGTAGGGGGGTGGTCCCCGAAGGGGGGATGGTCGCCGGAGGAGGGGGGTGGGGGACGGGATGGCCGCCGGGGGAGGGGGCAGTGGGGGAAGAAGCAGCCGGGAGGAGTGTAGTTTAGGAATATAAAAAAAGGATATCAAGTTAGAAATATAAGTTGAGATAGAGCATTAAGTTAGTATCTGTAAAAGTTGAGGATATCAAGTTGAAAAACAGTGATAGTTGAGTGTATCAAGTTACAATTTAGCCTTATATTTACTTGTTTTGCACTTGATTGCTAATTGTAACATAATGTGAATGTTCGGGTTATCAAGTCAAGTGCAAGTATTCTAAATTTCATACTAACAATTCTCACATGAAGATAGGACGGGATAGTATTTTACAAGAAGACTTAAAAAAAAAACGACTTCATATATTCATATACAGTAATGCAATTCGTATCTCCAAAATATTTCTTCAAACTATATTTTCTTACGTGACAGCTGATAGTGCATCTGACATATCATCTGACATGACAAATTCTAACCCAAAAAAATAATTACCCAATTTTTTTATATTAATGTCAATGTTAATGTAAATTTTAATATTAATTTCAAAATTAATTTTAGTATTAATTTTAATTAAAATGTCAATGATAATGTTAAAATTATTTTTAAACGTTAATATTAATTTTACTTTTAATGTTAATTCTAAAATTAATTTTAATGTTAATTTTAATCTTACGAAAGTTTGCCTTGTCTGCTGCTATGTCAGACGACATGTAAACTGCCACATAAGAAGGAATACTTTTGAGGAATATTTTGGAAGGATAAATAGCATTTTTCGTTCATTAGAAATTCCTATGGTTACTCACCGTTGGTGAAAAGTCGGTTTATTTGATGTCAATCGAGTCGGAATAATCAAAGTCGACTAAACCTAACTTTTAAAAAAATTGAACCGAACCAAAATTACTATTGAAATCGAATCGAAAATCAGTTTGGTTTATTCGTTTAGGGTATTTTTATTGTTTTGAGCCAGACCCAAAGTTGAGGTTGTTAGTTAAATTATAGTCGTATTTTAAACTTGGACCCAAAGTTACATTGATTGTTAAATTATCAAAACTGGACTTTAAAACACATACATATAAATAATATTTTTTAATATATAAAAAATATATATACCCATATTTATCATAAAATATGTATAAAATTGAGAGTGACATAATTTTATAAGTCTTATTTAATTTTTAATTTTGTACTGTAATCAAAAATCAAAACCAAAATCGACATCGAAAATGAGTTTTAGCATCTTTAAAATTGAAACCAATAATAACTTTTTTAAATCTATCCGAATTTTTTATTCGGTCCGATTGGATTTTTTTGTCCAACACCATTGTCCAGTCATTCAGGAGGAGAAAGTCACGAGCTTCTTCTATACTAGTACAGCTGTTTAATTTAATTAAACAGACGACAAGGTTCACTATGTCACATAGAATAGGCTCTACATATATACTATAATACCTTCTGATTATGCAATACAGTTAGCTACTTAAGGTGACGGTACTCCTTTGGTTGTATATATCTCTCTGTCGCTGTTCCTAGGAAAGCAGATTGCTATATTGTTTAGACATAGGAAGCTTCCTCCTACTCGCTCTCTATTCCGTGCTGAATACTCCTTTTACTTTAGTTACTCGAGGAAGTGGCAGTAAGAATCATATCTTGGGTTTTGCATGTTTGTCTGAAGTTCATAGTTCACAATTTTTGTGTGGATATTAATGGAAATAGATAATTGTCCAAATTATTTATGAGGAATGTTATGTTGGTCGTGTTAGTTCCGGGACTTGATCAAAGATGGTAAAACAGATGCAACAAAGATCTACGAAGATACAAATACCAAATAATCCGATTACAATATGGAGGAGGAAAATAGAGAAGAGAAGATCTCTCGTTCTTCCTTGCAAACGTGTTGCAATTGGGACAGAATGAGTTACAATAATCTAGAGAGCGATGAGAAGAAGAACATTGCTGGGGTGTCAAAACACCGTTGCTCAAAGCAAGATTCGCCCCACACGATCTGCTTCCAGGAACCAGCAAGTTTGAAGAACTTGTGGAACGCTCGAAGTCACCTCTGTTCTGACTCCTCGGATGCACTTGCAATGGCAGCAGCATCCCTCTCTCTCTTTGTCCTTTTTTTGACTTATATTTTTCGTAGTCGCCGCAAAGGAGGCCAGAAGAGAGTATTTATAGAGAGAGGGTGGAAACCCTAGCCGCCTCTTCAGTTATGGAAAGATTGAATCAAATCCCCAAAAAAATAGCAACGATATTAATTCAAATCCTACAAAGATAGGAACGAAATTAATTCAAATCCCACAAAGATAGGATCTGAATTAATCGTATTGATTCAGCCTTACCATAACTGACTTGTAACCTGCACAGTCAACGGAGCCCTCCATGCGGCAGCAGCAGCAGCAGCTGGCCGCATGAGCCTCATGGCCGCAAGGACCGCATGGACGGCATGGACCACATGAGCCGCATGGCCGCATGGACCGCATGGGCCGCATGGACCACATGAGCCGCATGGACCGCATGACTCGCATGAGCCGCATGGCCGCATGAACCGCATGTGCGGCATGGACCGCATAGCCGCATGACCGCATGAGCCGCATGGACCACATGAGCCGCATGGCCGCATGAGCCGCATGGCCGCATGAAGCGCATGAACCGCATGGACCGCATGGCCGCATGGCCGCATGAGCCCCATGGACCGCATGAGCCGCATGAGGCCGCATATGAGCCGCATGCCGCATAAGACCGCATGACTGCTGACGTGCTAAGTCCAAAGTGCGCCAACAAAATGCCACATTACGCCTCATGAGCCCGAGTCCGTGTCCGAGTCCGAGTCCGAGTCGCTAAGCCCCTTTGGGGCTTAGCTCCAAATGTAAATTAATCCAAGAGAATGACAAAAGCATTAATGCTTAATCCTTGGAGCCTTATTCTTACCTCCTAGTAAAATCACCCACATGGTTCCCTCCTTAGGATCACCACCCCATGTGCATCTCTCAATAACACACCCAAGTATATATGTTGAGATAACTCATGGTGCATTTTCGATGTGGGACTAAAATTTACAAGGCAAGTTGAGAGCAAGCTCTCTCCATGTAAAGAAAGCACCAACAATCTCCCACATATCACAACATATATATGTGTCCAGGGTTGAGCGTTCCAAACAGTAACTGTCTATTTTGCATTAGGATAGATGTCGCTAACGACTTGAATCTTCCCGCATGGGTTAAATAACAATGTGATACAAGAATGGACTACGCCTTGAATTCTGCATCACAATTGTAATTCTTTTCACTCATAAAGTGTAGTTACGTGTGCTTCTGGCTGCACATTAAAGGCCCTGTGCCAGCCTGGTTTCAGTGTATAATTTTGGGCGTCTACAAGTTTACCCTCAAGAGACGGCCTGATATCTCTTTCCATACACTATAGGTGAGTTCTTTATTAAAAAGATATGGCATGAAGCCTTGCGCTTCCTTGCGGTGCTACGCCGCTATGACATGGCCTGAAGCCGAGGCATTACCCCTACCAGGGAACCTCATCGTAGTGTCATACTACTGTAGCATGAGGTCTCAGCCTCTTTGTAGTGCCAATCTACTCAGCATTAAGCCTAAGGCTTCCTTGCGGTGTTACGCCGCAATGACATGGCTTGCAATGCCGAGACTTTACCTCTACCTGGGTACCTCATCGTGGTATCGTGCCACTGTAACATGGGGCCAACCTCCCCTTTTTAGTGTTGTCTACAACTCTTTAATTACGTCATACAGCATTAGGCTACCAGCCTATTTGCGGTGCTACGCCGCTATAACTTGACTTGCAAGGCCGAGGCATTACCCCTACCTGGGAACCTCATGGTGGAGTCACCCCATTATAGCATGGAGTTTCACTCCTTGTAGTGCTGCTCTACCGTGCTTCCTGTAAAGCACACCAGGTATTCACTCTGCCTGAGAACTCATTAAGGCGTTTAAGCCACCCTTCCACAGGATCTATTTTTTTTTTGCAGAAAAATACATAGTAGACAACAGTGGTTATGGGTCCGTATCCCTTCCATGTTCCAGAGAACAAGTACCCACTGTTACCCATTAGTTTCCCAGTCAGTGATCCTCCTTTGAACCAAAAGTTAGATGCCTAGTAGATTTTTCTTTGAACTAATAACATAAAACTTTCTGGTAGGATTACAAAGACACACTATCAGAATGCCTTCAAGCCCATTTTACAAGCTGTGTCATCGACCAACTGGCGCTTGAGGCCCTTTGTGAACAGATCTGCAACTGGTTCTCCTGACTCCGAACATCAACCACTGCAATTACACCTCTTTTGATAAGATCGTGTACTGCCCTGTGCTTCAACCGTACAATCCTCTTCTTCCCGTTGAAGAGGTCATTTGATGCCACCGCCGCAGTCACCTGGTTGTCACAGTATATCGGTATCGCCGGTATCTGAGCCCCAACCACTGGAAGATCATTCATGAGCTCCCAAAGCCATTCTGCTTCATCTGCTGCAGTTTCAAGTGCATAGAATTCAGATTCCATGGAGGAACGAGAGAGTATAGTCTGCTTCTTCGACTTCCATGATATAGCAGCTCCACCCAAAGAAAAAATATATCCACCTGTGGATCTCTCGCTTTCCACCTCTGAACACCAGCTAACATCACTGAAGCCTTCCACTACTGTCCGATACCCGTTGTAGTACAGTGCATATGTCTGAGTCTTCTTGAGATATCTCATCACCTGCTTCACAGCTTTCCAGTGCTCAATCCCTGGGTTGCTCGTGAACCGACTCAGCATTCCCACGGCAAAAGTTATGTCAGGCCTTGTGGCAGTGGTTGCGTACATCAAACTTTCGATAACGCTATAATACTCCAGCTGTCTGACGCTTTCCCTCGAGTTTGGCTTCAGCTTCTGATCACACCTATATGGCGTATCGATCCCTGGAAGATCCTTATACCCATAGCGTGTGAGCATCTTCTCAATGTAGTGAGATTATGACAGTGCTACTCCAGTGTCTGTCCGGATGATCTTTATGCCCAAGATGACATCTGCATCCCCCAAGTCCTTCATACTGAACTTGGTTGAGAGGAACTTCTTTGTCTCTATGACACATCCTATATCCGTACCTAGGATTAGCATGTCGTCCACGTACAGACAAACGATGACTCCTCTTCCATCAGCGAACTTTGTGTAAACACATTTGTCCGTCTCGCTGACTCTGTAGCCGTTTGACCTAATAACTTTGTCAACTTTTCATGCCACATCTTGGGAGCTTGCTTCAAACCATACAATGATTTCACCAACTTGCAGACTTTGTCTTCAAGGCCTTTGACGATAAATCCATCTGGTTGTTGCATGTAAATCTCTTCGGTCAGCTCCCCATTCAGGAATGCTGTCTTTACATCCATCTGATGTATCACCAACTTATGTATAGCTGCTAGAGCGATTAACATCCTGATGGTGGTCATCCGAGCTACTGGAGCGTACGTGTCAAAGTAGTCTATCCCCTGTTTCTGAGAAAATTCCTTGGCTACCAGCTTGGCCTTGAACTTGTCAATAGTTCCATCTGCCTTTATCTTCTTTTTGAAGATCCATTTACATCCGATGGGCTTTTCTCCTTCAGGTAGATCTACCAACACCCATGTGTTATTGGAGGTGATAGAGTCAAACTCGTCATTCACTGCCTCCTTCCAGAAGATAGCATCTCTGGTCTTCATCGCCTCATCATAGGTAAGCGGATCTGCTTCCACATGATAGGTGACAAAGTCATCTCCGAAGTCTTTCGGTATCCTCGCTCGCTTAGCTGACGGCTCTGCGAGTTCTGGTACAAGAGTTGTTTTATCAACAACAGCTTCTTCTTGGACTACTGGCCCATATGAGATTTCAGTCTCATTTGCACCTACATCATTTTTTGGAATGTCCGAAAGAACAATGGTTTTGTCTTTTACAAACTTGTCTTCAATATATTCAGCATCGCGAGATTCGATGATATGATTTGACTCAATATCAAGAAATCTCCTAGCATCACTCTTCTCGGCATACCCCAAGAAGATTACCTTCGTAGTCCTAGTCCCTAGCTTCTGAATCTTCAGATCTGGGAGATTCACATACGCCAGACACCCCCACACTCGAATGACATTCAAGTTTGGTCTGACTTTGAACCAGAGTTCATGAAGAGTTACGTCCGAAGTTGCATATGGCACTCTATTCAGAATAAAAGTGGCCATTAATGCAGCTGTTTGCCATTGATTGTAAAAGTACAGAACAATAATCGGAGGACTGAACTTAGACTCACAATACAAACTCGCTTGTACAAGGAAAGCCTAGGGACGAAAACCTAGGTACAACAATCTAAGTACAATTGTTTATTTTTGATTCTGGGAGATGATGATAGAGGCTTGGAAAGGTGACGACAGTCCTGCCTTACTCATTGGACGATTGGTATGCGGCCTTGGCTCTTGTGACGAGATGGTTGGCATTGATGAAGAAATGATCCTCCTGCTCTCCTCGTATTGCTCTTCTGGCTTCTCTCTCTCTCTGAATTGATCTCTGTGGATTCTTCTCTCTGACTATCGGGAGAGCCTCTCTGTATGTGCGTATCTCTCTCTGACAGTGTATATTCACAAGGGAATAGCACCTTGCTATTTATAATAGTGGGATGTGATCATTAGGGTTGCCAATGATTACCTCTTGGAGATGGCGGCGGCCTTTGGATTGGTCAATCTAGGCCGTTCGTTTTTTATTATGACGAATTCGAGCCATTGAGTGTAGATTACACCAAATCCCATCAGCAATTAATGCTGATTGGAATAAATCTTTCTCATAATGATCTTCTGATGTCTGCGAATAAATTAAATTTATTCTCCTGCCACGTGTCCAAGATTATTGAGATTTGACCCAATCTTTGATTGCAGTAAATCTGAGAAATTGATCGGCTTAGGACACGTATCCTAGGAGCCACTGGGGGATCTGAACCACATGACGAGTGAGCCACATATGATTTTGGGCCGCATATGGTTAGTGCCACGTATCAGGGCTACCTGGGTAGTGGCCCTCCCTCGAGCCTTTGAACCACAGGGAGGTAATCATTGCGAGCCGCATAGGGATACATCCGCCTGAGCCGCATGGAAATGGTCCTCTTGAACCGCATGAGAAATCTTTGTTCGAGCCGCATGAGGCTGTCTCGGCCAGAGCCGCATAGGACGGCTTCATTCTAAACCGCATGAGAAGTCTTTGCTCGAGCCGCATGAGGCTGTCTCGGCCTGGGCCGTATAGGACGGCTTCATTCTGAACCGCATGGGAAGTCTTTGCTCGAGCCGCATACGAACGCCCACATGGCAAGGCCACGTGGTATCTTTATGGCTCTCGGGAGATTTGTGTCAGAGATCTCTCTCTCTTCCCTAGAGATCTGTCATTATGACAGAGTCATAATTTCTTCTTTTTGTGTCAGGGCTGTCACTTTTTCAGAGTTGTCAGCCGTCAAAAATTAATGCGAGGGGGCAGAGAAGAGGACTGTCCCGCCACGTGTCTTCGGAGCCGCATAGGATGTCTTGGGCCGCATAGTCCCTTATGCCGCATGACTCTTTGAGCCGCATGAGCTTTCTGAGCCGTATGGGGTTCTTTGGCCGCATGGGTCATTTTCTTTAATATTTTCCATGCTTCGACAAGACCCCCTTCAAAATTTTCAATTTACAAAATTGAAATACTTTGAATAAGAAGCATAGTCGTATTCTTCTGGCCGCATATGAAACCCTGACCGCATAGAGATCTTGGCCGCATAGATTGTTCAGCCGCAGGAGTGTCTCACCCGCAGGGGACTGTTCAGCCGCATAGCTTCTCACCCCGTGTGCGGGTCTTTAATTGCCTCGAATTCACTTCAGCACCGTTTTGTAGGGGGGAATCCCGAGGGTCAGCTCATTAAATCTTTCAGATTTTACGCCCTGGGCGAACCTTGGAGACGAAACCCGAGGAGTCGGTTTCGCTTTTTGTGAGGCGGTCATTGGCCCACGTGTCCTTCTTCTCCCGTCCTCCTATAAATAGGAGGAGTTTGAAGAGAGAAAGGGCTTCTTCACTTTCTTTCTTTTTCCTCGAATCTTCCCTATCTCGATTGCCCTTCCCCACTTCGATAATTAATGGCTCCCAAGAAGACCGTGGCAACAAAGGGCAAGAAGGCAGCCTCTACTTCCGCCTCGACTGCGGCTGCTACTCCATCGGTCGTCGTACCTGATGTTCATCCTGACGTTCACCCACCCATTGCTGGTAAGGACAATGTATGAGTTAAAGAACCCTAACTGCCATGGCTATGTCGTATACTTTATGCACGAGTCTTTGTAAATCGCATGTTCGCCCTACAGCTGAGCTGCGAGCCGCATAAGAAAACCACCGTTTCTGCATACGCGCTTCGTCGGTGAAGCCGCATAAGCGACGCTAAACCGCATAGACTTTTATCGCACGGAGCCGCATAAGTGTTCTTCTGAGCTTGAACCGCATGAGGCTTTTTGGAGCCGCATAAGACTTCGGAGCCGCATAAGGATTCATGGAGCCACATGGATGTTTTCTTGAGCCGTATGAGGCTTGAAAGCACCCAATCAGCTCTCTTTATCCATCCGTTTAACCTACCTTTCTCTGTCTTTTCTTTAGTGAATCTGCCGGTTAACGCTGCTGGAGAACTCTTGGTGGGTAGCGCCCAAGCTGCTCTCGGCTATAGGTACGACCATATTGTTCAGCATATGACGGACCAGTTTTCGAGCGTTGAGCCACTGGCTAGATTGAATGCCATCAAGAATCAGTCTTTCCATTTCCTTAATGCTATGATGAACTCCGGGAAATTTGAAGGTGAGTATTTGAAGCCTGCGTTCTTTTTTGGAGACGTCTTGACCGTGGAGAACAATCATGTTCTGGAAATGTCGGAGAATTAGAGTTTTGTCTCTAACGGGATGGCGATCCGCATCCCCCAGATGGAGTGACACTTCCCATTATCTTGGTTCAATATGCTCCCATTGACCGGAAGATGGAGGGGACTTTAACCCCTACCAGAAGTGGGATGTTCGTGGGGAACATCCATTATAATAACAATCTGAAGTCCGTGACTGCCGGCAAGGTGCATACTAGCTGTTCTGTGACGGGGTTGGTCCCAGGTTCTTTCTTGAATGTGGCGGGCCCTAATTTCATATTTTCTACCGCCGATACTTTTATAAATCAACTTGCTCGGAAGGGCTCCTATCCCGTTGGCCGGTTGATGTTCCCTGGTTGGGTACACCCTATTCCCTCGTGGACCAATTTGTCTACTTGGATCTTGCAGAAGTATGAGGCCTTCTTGTGTGAGATTGGCCTTTACCACGCTATCCGAGGCACCAGTCATGGCTTGTCCATAAACAAGAAGCTGTTCATGTCTCTGCTGGAGATGTATAATTGCCGTACGGGGACTTTTTACACACCTGTAGGGAAAATGGGACTCGTGCTCCATGAAATGCACGCGGTCTCCAAGCTTCCTTGGGGGGACGAAGCTTTTGAAGCGTATACTCCCACTAATGAGGAACTCGAAGATTTGGAACAACGGTATCCTGGCTTCGTGGCTCTTTACCAAGAGATATTGTGCCATTATAGCACATGTCATCAGATAACCCGAAATAATAGTAACTCGGAAGGGAATGCTCCCCAGACCAAGGACTGGGTGCACTATCTCTTCCCGAAAGATGCCTCAGGTCAAGTTACCTCTCGTCGTCCTCGATCTCAGGAAGCGATTAAGGACTTGGTGTCGTCGGCTAAGAGAGTGGCCACTACCAGTGACAGATTCGGGAGCAAGACTGACACTTTTGGTTACTTTTACCAGGATACTCAAGAGTTATCCGAGAAAGCGCTTCTGGCGGAATTTTTGATGATCTGGCTACGAAATTGTGTAGTCTCGGGAGGAGCCGGTTCTATTGAGAGAATTAGTCGTAACTTCATCCTTCCGGCTGTGAAGTTAGTTTTACGAATCAGGCTAGCTCTTCTTCCGGCCATGGTGTGCAGCATACACCGTGGCCTTCGTACCTTCACATCCAAAGTTATTGCTCGCGATGTGACCAAGGATTTTGAACGAACTGAGTTGCCCTGTCACTATTTGATGGGGTGGCTGCTGATACATTACCCGTCTTTGATGAGGCCGGGCTCTGAAGACGGTGTGATTGATGATGACGAAAGCAGATCCCCGAGGGAATGTTCTATTGCTCGTACATAGAGCAGGAATTGTTTTCCAGGAACCGGGGCCACCAAAACTGAAGGATTTGACCAATATTCTTTGATGCTGTCGAAAGCATGCTAACATTCCTCGTCCCATACGAATGAGACTCCTTTCTTCATGAGGTGCGTGAACGGTCGTCATCGCCCGGAGAGGTTAGAAATGAACCTCCTGATGTAAGCTAGCCTCCCTTGGAGGCCTCTGAGTTCGCGAAGATTTCTCGGGGGACCCATCTCCATGATTGCTTTCGTCTTCTCAGGGTCTACATGGATACCTTGTACTGTGATGATAAAGCCCATGAACTTTCCGCTGGATACGTCCAGAAAGGACTTCGTAGGGTTCATTTTCAAATTGTGCGCTCGCATTAGGTCGAATACCGTCTTTAGATCCTGCAGATGGTCTCCCTTGTAGCGACTCTTAACGGCTATATCGTCAACATAGCACTCCACTGTCTTGCGTAAGTGGTCTCTGAAGATGATGCTCATGACTCTTTGATATGTGGTGCCAGCATTCTTTAAACTGAAAGGCATAACTGTGTAGCAGTATGTGCCAATCGGTGTTCGAAATGGTGTATGCTTTTCGTCGTCAGGAGACATCTTGATTTGGTTGTACCCCGAGAAGCCATCCATGAATGACATACATTCAAAATCGCAGGTATTGTCAATCATGATGTCTGTGATAGGGAGGGGGAACTCATCTTTGGGGCATACCTCGTTCAGATTGCGGAAGTCGATGCAGATTCGAATCTTCCCATTCTTCTTGAGGACGGGTACTATATTGGTGACCCAATCGGAATGTTGCTCGTCACGAATGAAGCCGCTGGCTATCAGTTTGTTGACTTCGGCTTCGATCGCGTCCATGATGCCTGGGCGGAAGCGTCGCTGTTGTTGCTTGACTGGCTTCGCATCCGGCCGAATGTTGAGTTTGTGAAGAGCAATGTCGGGATTTAACCCTGGCATGTCTTCATAGCTCCAGGCGAACACATCAATGTATTCTCTAACAAGTTCTAGTAGTGACTCCCGCTCTTCGTCTTTTAGGCTTTTACTGACGAAAATTGGTTTTGGAGAAGATTCACTACCGAGGTCAACCTGTATGACTTCATCTTCAGTAGGAGGTTCTCTCTGTTCGAACCACTTTTCCTATTGTGCGTCCAATTGTTGGGCACACGGCTCTAGCTCGAGGATTTTGGGGATGTCTTCGTCTTCTTCGTAAGCGTCGGCGAATGCCATGTTGACTGACAAGACTTGTCTGAACACGTCTCCGATGCTAGTATCCGAGTCAGAAGTTGGAGACCCGGTTGAATGTGACTGCCAGCCGCATTCTTCATCTGAACTTTCAGGGGTCGTCGTGGGTGTTACATACCCTAATCCACATCGAGTCTTGCTATAGTAGTCCCGTGGTTTGCCAGCCGGGACCGGTGGCTTCAAAGGTAATCGTCGTCTAGTACCGTAATTCAAGCCCGGCGTCGTTTCCAGATCATACCCCAGTTTCTGCATGAGATATTTAGATTGGAGGCTATAAAGATACAGAGGTAGTCTCCCGGCATCCGATCCAAGGTCGACTTCTTCTATGGTAAAGGGATGCGGATTGTCCTTCCGGCCGAAGATGATTGGATGGTCCCCTCCTTCGATTATTCGGTAAGCATCTTCTACTGGAGTAAGCTGGATTGCGGTGTACACATTTGTCACCTGTGTGTGCAGGTGAGTGCCTATACCGTGTTCCATAGCATACATTGTGCATAGCTTATTGAGCTCGGTGTAGTTCAAAGATAACCCTTTATTGATGAAGTAAGGTATCTTTTCTAGGGGGATTACATCATCAGCGGAGGAAACATCAGTGTAGGCAGCCACATACTTGGCTAGCTCCAGTTCCTCTTCGACTACCCCCTGTGTGAATGAAGACTGAGAGGACGACCTGGGGAGCTTGATCGTCAGCGGTTCAGTTGATGGGGCAAAGCGTGGAGTCGTTGGCAGACTAGCGACCCCCAGTTTGGTACTCGATGTGGAGCGAGGAGTGGCTGGTTCGCTAGAAGTGTCAGACCTCGCCTCGGGGTGACGACCCTTCTTGGGAAGGCGTATCGTCAGTGGCCTATCGGAGGGATTGAGCTTCTCCGTTTGGGGTTGACCGACTCTCGGCAGTCTGATTGTCAGTGGCATCGTTGTGGGTCTCGGCGATTGGCCGGACCTTGGCAGCCGGATTATCATCTGCTCCTCCTGCGTCGAGAGGCTGATCGCGTCCTTTCGCAGAGTGGCAGTAAAGGGTGCGGACTTTCCCGGTTTGCGAGCTTGGAGGTGGATCGTCAGAGGTTCCTCTGATCATGTGGCTGTCTCGGTACTGGCTTGTACATCTCCTTCAGCAAGATGCTTCTTCGATTTCTTGTACAGGCAGGAGTCTGAGTAGTAAGATTCGACCCCTTTGAAGGGATCGATATCAGTAAATTCCGTCCTCACGAAGCCGTGTTTGTCGACATATTTGAAGCACTGGTGTAGCATGGAAGGCACGATCATATAATCGTGTATCCATGGGCGCCCCAAGAGGATGTTGTAATAAGTGTCTGCATCTACGACGTAGCAGGTGACTTCGGATTGGAGATCGCCAATCTGACACTTCAGACGAATCTTTCCAATAGGATAGCTCCTGCCCGAATTGAAACCGCTGATGGCGGTGCTTGTAGGTGTCAGGCGATGCATTGGGATGCGGAGATGATATAGCAGACCCTTCCGGATGATGCTTATGGAAGAGCCAGGATCAATGTGCATCTGATCCACATTCACGTCACCGATGTATCCCGTGTAGTATAGCGGGCGATCATGTAGGTTGGTTTTGATGAGCATGTCTTATAGAGTGAAGACGATGTTGGGCATTGTACCCATGCAGGCACTGTCTTGTAGATCCACGGGTGAGTCCTCCCCGGTGAGGTTGGATTGAGCCAGATAGGCATCGGCATTTTGGAGTGCTTCGCTCAAGGCTGCGCGGACATCCTTCGAGAGCCTCAGGAGCTCATATAAGGACAATTTGGCCGGTGTATTGGCCAATTGCGCTAGTATATCAATGTTGTAGGTCCTCTCCAGCCCTTAAGGTGTCTCTTTTCGGAGGGATTTGTCGAAGCGAGTCTCCTTCGGCCTAGGCTTGTCGGTCGTCGGAGGCTGAGGGGGCCCTGGAGTGTCAGTGGTAGCTAGAGGATGATCATCAGTCGAGTTCTCAGCCACAGATTGGGATTGTGGTCCAGATCGAGTAACGACGGCTGTGACTTCTTCAACATCTGCCGAGATGGTACGGCAGGATCTGACTTTTCCACTTCTCTTCTTGTAGGTGGAAGATGGTGTGGGCCGAGTCACTTCTGACACCAAGTCTGGATGGATCCACATGACCTCCCCTCGTGATGTGGTGAGGGGTACTAGACCAGCAGCCTGATCTCGGGGAGGTGGAAGATTGGTAATCTCCATTGTTGCCAGAGGGATGGGGACCACCCCGTCTTGAGCTTCCGTCGGAGGGAAGCTGCCGAATTGTACGGACACCATATTGGCTGCCACGGTTACCTCTTCGAAATCGATGGCTAGAGCATTCGAATCGATAAGGTTTTGGATGTACCGTTTCAGCTGGTAGCAATCATGTGTAGGATGGTGGACATAGCGATAATAATGGCAGTACTTTGGATTCTCCATCTCTGCCGGTCGCGGTTCTCGTCTTGGTGGGGGAAGCTGAATTCTGTCCCCTTGTATGAGCATGTCCAAGATGGGCTTGACGTGACCGTCTTCGAAGGAGTAAGTGATTTGCGGCCATTGTTTGTCTGCTGGCTTTGGCTCAGGTTTTTGTGCTGTATCGGCCACCATGGCCTGCTTTCCTTTGCTATCCCGATTGTTGGAGGGGCTACCCCTATTATCGTTGTTGGGACGCTTGCCCTTATTTTCTCCTTCTGAGATGTGCAATCCCAGTTGGCGAGCCTTTCCCAATCGTTCTTCGGCACTTGTGGCACTGATGATAAATGCCTTCCAGTCCTTGAATTGACTCTCGCCCATCCAGAGACTAATTGTTGGGAGCAATCTCTTTTGGCAAATTTCAATTAAGGAAGAATTCGGATTTCCGGAGGGCAGTTTCATGGCGGTTTGGCGGAACCGCTCAATGTAGTTCCTTGTCAACTCCTTCTCTCCTTGGACGACGTCCATGAGGGTGGACATGGTGACGTCCTGCCCTACTTCGTAGAATCTCTCCAAGAACAGGCGTTTGAAGCCGGCGAAGGAGTGGATGCAGTTGTCCGACAGATTGCGATACCAGTCAAAAGCGACTCCTTCCAATGCCCCTATGAATAATCGCGTGAGGATAGCATCATCATGGGGCAGATGGTCGGTGGTGACCTCTAAGTAAGTGATATACCGACTTGCTGAGGTCTTGCCATCATACGGGTTGATATTGAACGACTTATATCTTGGTGGGAATGGAACATTCCTCCATTCGGCAGGGTATGGTTGTCGTATTCTGAGGTCTTGAGCATTTTCTCGGGCATGAAACATGGCTCGGAGCTCCTGGACCTCTCTTCTTACTTCTCGGGCCTCATCTGTCGCGGTAGGGGCTGTTACTTTGGGAGGATTATTGCCCGGGTTTGGTGCCGCTGAGTTTGAGTCCGCATTGACCGCGGGACCCGTGCTTGTTTGGCCAGGCATTCCTCCTTGCAGAGTTGGAAGAGTGGCTTTGATTTCATCTACAGACTTGACCAAGGCCTGCAGTATAGCCTCCAAAGTGTCGATGTGTTGGCGATCGCTGGAACCACCTTGATTGCTGTCCGTCATGAACACTGTCCTTACATGAGGAGTGATGGAAGGAACGGTGGAGGATGTGCCCTCCGAGTCATACCCATGCACCGAGAAGTCATCGAGATAGGTAGGAATGTTCTCTTCGGGCTCGGACTCGGAGGGAACCGTATCCCTAGCCTCAGAGCTTGCTTCGTCTTCATGGGCGTCTTCGGGGACATCGGTGTCTGTTGTACCTGATGGGAGAGTTGTTTCTCCGGGTTTGTCTACTTGAAACATCGGATTGTTGTGGATGTTCGGAGGAGTGTTACCCCCAGTTCCTACGACCCCCAGCGATGTGGATGATGAATTTTCCATTCTAGCAGATTTTGTTTTTGAACGGGTGTGTTAGAATATTCCGGTGGAGGACAGCCATTTAGACGACGGTTTCTTAGCTGTAGTGGTTGATATCTTGGGGCTGGAGATGCTTGTCTTCTTCCCTCTTGTGAGCACCCTGAATTTTGGGTTGATTTTTTTATTTTATTTTATTTTTCTGATTGATTGGTTTTGATTAATATTTTATTTATTTATCTGTAAGTGTACTTTTTCATGCCATTGATATTTTGAGTATCAGGGATGTTCAACTCTGGAAATCTTCTTCATGAGTTTTGGAGTGGACAGGATTACCTTCATGACGGTATATAGTGTCCCATCCAAACTTGTTCCCTTGTGCTCTTTTTGCTTCGCTGAACTTCGGGTCAATTTAGACCATTTGATTATTATTTATTTTTCCCACTCTTTTCCTTGATCATTTTCAGCGCGTTACCATGACTTTTAAATTGGAAGCGCAAGACCAGTCAGTTTCTTGAAACCAACTCCTCATTAATGATCTACTCGAGACGCTCGTCACCCATGACCTTCGTGTCCCACTCAGACACGTCATTTTGTGCTCTATCTGATTCGCACAACTTTTCCGACACGTGACCCGATTTATTTCACTCCACGGCATCGCATTCATTTTCCAACTTGATTTGTGGGTCCCCTGTCGACCAAAACCTGTCAGCCCCAACTATGGACATGGCCCACTTTGAGTCTACTATCCGCCTGCCACTTGTGTCCCATTTATTGGAATCTCCTTGTACTACTTATTTACTCATGATCATCAACATCTATTTTTTAATTCAATTATTGCTCAATGTCCGGTTTTGATCCAATCCGGCTCCATCGAGTCCAGTCCAACTTTGTGTTACCCTCCATCGGGACACCCTTATTTTTCTGTGTCCAAAATAATATTTAATATCCTTCTACCTATTTCAATATTTATTGAAATTTCTATTTAATTAAAACCCTATAGGAATAACCCAACCTTCCTATATAAATCCTAGCCTTTGATTTCCTTATATTAATCCACACCATTAATTTCCCTCCATCCTTAGCAGCCAACAATTGGAGCCGGCCCTAAAACCTAGACAAACTTTTCTTCTCTCTCTCCTACACAACATTATCCTTTCTCTCTCTCTCTCCCACTCTTTTACTAGACTACAACACCACCCCAACTCATCAACAGCAACATCACCCCACACCCGATCTCCTCATCCCATGCTAACCCGACACCACCTCATGGCCGGAGCTCGACCTTCCTTGGCCGAGCGTGGCCATCGACCACCCTCTCCTCCACTTCCTCCTCCTCTCCTCCACTTCCTCCTCCTCATTGAATCAAACCGACCACCACCACCTCATTTCCGTGCCGCCGCCATCACCACCATCCTTGGCCATCTCCTCCACCCTAGATCGCCGCCCCTCGCCGCCGTGCTCACCCTACGCCGTTGTCGTGGCCATCCCAGCCGCACCGCCGTGCGTCAGTGTACACAGCAGCAGCGGCTGCACAGTTGCAAGCGAGCACACGCGCGCGCGCGCGGGCCGCCGTCGTACGCCGTCGCACCGCCGCGTGGGCCGCCGTGGCTCGCCGTGGGTACGCCCCACTCCGTAGAGTCCTCTCCTGACGTCCACCGTCCTCCGGGACGCGCCGTCGAGGCGATTCGTGCGTTTTGAACGACGTCCCGTCGTGACGAGCTCGGGAACGAAGCTGAAACGTCGCCCCGTCGTAGCGACTTTGTACGCATTTTCCCGGAGATCCGACCGTTGGAACGGCGATTTCTTCGCTTCGTCGCAATCTCGGTATATCCACCTTCACTCATGTCAATTTTCGTCCGTTAATTTTATCGTTTGATACATCAAAACCGGCCACCAAGTTGACCGTTTAAATTGTATTAAATTTGGACAGTTTCGCGGGGCCAACTTCGTCAGCTTGTATCTCCTCTACCGCAGCTCCGTTTGGCGTGCTACCAGTCCCGGTGCGAAGCTGGTATAACCCTCTTACTACCTCTCCAGTTTCGTTTCATTGTGAGCTTGTTTGATTGGTTGAATTCGACGCCAAAGTTGGCCGTCCGAATTCGTAATTTCCAACTTGTAAAATTCCATTTTTCAACATGGGACTCCAGATTTCATTTCTGACACCACCGTTAGACTTGTGGCGTCGTTCTGGCATGTTTTCATATAAAATTTATTAGATTTGGAGAACGTGGGCCCGGGCACGTATTTTGGTACAAAGCGGGTCCCACTTTCTGGATCAACGGGACTTTTTGACGACGGCTCATCGGAATCCAATTTCGGAGATACCGTTGAGATCGTATCGTCATTCTGGACTCGTTGACATAATTTGCTAGGTTTTGGTGGACATTGGGTCCGGCACGCATTTCGGTGCAAGTCGGATACCAATATCCAGGTCAACGGGTCATTTTGAGATCGGCTCATCGGAATCCAATTCCGGAGATACCGTTGAGTTTGTATCATCATTCTGGACTCGTTGACAGGTAGTTTGCTGAGTTTTGAGAATTTTGGCTCTGGCACGTATTTCCGTGCAAACCGGAATTCCAAGTTCTGGTCAACGGGCCAATTGAGATCGGGTCAACGGAATCCAATTCTGGAGATACCGTTGGGTTCGTATCGACATTCTGGTTTCGTGGACATATAATTTGTTATATTTTGTAGAATTGTTTTCTTGCACATTTTTTGGTGCAAAACGGCTCCGACACAGACACCGTTTTGATCCGAAATTACCTTTTTGCCCTTGTGTCCAAATTGGACCGTTGGGTAGGCTATCCTAGCTAATTTGACCATTCTGGACACGTTGGCGATGTTCATTTCATCGTCCGACAATGTTTGTTGATAATTTCTCTGAGTTTAACCTTTTATAATTAAATAATAATTAATTCTTATAATGTTCGTATTTCGGGATTAGTACAACGAAACTGAGATCAGTCAATTCCAGTGATCTCACATCGTTGAAATTGACAAGTTGGATACGTGGATCACTATAATAAGATTATCAACCTTACCGATAATCTTCTTATCTCGATTTGCGTGTTGTAAGTTTCGACGTACAAATAACGAAGTACACTTTACATTAGACTAGAATTGACCCTGTTTGACCAGAGTTGACCAGTTGACCCAAAGTCAACTGTAAGTCAACACTTGACCTAGTTTGACTAGATTATTGACCGGAGTCGACCTAGAGTTATTTTGACTTAGAAGAACCTATAATAATGTAGATTGATTATAGAGATTCATTTATTACAACTTGAACACCTTGTAACCTGTGTTGCTTTAAATAGGACTCTGTGGCGTCAGTGGGACCCCCTATACTTATTAGCTATTCAGGTTATCGAGACGAGTACATTCTCTGATCATTTCATCTCCTGCTTAGAATTATTTCCTGTAGTAGATTACTTTACTTGTATTGTCACGTTGGTCACACGGATTGGTACTATATGGATCCCTTCTTGAGATGTTATCCTTAGGGAGCATCGGGTACTACATGTTCTGTGCGTTTCACTTACATGGCGTATCATATGCTTCATTGGTTCTTTGATCACTTACGACATATACTCTTATGATCATAGAGTCTTCCTAGAATCCTTATCCCATTTATGGGACTACTATGTATCACCTTCGGGGTCTATCGCCTTCGGGGTCTATCACCTTCGGGGTCTATCACCTTCGGGGTCTGTTACATAGCATCATAACATAACCTGGCTGGATCCTTGTGTATTGATTGGGGGTACGGGGGAGTATAAATGGACATGTGAATAATATCCAAGTAGTGTAGCATCAGAATCTCTTCCATAGTGTAGCATCAGAATCTCCTATGCCATTTACATGTCTATATTGTACTCTGACTCACTAGCCACATGTTAGTTCTTTATTTATAGTAGATATCTCTATTACAGCTCTCTCTCTGTTTACATATAGCATTTCTTTCAGTACCTGTATCTTACTTTACTGCATGATTATATTTTCTAACCTGCTATGAACTGTTGAGATGTATTGTGCTCGCTCCAGTCCTGACTGGACCTGTTGATAAATTTTACAGATGGCCTAGGATTGCCTGCTAGCCTAGAGGAGACACACTAGAGGTTGTTTAGGTAGTTATTCTTTTTGTCTGAAGATTGTATTTATTTTGTGGATTACTGTATCTGTATTTGAGTTTGGAGATGTATTTCTGGGTTTATGTATCTTAGACACTTAGACTTCTATCTCCTGTATCTCTTTTGGATTTCATGTTTTATCTATCATTATCATGCTCTACCTTAGATGTGATTGAGTCTGTATCTGCTATGTCACCCCCATTCGGGAAGTATAAACTGTTTAGTCTTATACTGTTAGATGCATTGAGACCTAGGACAGCGTTCTACCGTCGACACTGCGGCGTAGGCTGGGCGTTGTTACGTTCTCGTGCCCTAACTCTAGGGTGCGGGTCGTGACACGTTTTTTGTGGTGGCCCATGCAGGTCGAGACTAAAAGTGTAGTGGTATTCGAACTAGAGTACCACTACAGCCTGCACTAGGAATATGATATATTTTGAAGATACTCAATCACAGTTAGGAACCCTTGAGAGATTCCTGGGACGACCCTGGAGAATCTTATTTAACTTCGATTTGAAAACTCTTTTTTTCCCTTGATTTGATTTATTTTTACTTTTTGTTGTTAAATTTGATTTTAATGGATTATTGTTGAGTTTGAGTTTGTATTTATTAATTTTGATGGATGATTGTCGAATTTTGAAATTTGATGATAGTTGTTGCATCCGAGTTTGTATTTTGATGGATTTTTGTTCATTTTTGAATTTTGATGTTCGTTGATAAATTGATTTGATTTTTGGGTATTCATTGTTGATTTAATTTAATTTTTGGCAAGATAAAATTATATGGGCTAGGTCATCTATGTTATGGAGTCTAGTCTTCTACAGTCATATTAGCCAGCATGGTGAGGACATATAGTTTGACTTGGATATATCTCTCGGGTGTGGGAATTTAAGGTTTTCGTAGCCAAGCTAGCGGCATCGCAAAAATGTTAAATACCATGATTTTAGAGGTACGTGCCTAAGTCGAGGACTCTGTGATTATCGTAGCCTTGCTTACTGGTATGATGAGGATTTAGAGTACCATGATTTTGGACAGACGCATATGAACATCAGATTGTACTTTAAATGTTTTCTAACATGTTTTCTCTACTTTGTTTCAGTCCTTCAAATTTTTTTATTAATTGTTTAGTTTAGTTTTGCTTCTCATTATTTAACTTAGGAGTAGCTTTAGCTATTTTCATAAACCTTTGTGTAACTTCTTCTATGAATTTCTTCTTAATACGATGAATCAATGATTTGCTAGACCTTATTTTGGATCTGATATTAGCTCTAAATTTAAATAGTTTCCTCTTTTAAAACGGATAAGTAGAACAGCTTTTATTACCATTTCTTTTCCTGCCAATATTTTAGTACCATCATTCCTTGTCTTATACAACTATCATGATTATATCAATTCCGTCTCGTATCTCATTCTGTCAGCTGTACTTGAACTCTTGAATCTGCATATCGTTTTTATCTGAGAAATGTTGAGGAAGTGACGTAAATCATCTAGTATGGAAATGACGTAATTGGTTATTATGTGATGATTTGTAGGAATCAAAATGTTGGATGTCAAATGTGAAAAATTCGAAATGAAGATGTGGTAAAGGTTTAAAATAAAATCGAGGGATAAATGTTATTAATTTAGAAACAATTGCAAAAAATTTGGTTATGAGTAATTCATGGATGTGTTTCAAAAAAAAAGAGAATATTAGAGGTCAACCTAGTTTTGAGAACTTAGAAATTCTTGGTTATTGATTCTTGGGAACTATTACAAGGCTATGTAGAAATTTAATAATGGGAAGGAGAATTTGATTGTATCCGATGATCTTGCAAAATTGAATTGGATATTGTAAGAGGGTGACTAGAGACAGAGAGAACACAAGGATTTTAAGCTATAGGAATTATTTTAGATGATTGGAAAAATTGTAGAATTCAAAAGGATAATATTTGAAGGTGAACGTTGAAGAAATTATGAAGGTTGATTTATAAACAAGAGTAAAATTTTGTGTGACATAGTGGTATTGGAGTTTAGTAAATACGAGACTTGACTTAAACAAGTACAAGGATTTCATAAACTAGATTTAGAGGTTTCAGATCTAATTTAGAACGAGGCGAAAGAATTTGAAATTTTGATTTAAATGAATAAGTGTCGACTCCTAAATAAGAGGGGTATGCTTCATGGAAAATATTTTAGAAGTTTGAAATTTTGTCTATGGTGATCATGGTAAAAGTTTAGATGACTGGAAAAAAAATTTATTTTTGAGGGTAGACATATAACGGTTGATTTATATTGGGATTTGTGAGAAAATATGATTAGCAAATGGTAAACTGATAATGTTAAAGAGAGATGATTTACTGACTTCGTATGAAATCTTTTTCCGTTTTTCTCTAAAAGGGTTTTTCAATATCATTAAATCCTAGTTTCCTTAATCACGACCAAATCTACTTCGATTATCCTATCTTATCATATTAATATCTTGGGTTGTACTTAATTGAATTAAATTTGATTACGACCTGAATCTCTATCCTTGTATGCTCGTTCTCAGACTTTGTTGAACCTGTCCTCCACATTGCCTAAATTTTGATTTCCCCAATTTGATCAACTTAGATCGTATCGAGACTAAATATTTTTAATATATATTGTGACTGGATTTCCATGCAAGTGACTTTCATTCTTAACTTTGATTTTTATTTTTCTGAACCCTTTATAGATAATTGGTAGTTACCTTTCCTTATTTTTATGATAAGTACCAGTTTTTACATAGGATGGTAGGCTGTCTTACAGTTTTGATGATTGTTATTTCCGTATATTTCCTAATTTAGCACCCTAGACTGCTTGTGTGTTCCCCTATGACCCTTCCGGTTAGCATGACTAGTATACCTAGATGAGACTTCATTGTCACCGTATGCCATGACCCTGAATGTCGTTCTTTTTTGATGGTATGTTTTATTCAAGATTTGGGACTTTTATTGTGGGGGTTTGACCTAGAGGGAGTATGGACATTTTAATTTCGAGGACGAAATTTTTATAAGGTGGGTAGGATGTGAGCACCCTGAATTTCAGGTTGATTTTTTTTCATTTTATTTTATTTTTCTGATTGATTGGTTTTGATTAATATTTTATTTATTTATCTGTAAGTGTACTTTTTTATGCCATTGATATTTGGAGTATCAGGGATGTTCAACTCTGAAAATCTTCTTCATGAGTTTTGGAGTGGACAGGATTACCTTCATGATGGTATATAGTGTCCCATCCAAACTTGTTCCCTTGTACTCTTTTTGCTTCGCTGAACTTCGGGTCGATTTAGACCATTTGATTATTATTTATTTTTCCCACTCTTTTCCTTGATCATTTTCAGCGCGTTACCATGACTTTTAAATTGGGAGCGCAAGACCAGTCAGTTTTTTGAAACCAACTCCTCATTGATGATCTACTCGAGATGCTCGTCACCCATGACCTTCGTGTCCCACTCAGACACGTCATTTTGTGCTCCATCTGATTTGCACAACTTTCCCGACACGTGACCCGATTTTATTCCACTCCACGACGTCGCATTCATTTTCCAACTTGATTTGTGGGTCCCCTATCGACCAAAACCTGTCAGCCCCAACTATGGACATGGCCCACTTTGAGTCTACTATCTGCCTGCCACTTGCGTCCCATTTATTGGAATCTTATTGTACTACTTATTTACTTATGATCATCAACGTCTATTTTTTAATTCAATTATTGCTCAATGTCCGGTTTTGATCCAATTCGGCTCCACCAAGTCCAGTCCAGCTTTGTGTTACCCTCTATCGGGACACCCTCATTTTTTCGTGTCCAAAATAATATTTAATATCCTTCTACCTATTTCAATATTTATTGAAATTTCTATTTAATTAAAACCCTATAGGAATAACCCAACCTTCCTATATAAATCCTAGCCTTTGATTTCCTTATATTAATCCACACCATTAATTTCCCTCCATCCTTAGTAGCCAACAATTGGAGCCGGCCCTAAAACCTAGACAAACTTTTCTTCTCTCTCTCCTACACAACATTATCCTTTCTCTCTCTCTCTCCCACTCTTTTACTACACTACAACACCACCCCAACTCATCAACAGCAACATCACCCCCACACCCGATCTCCTCATCCCATGCTAACCCGACACCACCTCATGGCCGGAGCTCGACCTTCCCTGGCCGAGCATGGCCGTCGACCACCCTCTCATCCACTTCTTCCTCCTCTCCTCCACTTCCTCCTCCTCATTGAATCAAACCGACCACCACCTCATTTCCGCGCCGCCGCCATCACCACCATCCTTGGCCATCTCCTCCACCCTAGATCGCCGTCCCATGCCGCCGTGCTCAACCCACGCCGTTGTCGTGGCCATCCCAGCTGCGCCGTCATGCGCCAGTGTACACAGCAGCAGCGGCTGCACAGTTGCAGGCGAGCACAAGCGCGCGCGCGCGGGCCACCGTCGTACGCCGCCGCGCCGCCGCGTGGGCTGCCGTGGCTCGCCGTGGGTGCGCCCCACTCCGGCGAGTCCTTCCTGATGGCCACCGTCCTCCGGGACGCACCGTCGAGGCGATTCGTGCGTTTTGAACGACGTCCCGTCGTGACGAGCTCGTGAACAAAGCTGAAACGTCGCAACAACTTCGCGCACATTTTCCCGGAGATCCGACCGTTGGATTGGTGATTTCTTTGCTCCATCGCAATCTCGGTATATCCACCTTCGCTCATGTCAATTTTGTCCGTTAATTTTATCGTTTGATATATCAAAACCGGCCACCAAGTTGATCGTTTAAATTATATTAAATTTGGACAGTTTCGCGGGGCCAACTTCGTCAGCTTGTATCTCCTCTACCGCAGCTCCGTTTGGCATGCTACCAGTCCCGGTGCGAAGCTGGTATAACCCTCTTGCTACCCTCCAGTTTTGTTTCATTGTGAGCTTCTTTGATTGGTTGAATTCGACGCCAAAGTTGGCCGTCCGAATTCGTAATTTCCAACTTGTAAAATTTCATTTTTGAACACGGGGCTCCAAATTTCATTTCTGACACCACCATTAGACTTGTGGCGTCGTCCTGTCATGTTTTCATATAAAATTTGTTAGATTTGGAGAACGTGGACCCGGGCACGCATTTCGGTACAAAGTGGGTCCCACTTTCTGGGTCAACGGGACTTTTTGACGACGGCTCATCGGAATCCAATTCAGGAGATACCGTTGAGATCGTATCGTCATTCTGGACTCGTTGACATATAATTTGCTAGGTTTTGGTGGACATTGGGTCCGGCACGTATTTCGGTGCAAGTCGGATACCAATATCCGGGTCAACGGGTCATTTTGAGATCGGCTCATCGGAATCCAATTCCGAAGATACCGTTGAGTTCGTGTCATTATTCTGGACTCGTTGATAGGTAGTTTGCTGAGTTTTGAGAACTTTGGCTCTGGTACGCATTTCCGTGCAAACCAGAATTCCAAGTTCTGGTCAACGGGCTAATTGAGATCGGGTCAACGGAATCCAATTCTGGAGATACCGTTGGGTTCGTATCGACATTCTGGTTTCGTGGACATATAATTTGTTATATTTTGTAGACTTGTTTTCTTGCACGTTTTTTGGTGCAAAATGGCTCCAACACGGACACCGTTTTGACCCGAAATTACCTTTTTGCCCTTGTGTCCAAATTGGACAGTTGGGTAGGCTATCCTAGCTAATTTGACCATTCTGGACACGTTGACGATGTTCATTTCATCGTCCGACAATGTTTGTTGATAATTTCTCTGAGTTTAACCTTTTTATAATTAAATAATAATTAATTCTTATAATATTCGTATTTCGGGATTAGTACAACGAAACTGAGATCAGTCAATTCCAGTGATCTCACATCGCTGAAATTGACAAGTTGGATACGTGGATCACTATAATAAGATTATCAACCTTACCGATAATCTTCTTATCTCGATTTACGTGTCGTAAGTTTCGACGTATAAATAACGAAGTACACTTTACATTAGACTAGAATTGACCCTGTTTGACCAGAGTTGACCAGTTGACCCAAAGTCAACTGTAAGTCAACACTTGACCTAGTTTGACTAGATTATTGACCGAAGTCGACCTAGAGTTGTTTTGACTTAGAAGAACCTAGAATAATGTAGATTGATTATAGAGATTCATTTATTACAACTTGAACACCTTGTAACCTGTGTTGCTTTAAATAGGACTCTGTGGCTTCAGTGGGACCCCCCTATACTTATCAGCTGTTCAGGTTATCTAGGCGAGTACATTCTCTGATCATTTCATGTAATGCCTGTTGTTCGTATTACGTATTTGGAATACATATACGTACTTTATCTTGTATTTGCATATCTCCTTGGTTTGGCTTGGCTTATTTACTCTCGGTTTGGGTTGGCTTGGTTCGGCCGGCCCAATGCTTAGTTCATCATGGGCCAAGGGTGGAACACCTTAGCCTATGCTTCTCTTTCATTTCCACCACAACCCCCTACATACCACCACCCATGATATTTATTTCCCCACCAACCTTCTCTCTCCTTCATAACTCTCATTTATTTCTTCTTCTTCTTCTTCCTTCCTCTCCACAACTCCCCAACCATAGGCAAGTGCAACTTGCTTCCACAAGAGAACTTCTTTTGATGGTTTCATTAGCTTCTCCTCATGATTCTAGACCACATTAGAACTTGTCATTTTCCATTTTGAGGCTTTATTTCTTGTAGATCTAGAGTTTTGTTACTTTTGGATTTTTGGTGTTTTGATCAATCAAACTTCTTTGTTTCAAGTTTGATGGTTCCATGTTGTAGAACATTTCATTCTACCCAATTTTGACCTTTGGAAAGTTTGATTCGGACTTGTTTTGACCAAGATTTGGACAATTGAAGCTTAGATTCAACTTTAGAGTTCTTGTTGTTCTTGCCATTTGGAGAAGACAGTGAACAGTGAGCTAGCTTTTTAGCTTACGCCACTGAGTCGTACGCTGCTGTTTAGTGAGCGTACGCTAGCCTTCATACGCTGCTGTTTAGCGAGCGTACGCTAGCTTTCGTACGCTGCTGTTTAGTGAGCGTACGCTAGCCTTCGTACGCTGCTGTTTAGTGAGCGTGCGCTAGCCTTCGTACACTGCTGTTTAGCGAGCGTACGCTAGCTATCGTACGCTGCTGTTTAGTGAGCGTACGCTAGCCTTCGTACGCTGCTGTTTAGTGAGCGTGCGCTAGCCTTCGTACGCTGCTGTTTAGGGAGCGTACGCTAGCCTTCGTACGCTGCTCTTTAGCGAGCGTACGCTAGCTTTCGTACGCTGCTCTTTGGTGAGCGTACGCTTACCTTAATACGCTGTCTGTTGGCAGTGTGTCCTGAGCGTACGCGTGCCTTGGTACGCTAGCTTGAGCGTACGCTGACCTGTAGCTTGAGCGCGCCCTTGTGTACGCTGACCCTTGCGTACGCTTCCCATTGGAAGTGTATGGATCATTTGGTACGCAGACCTGAGCGTACGCTAGCCTGAGCATAGCCTGGCTTGAGCGTAGCCTGATCATCCTTGATCTTCTATAGCCCTGTATATTGATATTTTATTAGATATTTAACGTCCATTTTATATCCTTACGCCTTTTGTTCTGAACTTGATAATCATGAATTTACTTAATAGTTTGGAATTGATAATTGAGCATGACCTGATAGTGGCCCGTCGTGGCGCACTCCTGACTAGTACACTTGACATAATTACCTGACATGATTATCTCGAATAGCTGTTGCGACGGCTACCTGACATGACATGACCTGTATAATTAATCCTGGATACCGTGGGGTGATTGTGCTTGTATAAATAAACCAGTCCTGTCTTGCATCATGTCTAAGGAGGGAGCTCCTGAGTACCACGGTCAGGAGTACCTATTGAAATGGACTAAGGTTAATAACTAGATTAAACACATTAGTCATGAAGAGATTTCCCAACTACAGGCAATCCCGTTACCTGGGCACGCCTTGGGATCTGTAGCCTGCCGTCGAGTAGGGCACATTTCCAGCACACTGTCATGTGTTGCACCCTTCAAGCTACCTATGGATACATTCGTTTCCTTAACGATGTACCCACCTGAATTTAACTCTAATCTTTAACCCGGGGAACCTGGATGGTCTGCAGGGCTTGTGGCTGTGGAATAATCTTACTGCATCTTGTTAGTAATTAGGCTTGTGACAACCCTAGTTAGTTAAAGTATCAAGCCGTAATTCTTGCTTGGCCGTGAAATGATTTGATGGAGTCTAACCAGTCTAGTCTTGCCCTGATCCTGTTCCAGATTATTGAATGACCAGAATGCTTGTATTTATTTTACCGATAAATAGTGAGAAACCAAGCTCTGTTCAGACGAAGGGTTACAACCCCGGTCCTTGATTGGTTTACGGTTATAACCTGGTTATCTGAATAGTTCCATGGTTATCTCGTCGTATATCATCCTGATATGTTTTCTTTTATTCCAGTCCTTATTTTATTTATATTTATATTCCTGTGCTGATTGCTGGTTTTAGTTCTTAAGTGAAGCCTCCTTTATGGCACTTGCTCTTTCTGGGGTCTGACCCAGCTGGTTTTGTATGGCCAGATTTCGGAGCAGCTCCAGAGGATCTACCGACCTTCCAGCCAGATGGTGGCCACTAGACGGAACCCTGGCAACGAGTGGGTTATTTTTGGCTCTCCCATACTATTGTAAAAATATTCTTTTGAGGCGTTTAGCCGACGAGCACCTGTTTAGCTCGATTGTACTTTATTTACTGTCTGCCTATAGGCTGTAACATGATTAACAGATCATAGGGTTGATCATGTATGACTAAACTCTTGCTAGTCCTAACATTTTGTAACGACTAGCTTCATGATCAGCTGAATATGTAATATTTGGGACGCCTTATCATTGTATATTTAATGATCATACATCTTGTAACTTTACTTACTTGCTTGCGATGAGACACTAGGCTTGTTCATGACCATAGGAGACTGTTAGCTTGTAGTAAACCCTCATGTATCTAGACAGCCATGACCGTATAGCGAGATGGAATCCATTTCATATACGTAGCTGGCTATGTCTGCCCCCGCTCTCCAGTATTCTTGTTCTGGGGCGTGACATGGTTTAAGTGGTGGCCCATGCAGGTCTTGTAAATCAAGATATGTGAGGGTTTACCGAATAAATGTCTCAATCAGTATTCATCCTTGATCTCTGTTCGTATCTTCTGAATCCCTGGATTCTTGTCCTGATCATATGCTTGTATCGTTGATCTGTCCTGATCCTTCCTTATTGTTCCTATGTCGTCTTCTTCAGCAGCATAGTACCTGACCCGGCCGATCAGTAAGGCGGAGCACCTCCCGCGGACCAGCAACAACCTGGAGATCAAGCCCAGCATTCCGGAGTAGCCTCCAGAGTCGTGCCTTCTGGCGGAGAGCCACCAGTCCAGCCAGTTCAACCAGTAGAACATGATGACGGCACTTTGGTAGGTCTCGTCAGGACCTTGATAGCTTCTCAAGATCGTCGTGGAGATGCCTTGCAACAGGCAGTGGCTGATGCTTTGACTAGGGAAGGTCATCAGGGTAACAGCGCGGCCAACAGCTTCAAGCGCTTGAACCCTCCATTCTTCGACGGTAGTGAAGATGCTATCGCGGCAGATGCATGGCTTCAGGATACAGAGGTGGTTCTAGAAGCAGCCAAGACTCCAGAGGAAGAGAAGGTAGCCGTGGTGTGCCTGCAGTTGTTAGATCTTGCCCGCAGCTGGTGGGCAGCGCAGGCCGTTGGGTTAGCAGCACCCATTCCTTGGGCAGTATTCAGAGAGAGATTCCAGACCAAGTATTTTGATGCCGTGGCTCGGTATGATCTGCAGACCAGGTTCACCAATCTGAAGCAAGGAGGCAGGACGGTCGATGGATATGCGGCCGAGTTTTCGAGACTCAGTCGGTTTGCTTCCACCTTGGTGGCAACCGAGTATGATAGAGCCCAGCGATTCCAGCAGGGACTGCACCTGGAGATCTTGTTAGCAGTTGAGCAGTTTGAGCATCAGACTTTTGATGCTGTCTTGAGAGCAGTCCGGAGGCATGAGTATACCTCCCAGAGGATCGTGGATAGGACCGGAGGTCGGAAGAGATCTCACGGCTAGATGAATCAGTCTTCAGCCCCAGCCTCGGCAGCCAGGGCTTTGACTATTGGAGCTCCGAGGCGAGCAGCCTCAGTAACGTCGGTTCAGCATTCAACCCCGACGTACCCTCAGCAGCAGCAGCAGCAGAAGCAGAAGCAATCTTCCGCAGTGGGTTGTTCTCATTATGGAAAGCCAGGCCATGTGGTGGCAGAATGTCGCAGGGCATAGGATTGTGTCTGGCTTGTGGAGCACCAGACCATAGGGTTGGATCCTGCCCGAATAGGGGTAGTTTATCATCGTCCAACCTTTCTAGCTCTTCGGTGAGAGGACCAGCTCCGGTCCATTAGCAGCAGTATCCATTGCCGAGGCCCTTGCCGCCTCAGACCCAAGTGTTCCAGCAGCAGAACCCCCAGCAGTATGCACAAGTCCAAGCCCAGAGTCAGAGCAGGCAGCGAGGATTTCAGCAGAGGGGACTAGCACCCCGAGGGCACGGTCAGGCTATGGTGATGACCGTGGAGGAAGGATTGGCACCAGGAGAGGTAGTGGCAGGTACTATTCTCGTCAACTCCTTTCCAGCTTCAGCTTTATTTGATTCTGGTGCATCGCATTCATTTATGTCTGCACGATTCGCGGCACGGATAGGATTGGAGCCCGAGTCATTATCAGTAAGGCTTAATATACTTACTGGTAATGGACTTGTGGGAGTAGATAGAGAGTTTTCCTCGTGTCGGATCGTAGTTAGCGGTAGGGAATTCCCCGCTAGATTGATAGAGTTCCGATGGCCGATTATGATGTGGTCTTAGGGATGGATTGGTTAAGGAACCAGTATGCTAGGATAGACTGCCATATTGGTAGGGTTGTTTTTATTTAGCACCAGGAGAGCCGAAGTTTTCTTTCCTCGAGGCGAGGTTGAGCCTTTCCTCCGATTTGCGGATGCAGTAGCAGCAGTTCAGTTGCCCAGGATAGTCGAGGAGTATCCATGTTTTCCCAGAAGAACTTTCAGGTATGCCTCCGGAGCGGAAGATCGAGTTCACTATAGACTTGATTCTCGGGACAGCCCCAGTGTCAGAGAGAGTCTACAGGGCGCCATCAGAGTTGGAGATATTGTACAAGATGATTGAAGAGCTTAGAACCAAGGGATTCATTCATGCTAGTGGATCGCCTTGGGGAGCCCCGATGCTTCTTGTGAAAAAGAAGGATGGTACGTCCAGGTTATATGTTGATTATCGTACCTTGAACTCAGTGACAATCAAGAACAGATACCCTCTTCCGAGGATAGATGACTTGTTTGATCAACTCAAGGGGGCTTCAGTATTCTCGAAGATTGACTTGCGCTCAGGATATCACCAGATCAGAGTCAGAGAGCAGGACATCTCGAAGACAGCTTTTAGATCGAGATATGGGCATTGGGAGTTCCTTGTTATGCCTTTTGGAGCAACCAATACGCCGGCAGTATTCATGGACCTCATGAATCGCATCTTCATGCCTTACTTGGATCAGTTTGTGATCGTATTCTTGGATGACATTCTGGTCTACAGCAAAAGTGAGGCGGAGCATGAGCAGCATCTTCGTGTGGTTCTTCAGACTCTCAGAGAGCACCAGTTATATGTCAAGTTCAGTAAATGAGTTCTGGCCCGATCGCATTTCGTACTTGGGTCATATCATCACTAGAGGAGGAGTGGAAGTGGATCCCCAGAAGATTGTGGCTATTGAGTCATGGCCAGTGCCCAGCACCGTTGCAGAGGTTCGTAGTTTTCTTGGATTGGCCGGCTACTACCGGCGGTTTGTTTTGGATTTTGCTCGAATTTCAGCGCTATTGACCCAGTTGACCCGCAAGGATGCACAGTTTGCTTGGACAACAGAGTGTCAGAGTTTTTTTGAGCAGTTGAAGCGAGGCCTGATAACAGCTCCTATTCTCACGCTTCCAGATGGAACCGGAGGATTCTCAGTGTACTGTGATGCTTCAGGCAGAGGTTTAGGATGTGTTCTGATGCAGCATAGGAAGGTGATAGCTTATGCGTCATGACCACTTCGTGATCATGAGAGGAATTACCTAACCCATGACTTGGAGCTGGCAGCAGTGGTATTTGCACTTAAGTTGTGGAGGCACTACTTGTATGGAGACAGGGTAGAAATTTTCACCGACCACAAGAGCCTGAAGTATGTTTTCACCCAGAAGGATCTTAACATGCGTCAGAGGAGTGGCTGGAGCTTCTTGTGGATTATGATGTCAGCTTGCAGTATCATCCTGGGAAGGCCAATGTCGTAGCAGATGCATTGAGCAGGAGAGCCGGAGCTTATTTCCTAACAGCGCAACCAGAGCTGTTAGCAGATCTTCAGAAGATGGGTATTGAAGTTGTTCTCCCTTCCAGTGTGGCGTTGATGGCCAGCATGCAAGTTCAGTCCACTATAGTCGAGAGGATCCGGATGGCGCAGTCAGAAGATTCCAAGCTTCAGCGACTCAGAGCAGAGTGTGAGACAGGACGAAGACCAGTGTTATGTATTCATGAGGATGGTACACTTAGGCATGGTAAGCGTCTTTGTGTACCCAACGGAGATATCAGATAGGAGATTATGTCAGAGGCGCATAGTTCACAATATTCTATCCATCCCGGCAGTACGAAGATGTACCGTGATATCCGACAGCATTTCTGGTGGAATGGCATGAAGCGGGAGATAGCTCGGTTTGTCCCTCGGTGTTTGGTTTGCCAACAAGTTAAAGCCGAACATCAGAGACCGGCTGGACTTCTTCAGCCCTTACCGATCCCAGAATGGAAGTGGGAGCATATGACCATAGATTTTATGACTGGACTACCTAGATCCCCTGCTGGTAGAGATGCTATCTGGGTTATAGTTGATCGGCTCACGAAGGTGGCTCACTTTCTTCCATTCAGAGTTGGTCAGTCGACGACTCAGTTAGCAGAGATGTACCTCAGGCAGATTGTCAGATTGTACGGTGTGCCAGTCAGTATTACCTCGGACCGAGATTCAAGATTTACGTCGCACTTTTGGCGTAGCTTGCAAGAGAGTTTGGGAACTCATCTCCAGTTCAGTTCAGCATATCACCCGCAGACAGATGGCCAGTCGGAGCGCACGATCCAGACTCTTGAAGACATGTTGCGGTCTTGCACACTTGACTTCGGTGGTTCATGGAAAGATCACTTGCACCTGGTGGAATTCTCGTACAACAATAGTTTCCAGGCCAGTATCCAGATGGCACCGTTCGAGGCACTGTATGGTAGGAAGTGCAGATCCCCGCTAGCCTGGGATGATGTTGGAGAGAGGCAGATGCTCGGTCCAGAAATGATTGCCCAGACAGTTGAAGTGGTCAGGCGAGTCAGAGATCATCTTCGAGTTGCCCAAGATCGCCAGCGTCATTGGGCCGATTCTCATCGGCGTCCTCTCGAGTTCTCGGTCGGCGATCATGTATTCCTGAGGATTTCGCCTAATCGTGGCGTCATTCGTTTCGGCGTACAGGGCAAGCTTAGTCCTAGGTATATAGGACCGTTTGACATTCTGGAGCGAGTAGGAGATGTATCCTATCGTCTCGCTCTTCCACCGTCGCTAAGCGAGGTGCATGACGTGTTCCATGTATCCCAATTACGACGGTACATCCCGGACCCGAGCCACATCCTAGATCATTCAGAATTGGTTGTTGGTACCAACCTTTCGTATGAGGAGAGGCCCGTGTCTATATTAGACCAGAGAGAGAAGATCCTCAAGAACAAGACTATCAAGTTAGTCCGAGTTGCTTGGGGTCATCACACTTTGGGTGAGTCAACGTGGGAGCGTGAGGATGATATCCGATCGCGATATCCCGACTTGTTTGACTCGTGAGGTATAATATCTTTCTTATGCCTCATGCCATCAATTCCTTGCTTACATGATTGATTGATTGCCTAGTATAATTGCCTGTGAATAGTATAGCTTGTTCTTGTCCCTCTAGCCTCTTAATTAAATTCCGAGGACGGAATTCTTTTAAGGTGGGTAGAGTTGAAATGCCTGTTGTTCGTATTACGTATTTGGAATACGTATACGTATTTTATCTTGTATTTGCATATCTCCTTGGTTTGGCTTGGCTTGTTTACTCTCGGTTTGGGTTGGCTTGGTTCGGCCGGCCCAATGCTTGGTTCATCATGGGCCAAGGGTGGAACACCTTAGCCTATGCTTCTCCTTCATTTCCACCACAACCCCCTACCTACCACCACCCATGATATTTATTTCCCCACCAACCTCTCTCCTCCATAACACTCATTTATTTCTTCTTCCTTCCTCTCCACAACTCCCCAACCATAGGCAAGTGCAACTTGCTTCCACAAGAGAACTTCTTTTGATGGTTTCATTAGCTTCTCCTCATGATTCTAAACCACATTAGAACTTGTCATTTTCCATTTGAGGCTTTATTTCTTGTAGATCTAGAGTTTTGTTACTTTCAGATTTTTGGTATTTTGATCTATCAAACTTCTTTGTTTTCAAGTTTTGATGGTTCCATGTTGTAGAACATTTCATTCTACCCAATTTGACCTTTGGAAAGTTGGATTCGGACTTGTTTTGACCAAGATTTGGACAATTGAAGCTTAGATTCAACTTTAGAGTTCTTGTTGTTCTTGCCATTTGGAGAAGACAGTGAACAGTGAGCTAGCTTTTTAGCTTATGCCACTGAGTCGTACGCTGCTGTTTAGTGAGCGTACGCTAGCCTTCGTACGCTGCAGTTTAGCGAGCGTACGCTAGCCTTCGTACGCTGCTGTTTAGCGAGCGTACGCTAGCTTTCGTACGCTGCTGTTTAGTGAGCGTACGCTAGCCTTCGTACGCTGCTGTTTAGTGAGCGTACGCTAGCTTTCGTACGCTGCTGTTTAGCGAGCATACGCTAGCCTTCGTACGCTGCTGTTTAGTGAGCGTGCGCTAGCCTTCGTACGTTGCTGTTTAGTGAGCGTACGCTAGCCTTCGTACGCTGCTGTTTAGCGAGCGTACGCTAGCTTTCGTACGCTGCTCTTTGGTGAGCGTACGCTCACCTTAATACGCTGCCTGTTGGCAGTGTGTCCTGAGCATACGCGTGCCTTGGTACGCTAGCTTGAGCGTACGCTGACCTGTAGCTTGAGCGTGCCCTTGTGTACGCTGACCCTTGCGTACGCTTCCCATTGGAAGTGTATGGATCCTTTGGTACGCAGACCTGAGCATACGCTAGCCTGAGCATATCCTGGCTTGAGCATAGCCTGATCATCCTTGATCTTCTATAGCCCTGTATATTGATATTTTATTAGATATTTAACGTCCATTTTATATCCTTACGCCTTTTGTCCTGAACTTGATAATCATAAATTTACTTAATATATTTGGAATTAATAATTGAGCATGACCTGATAGTGGCCCGTCGTGGCGCACTCCTGACTAGTACACTATAATTACCTGACATGATTATCTCGAATAGCTGTTACGACGGCTACCTGACATGACATGACCTGTATAATTAATCCTGGACACCGTGGGTGATTGTGCTTGTATAAATAAACCAGTCCTGTCTTGCATCATGTCTAAGGAGGGAGCTCCTGAGTACCACGATCAGGAGTACCTATTGAAATGGACTAAGGTTAATAACTAGATTAACACATTAGTCATGAAGAGATTTTCCAACTACAGGCAATCCCGTTACCTGGGCACGCCTTGGGATCTGTAGCCTGCCGTCGAGTAGGGCACATTTCCAGTACACTGTCATGTGTTGCACCCTTCAAGCTACCTAAGGGTACATTCGTTTCCTGGACGATGTACCCACCTGAATTTAACTCTAATCTTTTAACCCGGGGAACCTGGATGGTCTGCAGGGCTTGTGGCTGTGGAATAATCTCACTGCATCTTGTTAGTAATTAGGCTTGTGACAACCCTAGTTAGTTAAAGTATCAAGCCGTAATTCTTGCTTGGCCGTGAAATGATTGGATGGAGTCTAACCAGTCTAGTCTTATCCTGTTCCAGATTATTGAATGACCAGAATGCTTGTATTTTTTTACCGATAAATGGTGAGAAACCAAGCTCTGTTCAGACGAAGGGTTACAACCCTGGTCCTTGTTTGGTTTACGGATTGTAACCTGGTTATCTGAATAGTTCCATGGTTATCTCGTCGTATCATCCTGATATGTTTTATTTTATTCCAGTCCTTATTTTATTTATATTTATATTCCTGTGCTGATTGCTGGTTTTAGTTCTTAAGTGAAGCCTCCTTTGTTGCACTTGCTCTTTCTGGGGTCTGACCCAGCTGGTTTTGTATGGCCAGATTTCGGAGCAGCTCCAGAGGATCTACCGACCTTCCAGCCAGATGGTGGCCACTAGACGGAACCCTGGCAACAATTGGGTTATTTTTGGCTCTCCCACACTATTGTAAAAATATTCTTTTGAGGCATTTAGCCGACGAGCACCTGTTTAGCTCGATTGTACTTTATTTACTGTCTGCCTACGGGCTGTAACATGATTAACAGATCCTAGGGTTGATCATGTATGACTAAACTCTTGCTAGTCCTAACATTTTGTAACGACTAGCTTCATGATCAGCTGAATATGTAATATTTGGGATGCCTTATCATTGTATATTTAATGATCATACATTTTGTGACTTTTACTTACTTGCTTGCGATTGAGACACTAGGCTTGTTCATGACCATAGGAGACTGTTGGCTTGTAGTAAACCCTCATGTATCTAGACAGCCGTGACCGTATAGCGAGATAGAATCCATTTCATATACGTAGCTGGCTATGTCTGCCCCCGCTCTCCAGTATTCTAGTTCTGGGGCGTGACATTTCATCTCCTGCTTACAATTATTTCCTACAGTAGATTACTTTTCTTGTACTGTCACGTTGGTCACACGGATTGGTACTATATGGAACCCTTCTTGAGATGTTATCCTTAGGGAGCATCGGGTACTACATATTCTGTGCGTTTCACTTACATGGCGTATCATATGCTTCATTGGTTCTTTGATCACTTACGACATATACTCTTATGATCGTAGAGTCTTCCTAGAATCCTTATCCCATTTATGGGACTACTATGTATCACCTTCGGGGTCTATCGCCTTCGGGGTCTATCACCTTCGGGGTCTATCACCTTCGGGGTCTGTTACATAGCATCATAACATAACCTGGCTGGATCCTTGTGTATTGATTGGGGGTACGGGGGAGTATAAATGGACATGTGAATAATATACAAGTAGTGTAGCATCAGAATCTACTATGCCATTTACATATCTATAATGTACTCTGACTCACTAGCCACATGTTAGTTCTTTATTTATAGTAGATATCTCTATTACAGCTCTCTCTGTTTACATACAGCATTTCTTTCAGTACCTGTATCTTACTTTACTGCATGATTTATTTTCTAACCTGCTATGAACTATTGAGATGTATTATGCTCGCTCCAGTCCTGACTGGACCTGTTGATAAATTTACAGATGGCCTGGGATTGCCTGCTAGCCTAGAGGAGACACAATAGAGGTTGTTTAGGTAGTTATTTCTTTTTGTCTGAAGATAGTATTTATTTTGTGGAGTACTGTATCTGTATTTGAGTTTGGAGATGTATTTCTGGGTTTATGTATCTTAGACACTTAGACTTCTATCTCCTGTATCTCTTTTGGATTTCATGTTTTACCTATCATTATCATGCTCTACCTTAGATGTGATTGAGTCTGTATCTGCTATGTCACCCCCGATCGGAGAGTATAAACTGTTTAGTCTTATACTGTTAGATGCATTGAGACCTAGGACAGCGTTCTACCGTCGACACTGCGGCGTAGACTGGGCGTTGTTACGTTCTCGTGCCCTAACTCTAGGGTGCGGGTCGTGACACCTCTCCCCTCGGCGGGGATTTTCTGAGTGGAATTGCAGGAGACAACAGGAGGTGCCTCGTCCTCTGAGCTCGGATGCTGTAGTCTTTGGAAGACTGACGGCCGATCTTCCGTCGCTGCCGCGTTGTTGCAACAGCAGTTGACGATGATTTGGGTGCAGTGACGTCCAAGCGAGGACTCTTTGCACACCGAAGCTCCTTCTCTTTCCTTACGCTTGTGGAGGATCGCCTCACGCAGGTCAGAGGAACCACTCTGTCCTTTTGCTGCCGGGGGATGGACTCAAGCGGTTCTATACAACTTCCCATCAGAGGCCCGTGTGATAGTCAATGGGACACCCCGATAGTCAGAGGTTGGGACAGCTGACTGGGTTTGATGAGCCCGTACTGTCCTAGACTTCTTTTTTAGCGCTTGCGGGTGCGTAATAAGAAGAGTCTAAGTTGAATACCACAGAGTCTGGCTTATCATCCAGAGAGTCATCAGTGTCGGGACCGCATGAGAGACGGTCGAGGACTGATTGAGAGAAGCGTGGAACAGCCGCTATGCGGCTAGGATTGGGAACCGTACAGGCTGTCTGCATGTGGCTGTCTTTAGCTGTCGGATGGGTTATCCTTGTGCGACTAGGAGTCACGACCGTGCAGGCTGGCCGCATACGGTTGGCAATTATGGCCGCATGGGTTTTCTGCAAGCGATTGACTTCAGTAGCCGCATAAGCTTCATCCATGTGGTTGGCAACTGTAGCCGCATAAGCTATGCGGCTGACAGACGTGATCGCATGAGTTTTCTTCATGCGGCTAGCGGATGTAGCCGTATGAGCTTTTTCCATGCGGCTAGCACCCTTATGCGGCTCGGATCGCGTAGAGTTCCTCTTTGCCCCTGCAAGTCTAGCATCATAGTGTTTTCTTCTGCCAGACTTGGGGACAGCAGAGTTACCTACGGTCTGAAGTAGGACCGCAGGAGAGTCTTGCTCGCCGTCTCGAACAATGGAGGGTATCTCTGCAAGAGCTTCAGTAGGAACGAAGGATCGGGGTCTCCACTCCTTGCGGGCCTTCTTTGTGCGGGCTCGCTTCTGGATCGGGCCACGCACTTGTCAGAGAGCATTTCTTCGAACGCCTGTTGGTCGAACCGGGCGACCATCTTTTGTTGCGTGGAGCCAAGCTTGGCTGCATCCGATTGCGTCACCAACTCCTCAGCCGTGGAGAAGTTTGTCCCCAGCAGAGTCGCCATCGTATTTGCTATTGATTGTAAAAGTACAGAACAATTATCGGAGGACTGAACTTAGACTCACAATACAAACTCGCTTGTACAAGGAAAGCCTAGGGACGAAAACCTAGGTACAACAATCTAAGTACAATTGTTTATTTTTGATTCTGGGGGGTGACGATAGAGGCTCGGGAAGGCGACGGCAGCCCTGCCTTACTCCTTGGACGATCGGTATGCGGCCTTGGCTCCTGTGACGAGATTGTTGGCATTGATGAAGAAATGCTCCTCCTGCTCTCCTCGTATTGCTCTTCTGGCTTCTCTCTCTCTCTGGATTGATCTCTGTGGATTCTTCTCTCTGACTATCGGGGGAGCCTCTCTGTATGTGCGTATCTCTCTCTGACAATGTATATATTCACAAGGGAATGACACCTTGCTATTTATAATAGTGGGATGTGATCGTTAGGGTTGCCAATGATTACCTCTTGGAGATGGCGGCGGCCTGTGGATTGGTCAATCTAGGCCGTTCGTTTTTGATTGTGACGAATCCGAGCCATTGAGTGTAGATTACACCAAATCCCATCAGCAATTAATGCTGATTGGAATAAATCTTTCTCATAATGATCTTCTGATGTATGCGAATAAATTAAATTTATTCTCCTGCCACGCGTCCCAGATTATTGGGATTTGACCCAATCTTTGATTGCAGTAAATCTGAGAAATTGATCGGCTTAGGACACGCGTCCTAGGAGCCACTGGGGGATCTGAACCACATGACGAGTGAGCTGCATATGATTTTGGGCCGCATATGGTTAGGGCCACGTGTCAGGACTGCCTGGGTAGTGGCCCTCCCTCGAGCCTTTGAACCACAGGGAGGTGATCATTGTGAGCCGCATAGGGATACATCCGCCTGAGCCGCATGGAAATGGTCCTCTTGAACCGCATGAAAAATCTTTGTTCGAGCTGCATGAGGCTGTCTCGGCCTGAGCCGCATAGGACGGCTTCATTCTGAACCGCATGAGAAGTCTTTGCTCGAGTCGCATGAGGCTGTCTCGGCCTGGGCCGCATAGGACGGCTTCATTCTGAACCACATGGGAAGTCTTTGCTCGAGTCGCATACAAACGCCCACGTGGCAAGGCCACGTGGTATCTTTATGGCTCTCGGGGGATTATGTCAGAGATCTCTCTCTCTTCCCTAGAGATCTGTCATTATGACAGAGTCATAATTTCTTCTTTTTGTGTCAGGGTTGTCACTTTTTCAGAGTTGTCAGCCATCAAACAATTAATACGAGGGGGCAGAGAAGAGGACTGTCCCGCCACGTGTCTTCGGAGCCCCATAGGATGTCTTGGGCCGCATAGTCCCTTATGCCGCATGACTCTTTGAGCCGCATGGGCTTTCTGAGTCGCATGGGGTTCTTTGGCCGCATGGGTCATTTTTTTTAATATTTTCCATGCTTCTACAGCAGCTTCTCCCCAGTAGCATTTTGGAAGACCTGCAGTAAGCCGCATAGAATTCATCATTTCTATTAATGTTCGGTTCTTCCTCTCTGCTACTCCATTGGATTGAGGAGAATATGGAGCAATAGTCTCGCATATGATTCCATGTTCTTTGCAGAGTGATGTGAATTCATGAGACCTGTACTCCCCACCTCGATCACTTCTCAACCTTTTGAGTTGTTGTCCAGTCTGCCGTTCAGCTTCGGCCCTGAACTCTCTGAACTTCTCGAAAGCTTCATCTTTAGACTTGAGTAAGTAGACGAACGCGAATTTTGAGAAGTCGTCGATGAAGGTTATGAAATACTTCATCCCGACCTTCGTAGAAAAATATTTGAAGTCACAGATATCGAAGTGCACAAACTCCAGAAGATCTGTGCTTCGATTGACCGGATGAAATGGTTTCCTAGTGATCTTCGTCTGAGCACACACTTCACACTTCTCCACCTTACCCCCACATTTGGAGAAAAGTCCTAGACTAGACATTTTATTAATTCTTTTACAATGAACATGTCCTAGTCTATTATGCCACAACTCAAGTGAATAATCAGAAGATGCAACTGCATGAATGTCATCAAACTGGTTAACAAGCTGAATTTTAAACATTCCTTCGGTTAGATAAGCCTTTCCGAAGTATTTTTCCTTCTTGGACATCACCATCTGACCAGCATTGATGTCCATCATCAAGCCTGTGTTGCAGAGCAGGCTCCCAGAGATCAGGTTCTTGGCAATCGCCGGAACATGCTTCACACCTTCAAGCGTCAGAGTATTCCCAGAAGTGAGTTTCAGTTCCACGGTCCCGATCCCTAGAACTTTAGTTTGGGCTTGGTTCGCCATGACAACCTTCTCAGATATCGGCTGGTACGTGACGAACCATTCCTTGCCAGAACAGACATGGCAAGTCGCACCAGTGTCTATCCACCAGTCAGAGTCAACCTCCACAGTTGTGACCTGTGAGATCATAGCATCAAAGTTAGAAACCAATGAAACCTTATTAGGCTCACCTTTCTCTGATTGTTTAGGCTTAGATCTGTATTCACTCTTGTAGTGGCCTTTCTTGCCACAATTGTAACAAGTCACGTGGGACTTAGTCTTCTGTTGCTTGAATGAAGGACCCTTCACTTTCAGATTAGTGAAGTCCTTCTTCTTGGGATGAGAAGTCGCATGCTTCCCCTTGGGATCTCTCGTCTGCACAAGATTGGCTTTAGCCAACTGTTTCGACAGAGTGTCCACCTTCTGTTGGGAACGCATCTCGTCCTCAACATGGATCTCTTGAAGTAGATCTTCCAAGCTAATGTCTAGCTTCTTTCTGTGCATCCTTGCATAGAAGGTACTCCATCAAGCAGGAAGTTTTGAGACGATCCCTACGACGACAAACTTGTCGGAAAGGGGCATCTCTTCGTCTTCCAGTTTCTGACGCAGCTTCAGAAATTCCTTCACCTGTGGCAACATGGATTTTTCGTCCTCAAAGAGCAATTTGTGATATTTTTCAACCTTAAACATCTTGCTCCTGTTCCTGTCTTGTTCATACAGATTTTCTACAGACTCCCATATGTCTCTGGCAAGTTCCTTCTTTGAGTAGGATTCTGTCAGGGAATCCTCCATAGCATTCAGGATGAGAAGCCTGCAGATGCTATTTTCCCTTCTCTACTTGGCCTGGAGTTTGGTAGCCGCGTTGATAGCGACAGTACATCCAGTATCTGGAACAGAGGGTTCTTCCTCCAACAGAACATGATCAACGTCTTTTAGTTGAAGAGTTAGGTAAACCTTTCTCTTCCAGACTTGATAGTGCTCTCCATCGAACTTTTCCAACTTGCAGAAGTCCGATTGGAGGAGCGACGCATTAATGTTTTCCATCTACACGGATCTTGCTTTGAGATTGTTAGTCCCGGGGCTTGATCAAAGATGGTAAAACAGATACAACAAAGATCTACGAAGATACAAATACCAAATAACCCGATTACAATATGGAGGAGAAAAATTGTCAGGACCCGATCCCAATAATCTGGGTCTAGTCGGATCATGCCCAGCCTGCACCGTTGTTGAGACGGCGGCAGTAAGCTGTTCAGTAGCAGGTAACCATACAACAACACTATATTTGTCACAACTCAACTTCGGAAATAAACTTTACTAAACTGAAATTTAAATACAATGGAAATTGTTCTGAAAAGAAATACAAAATTTTGAAATAAAATCACATTGCAGAAAGAAATCTATCTAGCAGCCGGATCATCGGCCTCAGTCCCATTGTCCTCCTGTGGGGACTCTGGCAGCAAAACTGGGTACAACACAGGGTCATAATAGCTGTTGTAACACAGTTCAGCATCCTCAACATCCCTTAAAAATGTTATCTCCAGTCAGGAGGGAGCAAAGTACAATTCATGCTAATTTTTAAACAGTTAAATAAGTAATAGGATCATGCAGTTCTAAATAGTTTTAAAACAGGAACAGTTTGTTACAGTAAAAACAGTGGTTTGAACAGGTAATGAAATATGACCGGCTTAGGTTTGTTACAGGAAGGATAAGGGGTTTTTGTTACAGTAGTGGTCATAATCATTACGCTATTCCCCAGTCCCCAGTAGTTACAGTACAGTACTCTCGGAGAGAGTTTCGTGTTTGCATCGTGGTTTAGACATGTAGTAAAGCGATTAAATAAATAACTGTAAACTAACATAAACTATACTTGCCTCAGGAAAAATGACTGGAGAGGTGGACGTCTTCGAGACGGAAAGTTAGAGTTGTCCTTGAATTCCTATATTCGAGAGGTAGACTCAGATGTCAGGTTTATCAACTTAGCTATGCTAGATGTAATCTCTATTTGCGTCCTAGTCCAATTTTAATTCTTTTAATTAACCAACACAGAAAATATGATTTATTGTGCGTTGATTTAATACGAGGAAAAATATCATTTTAACTTTTGAATTCGGAAAAACATCGTCGATGCCAGATTATTAGAAAAACTTGGTAATTTTTATAAATATAAGTATAAAGCTAATTTTTCTTATTTTAGTGAGAAAACACGTGATTTTTAATTATTAACAAACTTTGTCAATTTTAGGTGAGAAAATATTAATTAATTTTATACGAAAATACTTTTTAGTCAATTTAACCGTTAAATTAATAAAACTCGCAAAACCAGAAAATGACAGGAAATCTAAGCTATTACAGTCACAGACCAGCCAGCTGGGCTTATGCCCATTACAATTTATTTACATAAATTGAAATAAGATAAACTGCCGTTAGTCCTAAACTGAAATAGGAATTAAATATAAACAGAATTTAAATAATAAAAATAAAGTAAATCATAAGTCTCAGATATGGTCCGATCCTCATTTTGGCTAATTGCCTCAACGTCCAGGCGGGGCCGGTATCGTTTGCACTAAGCCGGGTCCATTGACCGATACGGTCGTCACCCCAAAAATCAAATATCGAATAAATTTTGAAAATCATTTTAAATTCATTTTGAAAATAATTCAGGATTTACAGAAAAATCGGGCAGCATCTCCTCTATTTTTGGTCAACCCAAAAACTGGGAAAATGGCGCCGATAATTCCTGCAAGTCCCAAACCCGGGAAAAACCCGCATTTTATATATATAAAATATCCACAACCAATCCACAACATAATCGGGACGACCCGAAATAATTTCGGAAGTCCGATTCCAATTCCACAAATCAAAGAACGTTTCCGGAAAATTCCGAAAAACTAAAACACACCAAAAACCATTCCCGAAATATTTCAGGAATCCAAAATAATTCACGGAACCTTTCCGAAAGTCCCGAAAAATTACGACGTCGCTAAAACCGAATTCCCAAAAGGGAATCGGGGACCATTTCATCATCGACAATAATAATAAAATAGCGGGACAGGGGGGATTATACCTCGGATTGCTCGGCTAGAGCTCTCAGATGAAAAATAGAAGGAAAGAATAATCCAGAGCGAATTAATCCTCGAAATAGCGCTGAAATCAGCAGCGACGTCTAGGAATACCGAAGAAATCAGAAATTAGGGCACGATAGGAGTGCTGGAACAACGGGAAGAGCTCGATCAAGTTGGCAGCGGCCACAGGGGTTGTCGGGGCGCGCTGTCGCGGTTGCCGAGGGGAGCTCGGCGGGGTGGTCGACCGCCGGAGGGGGATCGGCCAGAGGGGATCGGCCAGTCAGCGGCTAGGGCGCGCTGGTCGGGGCAGATGCGCTCGCGGGGGAGCGGGCGGACAGGGGGTTGGCACGGGGCTCGCGCGCGGGACAGCGGCGGCCGAGGAGTCGCCGGAGGGGCAAACCAAGGGGGCGCGGGTGGCCACGGGTGCGCGAGGGGGCTCGACCGCGAGGGGGTCGCCGGCTGTGGTCGACGGTCGACAGACCAGGGCGCGGGGGAGAGTGGGGGTTTGAGTGGGGGTGTGATGGGAGAGAAGAGAGTTAGAGAATGAGAGATGCTCTCTGTGAGTTGGTGAGGAGTTGAGCTTTTGTTCTGTGGGAAAAAGAGAAAGAAAAAGTTTAAGAAGAAGAAGAAGGAGCTTCTCCAGAACATGGGATTTGGAGATGTGGGAAGAAGTAGTGGGTGAGAGAGAGATGAGAGTGTTGGGGAAGTATAGAGAGTGATGTCCAAGGGAAAAGGGTGTGCGTGAGTTAATAAGGGGTAGTGGAGTGGGTTGTCTTGTGGAGAAAGGAGTGGGGGAGTTGTGGCTCTTGTGTGGACAGTAGCAAAAAGGGGAGGAGGAAAAATAGGAGTGAGAGAAAGAATCCTACGTGAGTGGGGTGCTGGTCCTACGGGACCAGCTCAAAACTAAACTTTATTTTATTTTTTTTAAATAAATAAACCAAGTCAAAAATTGGATTTAAAGAAAGAGAGGAATGACTTGGGTTTGGGCTCAGGCCTGGGTCTGGGTTCGGACTCGGGTCTGGGTCCGAAATCAAAGATCCTTGTTTATTTATTTTTCGAAATCATTTGCACTCAAAAAATATTTAATAATAATAATAATAACAATAATTTTAGAAATACCAATAATAATAATACTAAAACACTATTTAATAATTAATTACGAGAATATGGGTTTCACAATCTTTCCTTCTTAGAAAGTTTCGTCCTCGAAATTAAAGGCAGGGTGAGGGTTTTAATCATGCAATCATGCCTGAAATCAGTTTGGACATCTTCCTTAACAGTCTTATGCCCAATTGGATTAACAATCCCGAAACTCATCTAATGCTATATAATCATCAATTTTATCCACTATTTTAATTTACATTCTTCCCTCCTTTAGAAATAATACTCCATGATTACTAAATTCCTGATTCCATTCCTAAATTGCCAATCACCCTAAAATTTTTGTCTTCTATATTTTCGATCTTGAACACATCTCATATTCATGCAATATGTATTTCTACCAACTTGCTAATATATTCAATTTAATTCTATGATTTGATACTCCTAGTCTTTAATTCTTCAATGTCAAGCCTTAATGCCCAATATCATATCTAAAATCCTACACCACGTTTTAATATTCTGATTTGTCACGATCCATAAAGTTTTATCATTTCTTTCTCCTAGATGATCATTACTGTGATTTTAGGCTATCATGTATATATCTTCATTTTTCCGGTTTGATTTCGAACCCTCTATGAAATCATGATTAAGCTCACATCCTTTATTTGACTAAACCTTCTCAAAAATAAATCTTATTACATCTTTCCAACCAATCTTTCCAAAAATTCGTCATCCTTAATTATTTACATTTTAAGTCCAATCTTTCTTGTTTCGATTATCCTTTATAGTTAATTCACCATGCACCTTCCTAGAGTGCATCTCTATGCCTAACATTGACAACCTTTAACCTTCTATGTCAAATTATTCACAAGCTTTCCTCGATACTAATCACCATTGTACATTTTAACTCATATATATATCCTATATATCATGCACTCTAAAAATCCAAGTTATAAAATGTTCTAGGTTCACCTCATAAGACAAAATCAGATTCAAGGCATGATTGCTAAATATAAAGGTAAGGATGTAAACATATCTAGAAAATTTAAAATATTTTGTTGATCAAAAATCATAAGTAAACATCGGGGTATGATTTAAATAATCATAACGAGTTTAAAGTTTTAAATATGAAATCAAATAAAAACAGAAAGGTCAAAAAGAATACGACATCAATAATTTATTTGAGGAACAAAAGATAATATAATTTTCAAAATGAGAGACAACTTTCAAATCAAATTGGAATGAGGTATAAGGGTTTGGGACTCAGGAAAAATCAACAAGTTGTATGATAGTAGGATAGAGACAGTGATTTGAATATCTGTGATGGAAACATAATCAGATAAAATATTTTTGAATATAGAGGCAGTTGCTAGGAATACAAATCCTTTAATCGGATCAATAGTCAGAATAATTGGTGGTGCAAAAGACAACCATGATACGAATATAGTCTGAATAATATTCGGGAACCAAATATATTTGAAGTTACTTTGTCTCAAATTCATGCCTCGCCAGTGTACACCAGACTGTAATAAATTTTTGACTCCATAACTTGAATAATTCAGTTTTACCGAGTAGCCTTCCAACTTTACCCATTTCATGGCTAAGCAAACATAGAACAAAGTCTCAATAGTATTTGGAAACCTAACGATTACCTGTCATTATTTTGACTTAAAATTTATGCCTCGCCAGTGCACAACTAGCTGCAGTAAACTTGAAGTTTTTCATAATTCAGGTAAATGACTATCACATAAATGTACGGAGTCATGTTAGGTTGCTAAATATTTTCTCAGCTTTGTCCGTGTGAATTTTAGAGGAATTCCAAAAATTCAAACGAGTTTAAGGTTCTAAACAGGATAGAAATATAGATGACTGTTCTTCCGAGATCAAGGGATTTATCAAAATATGTGTTTGAGATTCAAGGGACTGGAGTAAAAATCAAGAGGAGCATCTGTCCTCCGATTTTCTTTTCCAAAGATGAAATGATCAACCTTGATTTGAATAATTGAGTCAAACACTAGATAAGATAGTAGAATCACCACTTCGGATTAAGTAAGAAAAACCAATGATAATATTCCCGACAAATCACTCAGAAAATACAAAGAAATTATTAGAAGTATAATTTTATAACTAAGGAAAGTTAAAAATTTGAAAGAAGGTAAGTCCCACTGATTCAAGGAAATCAAATTTGAAATTGTCTAGTATGGCCAAGAAATTTAAATAGCTTTGGGACAGCTCAAAATTTCCATGACTAAAGGAAATTCAATAATAGAATGGATTCAAAATGTGATCAATTTTCTGACCGTTCCTGCTTTATGATCATAGAAGCTTCCTAGGCCTTGACTTGATCAAGAATTTGCATAGAGAGAGTAGGGTTTTAAGATGAGTGGAGGAAGTCACATATGAAAATATTCTCGGTTTTTGGAAAAACATAGGAGGGAACAATATTGAAATTGAACATAATTCCTTCAGGAGGATCATGAACTAACTAAGCTGAACCAATTCTTTTGGTGATAGATAACCCTTGAGGCTTTATGGTTCCCAAAGAATTTGGTTCAGGATTAGTTCCGAGAAGGTCAATTGAAATGAGGTCAAGGCAAATGATCGGATATGCTAGTCGTAGAAATACTTGGGGTAGATAAGTGTTAGTTAGATTTGCTAAAGGGAAGTTGAAACTCTAAATAGCGAACGAATCTGGATTCCGAATAAAAATAGAGAAGTAAGGTTTGATCAACAAATTGAGGAGGTAAAAATAGGTTTGCTGAAGAAGAAGATTAAAGAGTTCCAATATTAGTCCATTAATAGCGAAAAAAAAAGATCCTAAGGGATGCTAGAATCTGATAAAAATATAGGAAGAGAACAATCTCGAAAAACAGGGGACACTAAAAGATACCAAAAATCTAGAAAATAAAACATGTAATAACATATACCATTATAAAGGCGACCTCAACTGGTTAGGGTAGCGTAAACGGGTCGGGGTGTCGGTGCAGCATGAGGATGGTCTGTCAGCTGCAAGGGAGGTGGGTCCCGGCGTGCTTGAGAAGGGGTGTGATCAGTTGATGACACCTCATCTTTAGCAGGGCCGGATCTAGTAGTCTTTCCTTAGGCCATGATCTGGAAGTTTCAGGGTATAAACATAAGCAAGGTATCCTACCAGTCTATAATCAAACAAAAATATTTATTTATATAATTCGGTCCTATGTTGTGACAAATCAATGTTCTAGTGTTCTAGTTGTTTCTAGGTATATTTTCCTAAGTTGTTGTAGGACCTGCATGGGCTACCACTAAAAACATGTCACGACCCGATCCCAATAATCTGGGTCTAGTCGGATCATGCCCAGCCTGCACCATTGTTGAGACGGCGGCAGTAAGCTGTTTAGTAGCAGGTAACCATACAACAATACTATATTTGTCACAACTCAACTTCGAAAATAAACTTTATTAAACTGAAATTTAAATACAATGGAAATTGTTCTGAAAGGAAATACAAAATTTTGAAATAAAATCACATTGAAGAAAGAAATCTATCTAGCAGCCGGATCATCGGCCTCAGTCCCATTGTCCTCCTATGGGGACTCTGGTAGCACAACTGGGTACAACACAGGGTCGTAATGGCTGTTGTAACACAGCTCAGCATCCTCAACATCCCCTAAAAATGTTATCTCCAGTCAGGAGGGAGCAAAGTACAATTCATGCTAATTTTTAAACAGTTAAATAAGTAATAGGATCACGCAGTTCTAAACAGTTTTAAAACAGGAACAGTTTGTTACAGTAAAAACAGTGGTTTGAACAGGTAATAAAATATGACCGGCTTAGGTTTGTTACAGGAAGGATAAGAGGTTTTTGTTACAGTAGTGGTCATAATCATTCGCTATTCCCCAGTCCCCAGTAGTTACAGTACAGTACTCTCGGAGAGAGTTTCGTGTTTGCATCGTGGTTTAGACATACAGTAAAGCGATTAAATAAATAACTGTAAACTAACATAAACTATACTTGTCTCAAGAAAAATGACTGGAGAGGTGGACGTCTTCGAGACGGAAAGTTAGAGTTGTCCTCCAATTCCTACATTCGAGAGGTAGACTCAGATGTCAGGTTTACCAACTTAGCTATGCTAGTTGTAATCTGTATTTGCGTCCTAGTCCAATTTTAATTCTTTTAATTAACCAACACAGAAAATATGATTTATTGTGCGTTGATTTAATACGAGGAAAAAATATCATTTTAACTTTTGAATTCGGAAAAACATCGTCGATGCCAGATTATTAGAAAAACTTGGTAATTTTTATAAATATAAGTATAAAGCTAATTTTTCTTATTTTAGTGAGAAAACACGTAATTTTTAATTATTAACAAACTTTGTCAATTTTAGGTGAGAAAATATTAATTAATTTTATACGAAAATACTTTTTAGTCAATTTAACCATTAAATTAATAAAATGCGCAAAACCAGAAAATGATAGGAAATCTAAGCTATTACAGTCACAGACCAGCCAGCTGGGCTTATGCCCATTACAATTTATTTATATAAATTGAAATAAGATAAACTGCCGTTAGTCCTAAACTGAAATAGGATTTAAATATAAACAGAATTTAAATAATAAAAATAAAGTAAATCATAAGTCTCAGATATGGTCCGATCATCATTTTGGCTAATTGCCTCAACGTCCGGGCGGGGCCGGTATCGTTTGCACTTAGCCGGGTCCATTGACCGATACGGTCGTCACCCCAAAAATCAAATATCGAATAAATTCTGAAAATTATTTTAAATTCATTTTGAAAATAATTCAGGATTTACGGAAAAATCGGGCAGTATCTCCTCTGTTTTTGGTCAACCCAAAAACTGGGAAAATGATGCCGATAATTCCTGCAAGTCCCAAACCAGGGAAAAATCTGCATTTTATATATATAAAATATCCACAACCAATCCACAACATAATCGGGACGACCCAAATAATTTCGGAAGTCCGATTCCAATTCCACAAATCACAGAACGTTCCCGGAAAATTCCGGAAAACTAAAACACACCAAAAACCATTCCCGAAATATTTCGGGAATCCAAAATAATTCACGAAACCTTTTCGAAAGTCCCAAAAAATTACGTCGTCGCTAAAACTGAATTCCCAAAAGGGAATCGGGGACCATTTCATCATCGACAATAATAATAAAATAGCGGGACAGGGGGATTATACCTCGGATTACTCGGCTAGAGCTCTTAGATGAAAAATAGAAGGAAAGAATAATCCAGAGCGAATTAATCCCCAAATAGCGCTGAAATCAGCAGCGACATCGAGGAATATCGAAGAAATCAGAAATTAGGGCACGACAGGAGTGCTGGAACAACGGAAAGAGCTCGATCAAGTGGGCAGCGGCCACAGGGGCTGCCGGGGCGCACTGTCGCGGTTGTCGAGGGGAGCTCGGCGGGGTGGTCGACCATCGGAGGGGGATCGGCCAGAGGGGATCGGCCAGTCAGCGGCTAGGGCGTGCTGGTCGGGGCAGATGCGCTCGCGGGGGAGCGGGCGGACAGGGGGTTGGCGCGGGGCTCGCGGCGGGACAGCGGCGGCCGAGGAGTCGTCGGAGGGGCAGGCCGAGGGGGCGCGGGTGGCCGCGGGCGCGCGAGGGGGCTCGGCCGCGAGGGGGTCGCCGGCTGTGGTCGGCGGTCAACAGACCAGGGTGCGGGGGAGAGTGGGGGTTTGAGTGGGGGTGTGATGGAAGAGAAGAGAGTTAGAGAATGAGAGCTGCTCTCTGTGAGTTGGTGAGGAGTTGAGCTTTTGTTCTGTGTGAAAAAGAGAAAGAAAAAGTTTAAGAAGAAGAAGGAGGAGCTTCTCCAGAACATGGGATTTGGAGATGTGGGAAGAAGTAGTGGGTGAGAGAGAGATGAGAGTGTTGGGGAAGTATAGAGAGTGCTGTCCAAGGGAAAAGGGTGTGCGTGAGTTAATAAGGGGTAGTGGAGTGGGTTGTCTTGTGGAGAAAGGAGTGGGGGAGTTGTGGCTAGTATGTGGACAGTAGCAAAAAGGGGAGGAGAAAAAATAGGAGTGAGAGAAAAAATCCTACGTGAGTGGGGTGCTGGTCCTACGGGACCAGCTCAAAACTAAATTTTATTTTATTTTTTTAAATAAATAAACCATGTCAAAATTGGATTTAAAAAAAGAGAGGCATGACTTGGGTTTGGGCTCAGGCCTGGGTTTGGGTTCGGACTCGGGTCTGGGTCCAAAATCAAAGATCCTTGTTTATTTATTTTTCGAAATCATTTGCACTCCAAAAATATTTAATAATAATAATAATAACAATAATTTTAGAAATACCAATAATAATAATACTAAAACACTATTTAATAATTAATTACGAGAATATGGGCTTCACAAAAATAGAGAATAGAAGATCTTTCATTCTTCCTTGCAAATGTGTTGCAATTGGGACAGAACGAGTTACAATAATCTAGAGAGATGAGAAGAAGAACAATACTGGGGTGTCAAAATAATGTTGCTCAAAGTAAGATTCGCCCCACATGATCTGCTTCCAGGAACCAGCAAGTTTGAAGAACTTGTGGATCGCTCGAAGTTACCTCTGTTCTGACTCCTCGGATGGACTTACAATGGCGGCAGCAGCTCTCTCTCTCTTTCTTCTTTTTTGACTTATATTTTTCGTAGTCGCCACAAAGGAGGCCAGAAGAGAGTATTTATAGAGAGAGAGGGTGGAAACCCTAGCCACCTCTTCCGATATGGAAAGATTGAATCAAATCCCAAAAAAATAGCAACGAGATTAATTCAAATCCCACAAAGATAGGAACGAAATTAATTCAAATCCCACAAAGATAGGATCTGAATTAATCGTATTGATTCAGCCTTACCATAACTGACTTGTAACCTGCACAGTCAGGGGAGCCCTCCATGCGGCAGCAGCAGCAGCAGCCTGGCCGCATAAGCCTCATGGCCGTAAGGACCGCATGGGCCGCATGAACCACATGAGCCGTATGGACCGCATGGGCCGCATGGACCACATGAGCCGCATGAGCCGCATGGCCGCATGGTCGTATGAACCGCATGTGCCGCATGGACCGCAAGTGTGCCAACAAAATGCCATATTACGCCTCATAAGCCCATGAGCCCGAGTCCGAGTCCGAGTCCGAGTCTGAGTCGCTAAGCCCCTTTGGGGCTTAGCTCCAAATGAAAATTAATCCAAGAGAATGACAAAAGCATTAATGCTTAATCCTTGGAGCCTTATTTGTAAACCCCCAAACTTCTTAACTATTTATTTTTAAGCTAAATTGGTTATTTTATTTAAGTATTATTCATTTGTTATGATATGACGTATTGTACATACAAATGTACAAGTAAATTCAAGTATGATTTATTTTAGTTGTATATTAATATTTTTATATTATTATTGTATTGGTTATATTATTATTTGTCTAATAAAGATAATGTATGTGTGTTTATATATGTATGTATATATATAGATGAATATATATAGATATATATATATAATTGTATATATACAAATATATTTATGTGTATATATATATAAAGGATTATATATATATATATATAAGGTATTATATTTATATATAAGTATTATGTATATTCATGCATTTATATATATAAATATATATTATATATTCATGTATTTATATATAAATATATATTATATAATTTTGTATATGTGTATATATATATATATATATATATATATATATATATATATGTAAGAGAGAATGAGAGAATGAAATAGCAGCCCAGGACTACAACCGGCCCAAAGCCTCACCATACGAGCCCCCACAGCCAGTATTAGCCCACAACCCCAGGCATCCCAGTCCGGCCCAGGGTCCCACAACCCAGGCCAAGCCAGAAGCCACGAACCCGAGAGCTCAACCGAGTTCTCTGTTCGTATATATGGTACGCACGCACGAAAGGGATGCAAAACCCTAATACGAGTGCTCGCGCCACCACCACCAACCCTGGGCACACATACCCACGCGTGCGCGCGGCCACCCCCGCCGCCGCCGTGGTGGCCGAACACCACCGCAGGCCGACCACGACACGCGCGCGTCGGAGAACAGAGCACAGCAGCAGTAATAGCGACGCCAGGTACTCCTGTTCGTCCCGTATTTTCTCCCTAGATACTAAATCAATCTTCAACCCGTAAATTTCTAATGATAGCCTAGTTAACCAACTACAACACCATACAATTAGATTGATCTAGTTTACTCTGGATTAATTATGGGAATTCGTGAAAGTTCACGAAAAACCACGTATAACTGAACAGTAAAACTGTTCGTAGAACCCTAGTTGGAAGTCGTTTCTGGGACGACAGATGGACGAACCTAAAAATCTACCTGAAGACATTTTTAGACAACCTATAGGGCAACATAACCCTTTTCGTAGATTTGGATTTTATCGACCGAGCGTCGAGAAATCAGATTCCCAAACCAAGAAAAATCTGTTTTCAAAAAACTAGAAATCGCTCCACACGACGTGCGTCCCGCCATTCCGGGCGACGTGGTCACGCACCGAAGGTATCGAAAGCTGCGTAACGGCTTCATGGTCGTGTGGGCTTTGACGGAACTCAAATTGGTCGCGTGTGTGCGACGAATTTGATGCGTATCCGTCGAAATTCACCGTATCGTGCACTTTGCAAACTTCTCAATTACTTTGTGCACGTTCATCAGATCGAGACGAAACTTGCGCCAGCAGGACCGTATCATTTTTCTGGTCCTGTATGCCAAGTTTGGTCCGATTCCGAGACAGTTGACAAAATCATCGTTTTGCGGGCCCCACGGTCCCACTCAACGGACGATTTTGTGCACGGCCCGCCGGAATCCAACTTTGGACATACGGTTGGGTTCGTATCGGAAAACTAGATCCGTAGACATGTAGTTTGATGACTTTAGAGACCGTTGACTCTGACACGCTTTTCGGTGCAAAGCGGATCCAACGACGGACACCGTTTTGGCCCGAAATTACCGTTTTGCCCCTGTGTCCAGAATTGGACTTAAGGACAGGCAATCCTAGCTAATTTGACTATTCTGAGATCATTGGTATTATTTATTTCAGCTTTCGGGGACTGTTGTACGGGTTTTGACTATAGTGGCACATTGAGTAGTTCAGATTGCCGGTTTCACCAGCAAAGGACCACAGGCGAGTACAGTTTATTGTCTGCATTTCGATATTGATTTTTACTATATTTCATTGGTTGGTTTCATTAGTTATGTGATTATTTTCTATCATAAATTGTTGAGTCGGGAATGAGAAGTACCAACGATGTGTGATCTGACCTTAGACCGTGTAGACCGTGTAGACCGTGTTACATTTATTTCTTGTAGACCGTGTAGACCGTGTTACATTTATTTCTTGTAGACAGTGATTTATTTATTGCAAAGTAGACCGTGTAGACAGTGATTTATTTATTGCATTTAATCTGTGTAGTTCGTGATTATTATTCTGTAGACAATGTTTCTTTATTGCAATATTTCTGTAGACCGTGTAACTGTAGACCGTGTAACTGTAGACCGTATAACTTTAGACCGTGTAGACCGTGTCGCATAATTGTCCCGAGACCGATCACATATCAAAGGTACTTCTAACGGTGAAAAAGTATATTGGTCTATTTATTACTATTGATTTTTCTTACGGCTTTACTGTTTATTTTCAAACCCATGATTGATGTCTAACCTTTGTCTTATAGTCATTTTCTTTATTTGAAATTGCATTCAGTGAATTGTGCTCGTTCCATTCCTGACTGGAAACCAACATTTTCAGGTTAGCCGTGGATTCACTTAGCATGGGAGATACGGGGATATTTGCAGCCAGAAGCCTAGAGACTAGCTAGATAGTTGAGTTGTAGTCATTCTATAATTGTACAAGTTTATGTTTTATGCAAAAGTAAACTTGTGATCTTTGTAAATTAAATTAATCTTGTGAATGAGTATTATTTGTGATTTGATCTTCATGGCCGTGACAGCGTTCTACCGCCGATACTGCGGCGTAGGCTGGCTTGGACACGTCTCGTATCCGTTTAAAAAAAAAAAAAAAAAAAAAAACGGGTGCGGGTCATGACAAGTTTTTATGGTGGCCCATGCAGGTCTGTCTTCGCAAATCACGCGAACTCGTGATAGTACTTAAGTTAGTTGTACTATTGCGAGCCTGCGACTAGAAATGCTCATTCACGAATTAGAAATTAATTTAATTTAAGAGAATGACTAGGACTAGGAGTCCCTTATACAAATTGACCGATGGGTAGTCTAGGCCATGCAATTTAGGGTGAATGTTATTAATTTTGACAGTTGTCAAATCCCCATAGGTACACTCTTACCTCTTGATTGAAAGTTATGGTCCCATATGATTCACTTGGAGAGGCAGAGTTTCCTGGAATTGATGATCACACCTAAACGAATTACTCAATTCCTTCTCGTTACCTCTTTAGATATCATTCTCATATTAGTCCAAAATGCCTATTTAGTTCCTATTTTTCCCATGAATTATTATTTTTGATTGGGTTATCCATATGCAAACCTCGAGTTAGTTTCGATTCAAGTTTTTCCTCAAAGGCTTGAATACACATAGAATAGTTAGAATGTTTCTATTTCGTTGTCTTCAGTTATTTCCTCCATGTTCACCTTTTATTTTAAGGGTTGTGACTGATAGATACCTACGCTTTATCTCATAGTCGACTTGCTTAAACCTCTAGAAGCTCATGAGTTTTTATATATATAGTTAAAGGAATATTAGTTAACTTATAATAGCAGGACAGTAGCGCACTGTCGCCATTTAATTGAATTTTGGAGTCTATGGATACATTGCAGCCAGCAGCGCACTGGCGAGACACAACCCCTAGAGGTGAAATTAGTTTGGAAAAAAAAATATAGGTGATGGGACATTGCCAAAACTATGGCTAATGGCCCTCTCTTGATCATAGGTACCCTTGAGCCAATATTGGATAGAGTTAAGAAGTGTTCGATTTTGTATCATGTTGAGTTACAAAACCAAGGGTTTACCACAGCCAGAGTATACGGGCGTGGCGTAGTCCTCGGTGAAATGATTTCAGACGTGATTACAAGTTAAGGATACTATAGAGGATAGGACAGTGCCCTGTGTGTTCCATAAGATCCGAAGCCAATATTGGTGGAAGTTTGTAAGTTGGATAGCACGTCTTCCGATCTAGCATTTCGTGGTCCTTATGACCTATTGACGAGGATATCGACTGACACTAATAGGTTTACCTAGAATATAGAATTTAGAATGTCCATAACCCGTTAGTCGACCAAGTCCTTGTGGATCAGAAGATAGTAGGAAGACTGTATGAGCAAGAACACCGGGTAAGGTTTGATTCTCACAAAACTCGAACTACTTGTGCCTCTTTTCAAAAATCTCGCGTACTTGTATCTTGACTATCTTGACCAACGCTGCTGTTACAGCTTAGTTTTGCAAGCTCACTCTATTTTCGAGCTTGATTCGAGGCATATGTTTAGTGGGGACGCCTGCTAACTTATTGCCTAATCAGAATCAGGGTATTATGGTCTGATCAACCATGATGCATTTGGTTCGTACTTTATTTAATTACCCTACGAGGATTGAGAGATAGATGTCTCTAGGATCTCATCCACGACTGCTTGACAATTCCTCTTGAATTATACATTCGCCCTTGAATTACGTAACTGTATTCGATGACATCTTTCTTGAACTCCTTATTGTTTTTGTCTTTCACTGACTTAGAAAGACGAAATCTCGTATTTGGTAGAGAGATACAGAGTATCCCCCATGGCTATGGTAGTTGTATACACAAGTGTAGTTATCATCGGCCAGCCAGGTGACTAGAACCTCGCCTTAAGTTACTCGTCCTCTCTGCGACCCTAAACCTAATACCTTGATTTTCTAGTCATTAGAGTCCGAGAATGATTAGGACCTTCCCCTTGACCAAATGCCAACCTAGGAGACTACTTATCCTCCAGAGACCAAATGTTGTGAGCCTCTAATCTTTTGTTTGAAGCTTGCTTCAACAAGAACCCTTGTGACGATAGTCTGGCAGGTTTGACCCCAATAGAAACTCACGATCCAGTCGTTAGGAATCTTTTCATATGACGTGCCTTAGAGTTGGTTATCCCGTCGACAACTCATGGATACTGTGGGCGAGTAGGTCATTCTATTTTATCGACCCTATGTCATTGCACACGTACTCGTTTTTCATTTATTGAGGAACGACTCTTGACTTGGCTTACATCTACCGTATCTCGATACATCGTGCCTTATTTTTTATTAACAAGAGACGAGGTGCAATATCAGAACTTTGGGATTCTTCTAACCCCGTTATTCCTAAAACCATATCCTAGCTTCTAAGGTGGGTAGACTGTAAGCCTCCTGAAATTTTGGGAGTATATGAAGATTATCGATTAACTAGAATAATTTTCCACTGGGGTGATGATTAGTGCCCTTGGACTCCCACTTTCATTTAGATCATTTTGTGTCCCCGGCCGTGCCATTAATATTCGGAGCACAAGACCAGCTGTTACCTTCCAACAAATTTCATATGCGAGTTCTAGACGAGTCCACCTTCATCTAGGTATATCATGTCCCACTCAAGCTCAACCCCTTGTACTCTATGTTTATGGTACGACTTTCAGGTAAAAAGGACTAGCATAACCCTTACCATAATAGCGGAAGGTTTTCCGACTTCCATTAGAGGCTCAACCTCGACTCAAATCTTTCGACCCAATATATGGTTGTGATTCACTTGAAGCCACTACGCACATGTCACTAGTGTGTCACTCAATTGTGTCTTTTCGGGCTATTTAAACACAAAAGCCACGGAAGATGCATTTTTGGGCTTTAGGGACCAAGCTAACCAACTTGACGGGCAACTAGCTCAACCCTTGGATAGAAACCTACTCTAGGATACCCTAACCTAGTAAAATAGTTTATCGTTGGGACCTTGTTCGGTCCGTATAGATTGAAATCCAGGGTTCATCCAATTAAAGATTGGTGTCCAATCGGAGAACCCATTAAGACCCAGTTAAACACATCCATGCACACCACCATAATTGACTATAAATCGAACTATTTAAAATAGGTCCCTATATATATTATGTAGTCTCCCCTCTTAGATCGTGAAGTCATTCGCAACCAATATTCCATCTACCTGGGAGTCATGATACGAATTTATATTGCGTTTCATCCCTTGCTTGTGTGTTTAAATAACCACGGGAAAGATCACGATCTTGACTCCCTAAATTTCGTTCTATTATAGAACCTTATTTAGAATTTCGAGAACGAAATTTCCGTATTGCGCGGATTGCAAGCCCTCTAAGAAACGAAGGATTCTTCGATTGACAAATGACTAGACTAGAGTAGCCCAACCTAGTGATTTTCTTTCTATCTGCATCATTGAAAACTCTCTACCGCTCTGAAACTTCATAATTGCTCTCGGTTATTTTTCTATCTTCCTGTCCTTCCTACTTCGAAGCGACGAATAGTCGTGCTTATTAGAATTTGCCAATATTTCTTAACTACTTGTATAAATTGTTGATTGTTCGATTTTGGGTTATTTGATAGATATGAGAGGATTATAGGGGCCAAAAGTAGTAGATGTCCATTTGTAGCAATTTTAGCAAGTAGCTGGAAGATTATAAAGTTTTAGCGACAAGAGATTTGAGGAAGTAGTGTGACCAAAGGTGGGTAGAGATTTCCGCGACTTACTCTTGGTGGTTAATTAATTGTGAAGAACATTGATGAAGTTTATCATATTTGAAAAAAAAATATATATATTCTTTAGAGGATAGAATCTATTGAGAATTTGAAGTTTTGATGAAGTAGCGTAAGTTAAGGTGGTTATATGTTCCGAATCACCTATCTGGTTCTTGGTGATCAAATTTTTGTTGAAAGTATTGATAGAAGTTAGCAGACTGGAATTTGATGATTATATTGCTAGAGACCAAAATGGTAGTGGAAAGATTATTGTTGAAATAGAATTTCGATGAGAAGATTTTCAATCTCAGAGGATTGTTACGATGGAACTGCATAAGTACGAGTGATAAAAAGTTCCAGGATAACGATTAGGATTATAGTAAATGGTGGTAAGGGTTGAAATTTCATAGGGTTTATATGAGTTCAGCAAGCTTCTAGGACGACTAGCAATACAAGTTTATGAAAGTTGTCGAGAATGATGCAAATAACCAAACTTGAGGCCTTCACTCTTGGTGTTAAAACTTGAGAACTTAACCTAAAGGATCGGAGGGGGTTGTTACAATTTCAGACTGAAGAACTCTGGCATTGGAGGATTAGAAATGTAACATTAGTAAATTTTGTGATAAACTATTGACGAGTTGCAAGTGTATATTCGATAGATCGATTTATGGATTTAGCATAGGGTGATCAGATAGGGGGAGAATAAAGAAATGGAAGTTGACCCTAAATTTCGAGGACGAAATTACTCTAAGGTGGGAAGGATGTAAACCCCCAAACTTCTTAACTATTTATTTTTAAGCTAAATTGGTTATTTTATTTAAGTATTATTCATTTGTTATGATATGAAGTATTGTACATACAAATGTACAAGTAAATTCAAGTATGATTTATTTTAGTTGTATATTAATATTTTTATATTATTATTGTATTGGTTATATTATTATTTGTCTAATAAAGATAATGTATGTGTGTTTATATATGTATGTATATATATAGATGAATATATATAGATATATATATATAATTGTATATACAAATATATTTATGTGTATATATATATAAAGGATTATATATATATATATAAGGTATTATATTTATATATAAGTATTATGTATATTCATGCATTTATATATATAAATATATATTATATATTCATGTATTTATATATAAATATATATTATATAATTTGTATATGTGTATATATATATATAAATATATATATATATATATATATATGTAAGAGAGAATGAGAGAATGAAATAGCAGCCCAGGACTACAACCGGCCCAAAGCCTCACCATACGAGCCCCCACAGCCAGTATTAGCCCACAACCCCAGGCATCCTAGTCCGGCCCAGGGTCCCACAACCCAGGCCAAGCCAGAAGCCACGAACCCGAGAGCTCAACCGACTTCTCTGTTCGTATATATGGTACGCACGCACGAAAGGGATGCAAAACCCTAATACGAGTGCTCGCGCCACCACCACCAACCCTGGGCGCACATCCCCACGCGTGCGCGCGGCCACCCCGCCGCCGCCGTGGTGGCCGAACACCACCGCAGGCCGACCACGACACGCGCGCGTCGGAGAACAGAGCACAGCAGTAGTAATAGCGACGCCAGGTACTCCTGTTCGTCCCGTATTTTCTCCCTAGATACTAAATCAATCTTCAACCCATAAATTTCTAATGATAGCCTAGTTAACCAACTACAACACCATACAATTAGATTGATCTAGTTTACTCTGGATTAATTGTGGGAATTCGTGAAAGTTCACGAAAAACCACGTATAACTGAACAGTAAAACTGTTCGTAGAACCCTAGTTGGAAGTCATTTCTGGGACGACAGATGGACGAACCTAAAAATCTACCTGAAGACATTTTTAGACAACCTATAGGGCAACATAACCCTTTTCGTAGATTTGGATTTTATCGACCGAGCGTCGAGAAATCAGATTCCCAAAACCAAGAAAAATCTGTTTTCAAAAAACTAGAAATCGCTCCACACGACGTGCGTCCCGCCATTCCGGGCGACGTGGTCACGCACCGAAGGTATCGAAAGCTGCGTAACGGCTTCATGGTCGTGTGGGCTTTGACGGAACTCAAATTGGTCGCGTGTGTGCGACGAATTTGATGCGTATCCGTCGAAATTCACCGTATCGTGCACTTTGCAAACTTCTCAATTACTTTGTGCACATTCATCAGATCGAGACGAAACTTGCACCAGCAGGACCGTATCGTTTTTCTGGTCCTGTATGCCAAGTTTGGTCCGATTCCGAGACAGTTGACAAAATCGTCGTTTTGCGGGCCCTACGGTCCTACTCAACGGACGATTTTGTGCACGGCCCGCCGGAATCCAACTTTGGACATACGGTTGGGTTCGTATCGGAAAACTGGATCCGTAGACATGTAGTTTGACGACTTTAGAGACCGTTGACTCTGACACGCTTTTCGGTGCAAAGCGGATCCAACGACGGATACCGTTTTGGCCCGAAATTACCGTTTTGCCCCTGTGTCCAGAATTGGACTTAAGGACAGGCAATCCTAGCTAATTTGACTATTCTGAGATCATTGGTATTATTTATTTTAGCTTCCGGGGACTGTTGTACGGGTTTTGACTATAGTGGCACATTGAGTAGTTCAGATTGCCGGTTTCACCAGCAAAGGACCACAGGCGAGTACAGTTTATTGTCTGCATTTCGATATTGATTTTTACTATATTTCATTGGTTGGTTTCATTAGTTATGTGATTATTTTCTATCATAAATTGTTTAGTCGGGAATGAGAAGTACCAACGATGTGTGATCTGACCTTAGACCGTGTAGACCGTGTAGACCGTGTTGCATTTATTTCTTGTAGACCGTGTAGACCGTGTTACATTTATTTCTTGTAGACAGTGATTTATTTATTGCAAAGTAGACCGTGTAGACAGTGATTTATTTATTGCATTTAATCTGTGTAGTTCGTGATTATTATTCTGTAGACAATGTTTCTTTATTGCAATATTTTCTGTAGACCGTGTAACTGTAGACCGTGTAACTGTAGACCGTGTAACTGTAGACCGTGTAACTTTAGACCGTGTAGACCGTGTCGCATAATTGTCCCGAGACCGATCACATATCAAAGGTACTTCTAACGGTGGAAAAGTATATTGGTCTATTTATTACTATTGATTTTTCTTACGGCTTTACTGTTTATTTTCAAACCCATGATTGATGTCTAACCTTTGTCTTATAGTCATTTTCTTTATTTGAAATTGCATTCAGTGAATTGTGCTCGTTCCATTCCTGACTGGAAACCAATATTTTCAGGTTAGCCGTGGATTCACTTAGCATGGGAGATACGGGGATATTTGCAGCCAGAAGCCTAGAGACTAGCTAGATAGTTGAGTTGTAGTCATTCTATAATTGTACAAGTTTATGTTTTATGCAAAAGTAAAACTTGTGATCTTTGTAAATTAAATTAATCTTGTGAATGAGTATTATTTGTGATTTGATCTTCATGGCCGTGACAGCGTTCTACCGCCGATACTGCGGCGTAGGCTGGCTTGGACACGTCTCGTATCCGTTTAAAAAAAAAAAAAAAAAAAAAAACGGGTGCGGGTCGTGACATTATTCTTACCTCCTAGTAAAATCACCCATATGGTTCCCTCCTTAGGGTCACCACCCCATGTGCATCTCTCAACAACACACCCAAGTATATATGTTGAGATAACTTATGGTGCATTTCCGATGTGGGACTAAAATTTACAAGGCATGTTGAGAGCAAGCTCTCTCCATGTAAAGAAAGCACCAACAGGTCGTTTTGGCGATTGAATTATTTTTTTGTTAATTTTGTATCTAACTTTCATATTTTGGTTTAAAAAGTGCATCAACTAGATTTTGTTGGAACTTTTGGATAGAAGTCGTAAAAAATGGATATGTGATGATTACATGACTTATTTTTCATGATTATTTTGTAAGTTTTTGTTGGACTATCATTTCCAGAATAACATTTGTGTTCGAAGAAATTTCATATAAACAAATAGCTTTTGCCGTGTATAAAATGGCTGCTCTACAATCAATTATAGTCGAGTAGAGGCTGGTCATAACAAAATAATCCTAAAATTAATGGTATTCACATCTCCAAATTGTTCCTCCAAACCATCATTCATTATGTGGTAGCTGACGTGTCATGTTAAATAATATTATGTGACATCTAACATATCAGCTTAATTAGCAAATTTTAACCAAAAAAATTAATTATTCGATATTTTCATGTTAATATTAATGTTAATATTAATATTAATATTAATATTAATGTTAAGTTAATATTAAAATTAATTTTAAAATTTTTATATTAGCTACGAAATCAAATTAGCTATGGAAAATGAGTTTTATAATTTAATTCCATAAATTTTATCTTTCATACTCCGCTAGTGGATGTCAAACAATAACCAAACCTGCCGCAATCATCGAATTAAGGGCTTGTTTGGTTTACAGTACTTGACCACGTAATGTAATTGACATTTATGTTGTAATCATAATTCGAATGTTTGGTTGGAAAAACTTTTTCTAGATGTATTGTAATCACGATTACGAACTTGATTACATGTCACTTTCCATTCCCAGAATACGTATTTTTAGAATACATGTATTGTTTAAATTTAAATATTTTATATTTATCATGTATTGCTCTGTATTTAAATCCCTTTAATTTCATGTTAATTAATTTCCTGCAATTTTATTTCTGCACTTTACTTTCTGCTTTTATACTCTGCTTTAGCTTTGCTATGGGTTTGTCTCAGATTGGTTTAATTATGTTGGTTTATCATGAACCGAAATAAACCCCCACCTACCACCAACCCATTTAAAGCCCCAAACCCTTTCTCTCTCTTCATTACTTCTTCTCATACTCTTCTTCTTCCTCATAACTCTCCCACCAACCTAGGAGAGCAAGGCAAGTGCCAACTTGCTTCTTGATGGATCCCTATTTTTATTGTTCCATCATCTTTCTTATTTGATTCTAAGTCTCTTTAGTACTTGGCATTTTTGATTTTCATGGCTTCTTTATTGTCGATATAAGTTTGTTGTATTTTCGGATTTCTTAGGTTTTGATATAGTAAACATTGTTATCTCCAAATTTTGATGGTTCCATGTTGTAGAGAATTTCGTTCTACCCTATTTTGACCTATGGAAGTTCAGATTTGGGCTTAGAATGAAAGATTTATGGAGCTTGGAAGCAATGGCTTCCATGGTTCTGTTCTCAGAAAAATTCGGAGAGGAAGAACAGCCACAGCCGCATGAATCTTCATTCCTCAGGCGCATGAGATTATTTATTTCCCAATCATTTTCCATAGCGCATGAGATTATTTATTTCCCAATCATTCCCACAGCGCATGAAATTTATTTCCCACAGCAGCATGAATCTTCATTCCTCAGGCGCATGAGATTATTTATTTTCCAATCATTTCCCATAGCGCATGAGATTATTTATTTCCCAATCATTTCCACAGCGCATGAGATTTATTTACCACAGCCGCATGAATCTTTCTTCCTCAGGCGCATGATATTATTTATTTCTCAATCATTTCCCACAGCACATAAGATTATTTATTTTCCAATTATTTCCCACAGCCGCATGAATCTTCATTCCTCAGGCGCATGAGATTATTTATTTCCCAATTATTTCCCATAGCGCATGAGATTATTTATTTCCCAATTTTATTTCTCGAATTTGGTATTAATTAACATTGATTGTTATCTTGATTAATAATTGATCATGCGTTCCTAGGTGGAACTAAGAGACTGGCTAGTCGTCTTATTGAATTAGATGGAATAAGACACGTTCATATTATCTATGAACTATTACAATCGATTGGTCAATCCTGAATATTGGCATATGGATACATATAGGCTACAATTTATTTATTTATTTTACGAAAGTAGCATGTGTACTCTATGGTCAAGGCATGATTATTCCGTGGTTAGGTTTAATTGTTGCATTATGCTATGTAAGACCTACAACCTAACCGTACGGGTATCGTTGTAAAGTTGGGCATATCGTACTTTGTACTGAAGTACTCATTCTGAATGACCATGATCCACGGCATGGAATTTCACTTAACATAGAGGCTACTAAGTTAAATAAAATAATGATTGCATGGAGGGAATGGATTTCCGAGTTCTTACATGGTAGTCCTCTTTGGGACTATTAGCGCCTAACAGGCCGGCTGGTTCCCACAGATACTACAATTCTGCCACACGGGCAGAGAGCGGTATCTGCTTATATTATTATATATTGTATATTGATGACGGGCGTCCCGCTGGGACTTGTCTAATTCATGATTGGCGCAATTGATTGATTGGATCGACTAGCCTTGATTGTCCATAGTAAGAACTGAGAAATCCTTATTGCATAATTCCATGATAACTTGGGACTCACAGTAGTAAGCCGTAGGAGTTGGATGGCCGTTTAAGTTGATTTGTTTGTGTACTGTACCTACTCTGTTAACTAACTAAGATGATCAGAGTGTCGAGACATGACGGGCCAACCTCTGTTCTTATTTGGTTGGGAGGTTGGTTCGAAGTGTCGTGACATTATGTGAATCCTAGTAGCAAGCAGAGATCTATATATCCTATTCTCTTATTACTTGTTTTAATTTCTCATATCGTGCTTCCTTGCGGTACTTGCTATTAGAGGTCTAACCTCTCTGGTTTTGCATGGCCAGATTTAGAGCCGGTTCCCGAGGACTCAGCTTACTTCTACCTCCAAGATAGTCAATACTAGAGGAATGATCGTAGGAGGACTCGAGTGGGTTCCTTACTTCCCCGCTCATTTTGTTACTTACTTTATATTTTGTCGTTTGGCACCGACATGTTAGTCGGATTGTCTTGTACTTACTTTTACATAATTATAATTAAGTCAGACTGCAACTGATAACAATTGTGTATATGTTGCTATATTATCTGGCTATGTTTTGTAAAGCCAGATCTCAAGAACATTTTGACTAAGCATTTGGGACGCCTTATTGCTTATTCTTAAATATTCTCTGTTATTGCTTCTTGTTTGAATGATTGAGACAATAGATGTGAAGTGACCATAGCGAGACTTTCATGTAGTATGTACCCCTTGTCTTTTAGACAGCATTGATCGTATTATACGGTATTCATCTATCCGTAATACGTAGCTGGCTGAGTCATTCCCCCGATCTCCAGTATTCTGGTTCTTGGGCGTGACAAGGTTTTAGTGGTGGCCCATACAGGTCTGATTTCAGACTTGTGGGGTGTTTTAATTTATAGGATGTCTCAATCACACATGTTTCCCCTTGATCTCCTGATTCGTTATTCTCGATTCTAGCTTGACATTCCGGTATCCTTTGACTTCATTGATCTTCTCTATCTCACCGTTTGATTGTTCTCTTGTCCCTTTTCTTAGGGGCACTTCGTCCGTATCTATCGGGACTGGACAGCAGCAACAAAGGCAACATGGACAACCTGACCATGTTGATCAGCAACAAGGGCCGGTACTAACTCAAGAGACCATCCAAGAAGAAGTAATAGTGGAAGCAGCAGCTAGATCACAGTATCCCGAGGTTCCACCACCACCAACAGTTCCACCTACCCCAGCGAAAATGGACACACCGGCTCTTCTGGAGATCATAAGAGGGATGATGGCTACTCAGCAACATCAGATGTTAGCCCAGCAGTGCATGCATGCTCAGTTGCAGGAGCAGAACGTATTATTCAACCAAGGATTGCAGACGGCTTTGGAAAGAGGGATGAGGACAGATTCAGGAGCGTCAGCCAGGTTTTGCAAGTACAACCCCCGCTATTTCGAAGGCACGGAGGATGCCATCTCAGCAGATGCATGGCTTAAGGATACAGAGGCTATTTTGACAGCCGCTAAGGTGCCGGCAGAAGAACGTGTGGATCAGGTGAACTTGTTACTTCAGGATCTCGCACGTGATTGGTGGGAATCAGAGGAGGTAGGCATCAGACGTCCTGTGGCTTGGGACGATTTTACAGCAAGATTCAAGACAAAGTACTATGGAGTTGTGGCGCAGTTTGAGCTACAACAGAAGTTTATCAACCTCAGACAGACTGGCAAAACGGTAGATGCTTATACAGCAGAGTTCTGCAGATTGAGTAGGTTCGCCCCAGAGATGGTAGCAATATAGAGCCAGAGGGCTATAAGGTTCTAGCAAGGGTTTCATCTTAAGCTCTTGCAATTGAGAGAGGGTTACCAGACTTTTGATGAGATATTGGCGGCGACTCGAAGGCATGAGATAGCCGTTCAGAGGATCACGGCGAGGACTGGAGGTCAGAAGAGATCTCACAGTCAGATTGAAGGAGGAGGGGAAGCAGCGCCCCGAACAACAACACCATCCCTTGGCATTCGTATTCACGATGTGGCAATGCGAGGGCCAGCACCACCACCCAGGCAGCAACAACAACAGAGGAAGAACCAGCAACCCCCAGCAGGCTGCACTTATTGTGGGAAGATAGGGCACACAAGAGATGTGTGTCAGACATTGAACGGGCAGTGTTTGATTTGTAGAAATCCAGATCATCGGGTTACCACATGTCCCATGAATTCGAGGTCAAGAGGACTAGTGCAGCAGTTTTCTACTCTTCCAGCACCAGGGGCAGGACAGTATCGAGGACCCGCAGTGGTAGTGAGACCATTGGCCCAGCGTCCGTTAATGCCACAGGCTCAGATGTTTCGGCAGCAGGGACCGCCGATGCAGCAACACCAGCATAGACCACCCCAGCATTATCAAGGCAGGGGCCAGCAGCAGCACCAGGCTAGGCCGCAATATGAGAACCAACAAGGAGGTCGAGGGCAGGCATTCACTCTGTCCTTGGAAGAGGCATTGGCATCGGAAGATATTGTGGCAGGTAATATTCTCGTCGTCTCTTATCCCGCAGTAGCATTATTTGATTCAGGAGCATCACACTCATTTATATCTGCACAATTTGCAACACGGCTAAGAATGGAATTCGAGGCATTGCCAGGGAGGTTGAATATACTCACTGGTAATGGGCTCAAAGGAGTTAGTAGAGTTATTCTAGCATGTAGTGTTGTAGTTTGCGGGCATTTCTTACCCGCCCGGTTGATAGAATTTCCTGTTGGAAATTTCGACGTTATCTTAGGCATGGACTGGCTGAAAGACAGTCATGCGACGATAGATTATCGTAGAGGGAGTGTATCTTTTGATATTCCAGGCATGAAGTGGTTCACCTTAGTTAGATCAGTGGCAACTCAACAAGAGCAGGGAGTAGTGACGGCAATAGAAGAAGTTCAAGTCCCGAAGGTAGTTGAAGAGTTTCTAGATGTATTTCCTGAAGAACTTCCAGGTCTACCACCGGTTAGAGATATTGAGTTCAGTATAGAATTGGCACCTGGAACTAAACCGATATCAGATCGAGTTTACAGAATAGCAGATTCATAGCAGGCCAAGGTATATCAGCACATAGAGGAACTGAAGGAGAAGAAGTTCATCCAAGCTAGCATATCACCATGGGCAGCATCAGTGGTACTTATGGAAAAGAAGGATGGGTTATCCAGATTGTGCATTGATTACAGGAAGCTTAACGCGGCGACAGTAAAGAACAAGTACCCACTACCCAGGATCGACGACTTGTTTAATCAGTTGAGCAAAGCTAGAGTTTTCTCCAAGATAGATCTTCGTTCAGGTTATCATCAAGTGAGGGTTCGGAAGGAGGATATTCCCAAGACAACATTCATGTCGAAGTATGGGCATTATAAATTCTTAGTAATGCCGTTTGGTTTGACCAATGCTCCAGCAATATTTATGAATTTGATGAACCGCATCTTTATGCCATACTTAGATCAGTTTGTCGTTGTATTTCTTGACGACATTCTCGTATATTCTGCCAGTGAAGAGGAGCATGAAGACCACCTCAGGAAAGTGTTACAGGTTCTGAGAGAGAACCAGTTGTATGCCAAGCTCAGCAAGTATGAGTTTTGGTCGGATCATATTTCATTTTTGTGTCATATCATATCAGGAGCTGGAGTAGCAGTGGATCCCAAGAAGGTAGAAGCAGTAGAGAGTTGGCCAGTACCCAAGACCGCAGCTGATGTACGGAGTTTCTTGGGATTGGCAGGATATTACAGAAGGTTCGTATCAGACTTTGCAAGGCTTTCAGCACCTATGACCCGCTTGACATGGAAGGATGTACCATTCGTCTGGTCGGCAGAATGCCAGGCATCATTTGAGAATTTGAAGCAGAAGTTGATATCAGCACCTATTCTTACATTGCCAGTTGGACCCGGAGGTTTTACCGTTTATTGTGATGCGTCAGGTAAAGGACTTGGATGTGTCCTCATGCAGCATGGGAAGGTGATAGCATACGCATTTAGGCAACTTCGAGACCACGAGAAGAATTATCCGACTCATGACTTGGAGTTGGCGACAGTAGTATTTACTTTGAAGCTATGGAGGCATTACTTATATGGTGACCGAGTAGACATGTACACAAACCATAAAAGTCTGAAGTACATCTTTACCCAGAAGGAACTGAACATGAGGCAGAGAAGATGGTTGGAGTTGATTAAGGACTACGACGTGGCGCTTCAGTATCATCCAGCCAAGGCTAATGTGGTAGCAGATGCTCTCAGCAGGAGAGGCGGCACATTTATGTTAACAACACAGAGGCATATTTTAGAAGACCTTCAGGAGATGGGCATCGAGTTTATACTTCCTAGTGATGTAGGAGTTCTAGCGAGTCTACAAGTTCAATCCAACTTGGTAGATAGGATCAAGGTAGCTCAGGCACAAGACCCAAGGATTCAGAAGCTTAAGACAAAATATGAGTCAGGTCTCAGGAAGGAGATGAGAATTCATGAAGATGGTACACTTAGGTTTGGGTCACGTCTATGTGTGCCTAGTGGAGATATCAGACAAGAGGTTATGGCAGAAGCTCACAATTCTCAGTATTCTATACACCCTGGAGGGACCAAGATGTACCAAGATATCAAGCAGCACTTCTGGTGGAACGGGATGAAGAGGGAGATAGCTAGATTTGTTTCTCGTTGCTTGGTATGTCAGCAAATGAAGGCAGAATAGCAGAGGCCAGCTGGGTTATTGCAACCGCTTCCTATCCCGGAATGGAAGTGGGAACATATTACAATGGACTTTATGACCGGTTTACCGAGATCACCAAGTGGTAAGGATGCTATTTGGGTAATAGTAGATCGGCTTACGAAGGTGGACATTTTCTTCCTTTTAGAGTAGGTCAATCTACGGAAAAGTTGGTAGAATTATATATGCAGCAAATAGTCAGGCAGCATGGGGTCCCGGTCAGTATTGTGTCAGATAGAGATACCCATTTTATATCATATTTTTGGAAGAGCTTACATCATAGCTTGGGTACCAAGTTAAGATTTAGCATGACTTACCATCCACAGACGGACGGGCAATCAGAAAGAACAATTCAGACTTTAGAGGATATGTTGCGAGCTTGCACCCTAGATTTTAGAGGATCTTGGGAGAGCCACCTACACTTGGTCGAGTTCTCATATAATAACAGTTATCAAGCCAGTATCCAGATGGCGCCATTTGAAGCACTATATGGTAAGAGGTATAGATCGCCACTAGCATGGGACGATATCGAGGAGAGGAAGATGCTAGGCCCAGAAATAATTGTCCAGACCGTTGAAGTGGTTAAGGGAGTTAGAGAATGACTTCGAGTTGCGCAGGATCGGCATCGTCATTGGACGGACCAGCATCGTAGGCCGCTAGAATTTTCTGTTAGGGACTACGTATTCTTGCGAATCTCACCTACCCGTGGGGTCATTAGATTTGGCATTCGCGGGAAGTTGAGTCCCCGATACGTGGGCCCGTTTGTTATCCTTGAGAGGATAGGCGATGTTGCTTATCGTTTATCCCTTCCACATTCGTTACGAGAGGTGCATGACGTGTTTCATGTATCTCAGTTGCGAAGGTATGTATCAGACCCAAGCCATGTCCTTGATCATTCTGAGCTGGTCGTTGGTACCAACCTGTCTTACGAGAAACAGCCTGTATCTATTTTGGACCGAAGAGAGAAGATACTCAAGAACCGAACAATTAGCCTTGTCCGGGTTGCTTGGGGTCATCACTCTTTAGGAGAGTCAACGTGGGAACGTGAGGATGATATCCGATCACGGTATCCGTACCTGTTTGACTCGTAAGGTATATTTCCTTCTGTATACCTTGATTGTCTTAACTCCTCATGCTTGTCACCTTATGAGTAAAATTCTTTAATGTTGTAGATTGTTAGATGTAGATACATTACTTGTTATTATCATTGTAGAATGATTGCTTACTCAATTTACTTGTACTTAGATTAGTTTAGCTTCGATATTTCTATCATGTTTGGATCTGAAATTTTGAGGACAAAATTTTTCTAAGGAGGGTAGAGATGTCACTTCCCATTCCCAAAATACGTATTTTTAGAATGCATGTACTGTTTAAATGTAAATATTTTATATTTATCATGTATTGCTCTGTATTTAAATCCCTTTAATTTTATGTTAATTAATTTCTTGCAATTTCATTTCTGTACTTTACTTTCTGTTTTTATACTCTGCTTTAGCTTTGCTATGGGTTCGGCTCAGATTGGTTTAATTATGTTGGTTCATCATGAACCGAAATAAACCTCCACCTACCACCACCCCATTTAAAGCCCCAAACCCTTTCTCTCTCTTCATTACTTCTTCTTATTACTCTTCTTCCTCATAACTCTCCCACCAACCTAGGAGAGCAAGGCAAGTGTCAACTTGCTTCTTGATGGATCCCCATTTTTATTGTTCCATCATCTTCCTTATTTGATTCTAAGTCTCTTTAGTACTTGGCATTTTCGATTTCCATGGCTTCTTTATTGTAGATCTAAGTTTGTTGCATTTTCGGATTTCTTAGGTTTTGATCTAGTAAACTTTGTTATCTCCAAATTTTTATGGTTCCATGTTGTAGAGAATTTTGTTCTACCCCATTTTGACCTATGGAAGTTCAGATTTGGGCTTAGAATGAAGTATTTATGGAGCTTGGAAGCAATAGCTTCCATGGTTCTGTTCTCAGAAAAATTCGGAGAGGAAGAACAGCCACAGCCGCATGAATCTTCATTCCTCAGACGCATGAGATTACTTATTTCCTAATCATTTCCTATAGTGCATGAGATTATTTATTTCCCAATCATTCCTACAGCGCATGAGATTTATTTCCCACAGCCGCATGAATCTTCATTCCTCAGGCGCATGAGATTATTTATTTCCCAATCATTTCCCATAGCGTATGAGATTATTTATTTTCCAATCATTTCCACAGCACATGAGATTTATTTGCCACAGCCGCATGAATCTTTCTTCCTCAGGCGCATGATATTATTTATTTCCAAATCATTTCCCACAGCGCATGAGATTATTTATTTCCCAATCATTTCCCACAGCCGCATGAATCTTCATTCCTCAGGCGCATGAGATTATTTATTTTCCAATCATTTCCCATAGTGCATGAGATTATTTATTTCCCAATTTTATTTATTGAATTTGGTATTAATTAACATTGATTGTTATCTTGATTAATAATTGATCATGCGTTCCTAGGTGGAACTAAGAGACTGACTAGTCATCTTATTGAATTAGATGGAATAAGACACGTTCATATTAACTATGAACTATTACAATCGATTGGTCAATCCCAAATATTGGCATATGGATACATGCAGGCTACAATTTATTTATTTATTTTACGAAAGCAGCATGTGTACTCTATGGTCAAGGCATGATTATTCCGTGGTTAGTTTTAATTGTTGCATTACGCTATGTAAGACCCACAACCTAACCGCACGGGTATCATTGTAGAGTTGGGCATATCGTACATTGTACGGAAGTACTCATTCTGAATAACCATGATCCACGACTGGAATTTCACTTAATATAGAGGCTACTAAGTTAAATAAAATAATAATTGCATAGAGGGAATGTATTTTTGAGTTCTTGCATGGCAGCCCTCTTTGGGACTATTAGCGCCCAATAGGCCGGCTGGTTCCCACAGATACTGCAATTCTGCCACACGGGCAGGGAGCGGTATCTGCTTATATTATTGTATATTGTATATTGATGACGGGCGTCCCGCTGGGACTCGTCTAATTCATGATTGGCACAATTGATTGATTGGATCGACTAGCCTTGCTTGTCCATAGTAAGAACTGAGAAATCCTTATTGTATAATTCCAGGATAACTTGGGACTCACAGTAGTAAGCCGTAGGAGTTGGATGGCCGTTTAAGTTGATTTGTTTGTGTACTGTACCTACTCTGTTAACTAACTAAGATGATCAGAGTGTTGAGACACGACGGGCCAACCTCTGTCCTTGTTTGGTTGGGAGGTTGATTCGAAGTGTCGTGACATTATGTGAATCCTAGTAGCAAGCAGGGATCTATATATCCTATTCTCTTATTACTGGTTTTAATTTCTCATATCGTGCTTCCTTGCGGTACTTGCTATTAGAGGTCTAACCTCTCTGGTTTTGCATGGCCAGATTTAGAGCCGGTTACCGAGGACTCAGCTTACTTCTACCTCTAAGATAGTCAATACTAGAGGAATGATCGCAGGAGGACTCGAGTGGGTTCCTTACTTCCCCGCTCGTTTTGTTACTTACTTTATATTTTGTCGTTTGGCACCGATATGTTAGTCGGATTGTCTTGTAATTACTTTTACATAATTGTAATTAAGTCAGACTGCAGCTGATAACAATTGTGTATATGTTGCTATATCATCTGGCTATGTTTTGTAAAGCCAGATCTCAAGAACATTTTGACTAAGCGTTTGGGATGCCTTATTGCTTATTCTTAAATGTTCTCTGTTATTGTTTCTAATTTGAATGATTGAGACAATAGATGTGAAGTGACCATAGCGAGACTTTCATGTAGTATGCACCCCCTTGTCTTTTAGACAGTATTGATCGTATTATACGGTATTCATCTACCCGTAATACGTAGCTGGCTGAGTCATTCCCCCGCTGTCCAGTATTCTGGTTCTGGGGCGTGACATTACATTACATTGTCTCCTATTCAAATCAATTAATCATAAAACCTAAATAATCACAATTACATTACATCCTCAAACTTTGAATTACAAATTTATCCCTACAAACAATATCAAACCCCATCCCAATCAATCAGAAAAAAAATTTCTCATTCACGACCCCTCCTCCCTTGGAGAGCCCGACCCCCTACTCCTTCCTCTGCTCCCCGCCGCCCCCCTCTGCTCTCCGTCCTCCTGCCGACTGGAACGCACTCGTAGCCGCAGCGAGATTGGTCCAATATTTTAATCTCATAGAGGAGGCGGATACGTCAGCCTCGACATCAGCGCTGCTGTAGTCGGAGAAGATTATGCGGAATTTCCACCATGCGCTCATGGAGATCCACATGGAGGAGGGAAGCCTCGTGTGTCCGAAAATCAAGGGGAGAACGAGAGAATCTATTATGTCTTCTTCATTTGGAGCACTATTTGGTAATGGAGGAAGAAAGTTGGGCGGCTGTTCCAAAACTTTAACTCTATTTAGGTTTTTCTTTCCCCTTCATTTATTGGATTAGGCCGCTAGTAGTGATGTATGGACCTATGTAACTCAAACGGGTCACAACGAGACACAAATCTTATTTATCCATCGACTTTTAAGCATGAATTCTTTAAAAGCAAAATATTAATATTAAATTTGACCAAAAACAAAATATTATATAAGAAAAACAACAATATTCATTACTGTTTAAAAATAATAATTTGGGAAATAATTCATATCTAGATTTTTTTCCTCTTAATTATAAATGTTAACTTTGGCCAATATATATATATATATATATATATATATATATATATATATATATATATATATATATATATATATATATATATATGTCAAGGATATATTTGTGAAAATGATACAAATAATTATTATTCGATCCCATTACATGTTAAACCAAACATTTGAATTTAATTTATATTACATTACATGATTTGATTACATGTTCCAACCAAACACCGTAATGTAATTGTAATTCCATTACTTTACAAACTCAATTACATTACAAATCCAATTACATTACAAATCCAATTCCATTACGATTATGATTACATTACAGTAACCAAATGCAACCTAAATATCCTTATTCTACATCCGGTACTTTACGTAGTAGGACCTAAAGTCGGATGTTAAATTGGCGACTAAGGAATTGGAGGGCGGGCCAATGGATTGGCACCAAATTGTGTTAGTGCTTGAGTAGGGTTGTGCAAATAGACATGTGCATACGGTTCACACTTGAACACGTGGTTGGTATGGTAAGTGACGATATAATTTTTTTTTATAAATTCAAGTTCAATATCATGCCTTATTGATCACATATACAAAGATAAAGATTTTTAAGACATTGCGAAGCGCCAAGATGGCAAAACCCTAAAAGTCTATATACGGGACACAAGTTGGTGAGACACGGTCCTCAAAACTAAAATTTTAGGATGTGCAATAGTTAAATTAATACAAACATTTAGTAACTAAAACTAATGATATCCAAGTCGCATGCAACTCTCATCTATGAGTAAGAAAACAAATATGATGACCAAAGGGTTATGTTGGTGGCTCAATGCTAAAATTGAGGAAACATACTATGGAGTAAGTCAAGGTAAATTATGATTTATGTTCTAACGTGTATTTGTTTTCTTGTATGATAACATGTTTAAATAAAAAACTATTTGAATTTGAAAAGCAAATCTTGTTTTGTGTACTAAATGCACAAGTTAAGCCTTCAAAATCAATTGCATGAAATTTTTAATCAAAAACAATCGCTAATATATAGTTGTTGGGAACGAACACGGAAACTATTCTCCAAATTGAAAGAATTTGTGAGGATCGAAAATAAGGTACAACCTAGACATAATCCTGTTAGAAAATATTTCTTTATGATCCTGAAAAATAGAATAGCAAAACAATAAAAGGTTAGATTTACCGGTCTACGGGAAAGTCATGCACGAAACATTGCCCTAAGAGTTTATTCGAGGTCTATATGCAGATATTCTTTCGAGTCCTCCTAGAGATAAACTCCATTGCTACCGGCTTTCCATTGTTGCATACAACAATCACCTCACCGCAAAAAAAAAAAAATCAACTTTTGAAAATAGAGATAACATAATTCAAAAGACGAGAAGTAGAGAATTTATGAGCAATCATATACTATGCATATGTGAGATTGACTACAACCTTGAATCTTACGTAGTGACTATTATCTTTATCTGAAGAAATGCTTGATGGACTATGCCTTGAATCAGTCTTCTTGAACCAGATTCAGAAAATAGCACACATAGTATGTTAAAGGTTCTTGGATCTATCAGGATGGCACTTTTGATTGGCCATACACACTTTTTTCTTATTCATGACAGTTCTAGGATTGTCTTGTCTCATAGTCGTTGCATTTACGACCTCTCATATAGGTAAGTCCTCAAAAGGTTGGTGATTGGGGGCTACCCTACATAACTATGCTTGGACCTTTTAAGGATTTTAAAACTCATCCTAACTAAATCACACCAGAACACATTCACCATAGGGATGGGGTATCCATGTAATCGTATAGTCTCTTGGACATTACTTTAAGAGAATTTAATCTCAAGGTCAATGTTCTAGTCATCTAAGTCCAGCTTGTTCCTACCCATTGAACCAGTTTCTTCGGATCTCCAGTCATAAATGGCCTATTTTGAATAAATAAAACAGGACTAGATAAATGCCTAAATAAATAAAATTCTAGATATATAGCATACCAGGGGAATAATTGATTTGAAACAATTAACTGCTTCCGCTTTACAGGGGAATAAAATTAATAGTATTGACAGGTTAAATTATAGAAAAATATTTTCAGTAGTAGAAAAATAATTCATCAAAATATTAGGTCTTCTTATCAAAGTTTATCTCGTCCCTTTTAAAACCTTAGCACGGTGGCCTACTGATAACCGTAGGCTTAAGGAAAAGAAATGCTTTGAGAGAGAAATTCAATATGGTTGACTTCTCCCCAGCAAAGAATTACTATTATAGGCAGTTATTAACATGAATAAGAAGAAAATAATAAAATCTTGATAAAACGAGTATCATGAATATTATACAAATGCTAAAGAACATATCAGAAGAACATAATATTCAATGAGTATTCATAAGATCAAATCAAGTCTGAATATAGAATAGCGTTATAGAATGAATATAACAAAAGATGACAATCATTAAATAATATTACCCATCAAAGCAAAAATCTAAAGTCCATCAGATAACAATTTCAAACTAGAATTCAATAAATTTTTAGTTTATAAAGCATTAATCAATCTTAGGTTAGCTGTAGGTGTCGGTTTCCAGCTAGCGGTAGTCCCAAGACACAAGACAACGTGTTGCTTAGACTTTTATGCCTTGTTGACAGAAGACCTTTTCGGCGTGTACCCAAAATAAATCTCTTATTTAATAACTGAAGATTTAAGAAGAATTATGCAATATGAAATCAAGTATATTCTATGGACTTGAAAATTTTCAAAATAATGTAGCATATAGTATAAGATGTATCAGTTATATGTATCCATATGTGCTACAAAATTATTGTGTAACAATAAATATAAGACAACAAATACCCAAAGAAGAATTTATCAAGATCAATATACTAAAATATGTTTTACAAATGTTTTCATAATGCACTATAAAGATATAAAGATATATAAAATTGTGCATTAATAAATACGGATATTGTCACGACACGCACCCGCTTTTCGGGACGCGAGAGCGTGAGCAAGCCAGCTACGCATCAAGCGGACTCCAGCCCGATTCGAGTACGTATAAGCTATCAAGATCATGGTATCATGGCTAATATGGTAATCGACAGTGTATCTCAATCCACCAGAATATATAAGACAAGAATGAACAAGTATGGGTCGTGGTCTGCAGGCCACTTGCATATATGTCCGATTAGACTCCAAGAATAATTTGAGTCTATAAAGCTAAGCTGATAAGCAGGATATATCATGAAAACATGAGAATGATAGTAAATCAATAACACTAACAAAATACCTGAATCATGTAGATGAAGTCAACTACCACATGCTCAGCTAACTAACTCGGTGTAATCAGCTACCTGAAGAGATCATCAGGTCCTCAGAGGACTAGCAAGATACATGAAATATGCCTACTAATATAACAGTAAATGACATGTATGGAAGATAAGGACAGTGCAAGAAGGATATCTAAGACACGACAAGCAATATGGAAATGTAATATTAGACTTGGCTATCAATCAAACGATTAATCCCTATAGCTTGTAGTACAATGCAAGATACTTTCAATCTATAGTAGGTTTCGACTGTAGTACAATGCAAGATACTTCCAGTCAAGAATAGTCAATTCTAGTATCAATTTCCTCTCCTAAAGGAATAAAAGGTCAAGTAGACACCTATAAACCATAGTACAATGCAAGATACTCCCAATCTATAGTATGTCACAAATCAAGTCAATCAATTAATATCAAGATCGAAGAATCTGCTATAGGTCGTAGCACAATGTAAGATACTCCCAATCTATAGTATATCTCAATTGTAGTACAATGCAAGATACTCCCAGTCAAGAATAGTCAAGTCAAGAACAAGGTGTAGAACTGACAACTATATCAAAAGACACGATAACATGAAGAAGATCAATAGACAAGCAATATCGAATATCCTATACGTGCATGTAATCTAGAACAAGTAAAACAATCAAGGACAAACCAATCACAATATGGAAATCATGTGACAATATAAAAAGGAAAACAATAGAGAAAGTGAAAATAATGTAAATATTGTATATGTTCGGCAAGGTATACTTGCCTGAGGGTTGCACGAAGAACCAACAATATATCGCCAATCAACAAGTCAGAAAGTCCAAGTCTCACAACTGCCTCCAGAAGCTTTAATAGATGTTATCAACGTGTCCAGATTAGTCAAATTAGCTAGGATAGCCTATTTTTAAGTCCAATTCTGGACACAGGGGCAAAACAATAATTTTGGACAAAAATAATGTCCGCCGTTGGACCCGCTTTTGCACCGAAAAGCGTGTCAGAGTCAATAGTCTCTAAAGTCATCAAACTATATGTCTACAAATTTGTTTTGAAGATACGAACCCAATGGTATATCCAAAGTTGAATTTCTGTAGGCTGTGCACAAATTCGCCCATTGAGTCGGATCGTGGGGCCCGCAAAACGGCGATCCGGTCAACTGTCTCAGATTCGAACCAAACTTGGCATACATGACCAAAAAATGATACAGTCCTGTTGGCACATGTTTTGTCTCGATTTGATGAATGTGCATAAAGTAATTGGAGAATTTCAAAAAGGCCGATATGGTAAATTTCGACGGATACGCATCAAATTTGTCGCGCACACACAACTAATTTGAATTCCGTCAAAGCCCACACGTCCACTAAGCCGATAAGCACCTTTCAATACTTCCGGTTCATGACCACGTCGTTCGAATTGGCGGGACGCACGTCATCTCGTTGAAAACTTAATAAAAGTAAAAAAAAATACAAAAAGTGTTTTGAAGATGTACATGTTGACTAAAAACATATTTAAATAGATTTTCAGAAATTCTAATCGGTTGCAAATAAACATCCTTCCAAAATAGGGAGAAAACTGTTTTGTTCCCTGTTTCAATATTTCAGAAAACTATTTTTTTCTTGGATTTGATTCGATTTCTTGTCGAATCTTGTTATGTTCCGCCTGAACTATTAGACAGGGTGTCAAATTGGTTAGCTTGGTAACATACCTGAGAAATCGAAATGCCAAACGACTGCACGATGATGGAGAGATTCTCCCTTGAAGTTGAGACGATAGGCTGCTACTGTTGCCTCTGCTGTCGTATATTGCTGTGGTCCGCGCGTTTTTAGGCCACCGCCGGCGGTCGTCCGGCATTGTGGCAGCGCGCCAGGTGACAGTGAAGGGTTACGAGGGGTTGGGTCGCACGGGGTGCGGTGGCCGTGACGAAACGTGCGCGTCGGGGGTGGCAGCGGGACTTAGAGCCGCTATTGCTGTTTCTATAGGGGGAAGTCTCGGTTTAGAGCTTGTTATATGTACATATATATATATATATATATATATATATATATATATATATATATATATATTTATATTTATATATATATATATATATATATATATATAAGTAAAAAATAATAATATATATATATATAAGTAAAGAGAGAGAAAGAGAGTACTTAGTATATAAGTATATCTATATATGCACCTATAAATCTCCAAAAATTGAAAATCAAATCCTAATATTGTCTATCTATATATATATAATGTATTTAAATATATGTACATATATGTAAATTCAATTGAAAATAGAAAGGACAACCAGTAATAATAATATCTAATAGTAATAAATATATTTATTTAATCACCACAAAATAATAATAAAATAATTAATGGTGGTTTGGTGAATCCATACTACTCACCTCTATCCGGGTACAGAAAATTATACAAATATTGTAAAACAATATTTAATAATAAAAATACCAATTTTGTACAAATATTCAAATAATTAAAAATGTACATCAATACCTAAAATAATTTAGAAAATATTTGTACACACATAAAATATGCCTACATGGTCGTCTCTGGTCACACCACATGCCTGCATGGGCTTGGACTTGGTTCGGGTCCAATCCGGACTAAATTGGTATAATCGGGTCATCTAAAAAAAATCAATATATCTAATTAATAAATAATTAATTCATCGGTGGAGGTTAAGTCGCAACTTGGCCTGGTTTTCCTAGTTAGAACAAACCTATGGCTCGGCCTTCCCTAGCATAGCTAATACACTAGTCAAGACACGCCACTGCACTATCCGTTCCATGATTCCTCGTCGTCTGTATTTCAAAACTTAACCGTGGCTAAAGTCGTCTACAGTAATAATTAACTAAATAATTATTTATAAAATTCAAAAAATTGCCATTTAAATCAAATAAAAATATAAAAATATATTTCAAATTTTTTGGGAAGAGGAGTTACATATATTATTTATCAAGAAAAAAAACAAAAATAAATATCCATATTTAGTCATATGCAAGATAGAATTAAAAATATTCTCTCAAAATCACAATTAAATAGATAGATTATTTAAAGGAAATCAAATAAGAGCTAGTAGCAAGCTATTAATTAATAACATGTAAAATTCTATAAATTTAGGCATTTAGAAAGAATCGTTTAGCATGTTACTAAAGTGCTTCTAGTGACCACACTTATGTTGGTATAATTGCTTGGAAGATAACCTTTGTAGCTTTACAATGACTAACATGTTTCATGGTTCTACTTGATGTAAGAAACTTCACCTGCATCAAGAGGCGAATATTTTGCTATCCAAAACTTGGATCCACATTTGTTAGCTTTGGAAACCCATTTGCACAAGTTCATATCAACTAGCTTTCTAATCTGACAATGATTAAAAAAGTGTCCATTTATACCACAATAATGACAAGAAATATTAACATTAGTGCTATGTGCAGCAGTATGATAACGTGCACTGGTGTGATATGATGTGCGTGGATACTTGAAATAGAATGCATGGTTACGTGAAGCTTTACCTTTACTTGCTTCCTTTATTAAAGATCTGTCGTGTGTGACTTTGTAATGTGTCATGTGTCTTGTGTAGACCGAGTCATAGGTTGTACTACCTGCTTTCCAAATCTAATCTCTAACTTTTTAGTGTTAGCACAGATCTCATCATATTTAGCAGAAAGAGAATCAATTCTACATGAAGTAAGAGAATACTTATTCATTTCTGATTCTAATTCGTCCTTTAGTTTAACATTTTTTTGAGTGCTTTTTTTAATGCATTCAATTTCCTCATGCAATCTAAACTCAAGTGTGAAAGTTTAGTAGAATTATCAGAAGTAGAAATCTCTCTAGCATCATTTAATAAGCAAGTAAGCTTTTCATTCTCACGCCTATACGATAAAATATCCTTTCTAGCTTGCCTAAACTTATCTAATACTTTCTTATGTTCTTCTAATAGATCAATAAAACATCAGATAATTCATCATAAGAGAATTTATTCTCTTCAAAAAGAGGGTTATCTTGTACCTCGTTGGATAATACCATTGAGCATATTTTTGTTGCTTGACGAGGTCTCTCTTCTTGTTCGGAATCGCTTGCTTCACTTTAACACCATATGCTCGTGCCAGCGTACTTGTGTGATAACGATCATTCATAGTTGTAATGCCCCAGTCCCAAAATATATAGGACTAGAACGTAATCATGCCAGCTGTATATATACGAAGTATATGGACCCTCGTATATATACATAAGCTGTAAAATGCAGTAACCAAGGTACTAAATCTCATCCACAAAGATAAATATGATATAAAAGTAACTTTGAACTTGTCATGTACACAATAGTTGGGCGGAGACAAAGTCCACTACCAACCAGATTAAATATGGCAAAATATACAAGGAAAGAATTTAACAAGCGAGAGCAATGGCGAGTCCAAGAGCAATCACCACGAAGGAAGGAATGGCCTTAGCTAGAGCACCTGCAAGAAATCACGAAATACACACCTGGCAAGATAACCAGGTCCTCAGAGGGACGTAACAAGATACATCAACATGCTATATAAATACTGAATATAAAACATGCCACAATCAAAGAAAGTGACAAGACACAAATAAGGTAAACTAATCGAACTAAAGTGAACATGTAGTTTGAGAAACAATCCTTCGACGCATGAGCCCTGGTTGTAAATGGGATCGGCATAGTTCCCATATAGGGCACCAGGGGCCTACGTCCATAACGCTCGGGAAGCGTCAGAGGGCACCATGTGCAAGGGGCTACGTCCATAACACTCTGGAAAACGTCAGAGGGCACCTGGAGCCTGCGTCTCCGGTGGAGCGCACAGGTAATAAGGGAAGTGCATAGAAGCCCATACGTCAGGTAATGTTCTCCCCATCCAATGTACCTATTAAGTCGCATTCACGACCATGTACCTCTACTAACTGCTAAGTCTCCTAACACACCTCTATTAGTAGTTAGCCCTAACGCATGCACATGGGGGATCAGCCCACACACAAGAACCTCTACATGCTACTCATCTCACACATCCTCGTGGTACAACAGTGTCAAGGTATATGCAACACACTACGACGGTAGTCCCTTAACTCTAGGTCCATATGCAACCAAGGGATAAATAACAAAATACATCTAATATCACTGAGCAGGCAGTAAATCAAGAACAAGAAATAAATGGACAGTGATATATAATAAATATAGACTGAATATAAACAGTATAATGGCAAGGTATCTTGCCTGGGGTTTCGTCTGGTGTGGTGCAATGTTTTCGACAAGTCCTGATTGTCCACTAGCCATGGTCATTGAGTAAATGTGTGAATCCACAAGAAAATAAGAAGCATGATTTAGTCACAGTTAATGGTGGTAGTCGAGAAAAATTTGTGTGGACAGTTACGTATCATATTTTTAGAAAATATTTATGATATCAGAAACTAACCTTATTAGTAAAAATAGATTTTTAGACTAATACTTAGAAAATAAAAACTCAATTTTAAGCAATTATTATAGTTTTGTAAAAATTAATTTTTAGATAGAAAACTAGTAGTTAAAAGAAATAATTATTTGTAATATATACAGATTTTGTAGAAAGCCAATCTTTCCTTAGTCAAAATTATTTTAATAATTTTTAGAAAAAAAATATCATCTATTTGTTCAATAATAAAAACAAATTAATATAATGGTAATAATAATAACAATAATAATACCAATAATAATAATGGTAAATAATAATAATAATAAGTAATAATAATAATAATAATAATACAAAAATTTAATAACAATAACAGTAACTTATAACAAATAATAACTTACCCTTTTTATATAATAATAATAATAATAATAATAATAATAATAATAATAATAATAATAATAATAATAATAATGATACTTCAAAGTAACAGCAGCAATGGCTGCTCTTCCCCAAAATTCTCAAACAAAGAAGTCATTTAGAAAAGAGGGGCTCTGATACCAGAGAGAGAGAAAGGAGCATTAAGGAAGAGCTATTGTTCTCTCCTCCTCTCCACATTATTACAGCAGTTAGAGAGAAGAAAAAAAATTGTTTACTAGTGTGAAATAGGAATTCGAAAAGAAGACTTAATAACTCTTAACTATCTTCTTAAAGAAGACTCTGCTCTTTTCCTAAGTCATTACAGAGAGAGAGTGAAATAGGAATTCGAAAAGGCTCGGGGCGATCGGGACTCACCTCGGCGAAGGGGGTGTTCGGCGTGCTGGCCCCGAGGAGAGGAGCGGCATCGGCGCGCCTGGCTCGGGAGAGAGAAGGCCGGCAGGGTTCGGCAGCCCTGGGCAGAGCGCGGTGAGCTCCGGGCGGCGAGCAGCGAGGGGGTCCACGCCGGGGTCCTGCGCGCGGAGCGGAGCGGCGTTGGCGTCGAGGCGCGCTGTAACACCCTATTTTCTGAAATTAGGGATTTTTGAAAAATTATTATTTTTATTATTATTTAATGGTGTTTAGGGCATGATATGGTTTAGGGTGATTATTAGTGTACTCAGAACCATTTTCTAAGTCATACAAAGTCATGACTTATGACTTTGTGATTTTGGTTAGTATAACTTAGTGTAAACCCTAGTTTTCCTTAACCTGGAAGTTGCCATGACCATGAGAGCTTAGCCATAGGCTTAGAACATCAAATTAGTGGTTTTTGGCAAAAAGGGTATTTTGGTAATTTACTAGACTTTATTTGTGATTATGTAATTTTAATATTATTTTAGTCATGGTTGAGTACCATGACTAGTCCCTAACCTATTCCACCCTAAACTAGAGGTTAGCCACTAACCTAGAAGCTATAGGATGGATATTTAGTCATAGGTTAAAGCAAGTTAAATATCTAGTTTACCTTTATTTGATATTTTGCTTAAACCATGCAAAGTATCAAGACCTTTACACAAAGTCCAAGCCTTAGCCATGAAGGAAGGGCTAGGACACCCCCCATGCCATGGCCGGCCATAGCGCACCCCCCTAGCAGCCCACATTTCTATATAATCCCATTGTGTTAATTCATGGAAAATTTACATGAATTTAATCCTAGAAAAATCCCTTTTCCTTCAAACACCCACAACTTGAGCAATATAGATCCAAATTTACTCTAGTCTTTTGCATTGGGACCCTACTACATCAAGGATACTAAGGGAGGATAGCAATCAAGAATTTGGAGGCTTTGGACATCATCAAGTTGAAGGACACACACCCCCCTCTTCTTTGATTTTTATTGGATTTGCACAAATAGGTAAATGCCCATAAACTTTGTTAATTTTGTGTTTTCTCTTCATATTTGCATGTATCTAGGTACTAGGGTACTGTAGGACAAATTTGGTGGAAATTAGAAGTGGTTTGGTGTCCGTATCGGACATATATCATAGGGTAGAAACCCTTATTTGTTGAAATGCCACATAGGATTGGTTTTTATGTTTTTCCAAAACAAATTACACTTTTAGCTAGCCCTAGACATGTAGGACACGAAACAACTTGACTGAGCACATTTTTATGCTGTGTCCATGTCCAAAATAGACACGAACTCGCAGTACGAGGCCACGCGTGCATGCCCTGCTACTCGACACTTAGCACGGACACTGTGGGACACGTGGATACGTGAAAATTTACACAGAGGAGGGGGCAACCTCTGACATGCCCCCCCTCGAGTTTGAGACACGTTGGTGTCGTGTCGAGAGAGCACGGACACGTGCACTGGTCGTGTATTGTCAGCGCAAACGCGCGCGGGGGCCAACTTTGCGCGTGTCGTGTCGCATGGACACGACACTTGGGCACCTCGTGGTGACACGAGTGTGTAGCCCATCATGGGGCGAACACGTGGACACGAGCACGTGGTGTGTCGTGTCCTGTGTCGCGAACACGAGATGCACGACTGCGTGCACGACGCGGTCTGAAATGCGTGTATCAGTCGTGTTTTCACGACTGATACAGTCTTCGTACCATATCCTGGATCAACGTGGACACGGTGCCGGGTGTTGGACACGTGCACAACCCCTAGGTGAACATTTGTGCACGAGCACGAGACACGAGAGTGTGTGTGTCGTGTCCTAGGGTGATTTACATGCGTGCACGATACTGTGTGTGTGCGTGTGTATCAGAGTTTACCCGAGTGAGGGTTTCGTGTGTTTGGACACGTGAAACCGTTTCGTGGTGTCGTGTCAGGTACCTAGGACACTAGGGTATGTGTGGGGCACCAGTTACCAACCTAGAGATTCGAGCCTTAGCTCGTTTTTGTGTGTGTTTTTCGTGTTACCCTATTTCGAGTGCACAGTTCCCGTTTCCAGGTTTTAGAATATTTTCAAGTTTTGTAAAAACGAATTTCAAACCAATTTTTAATCTAAATTATACAAGTAATGGTATATTTTTAGTATGCATATACGTAGTATATATGTATATGTGAGTGTGGGTGAGATTTGGGAGTAATTGGTAGTGTATGGGTGTAGTTGTGTGTATATACATATATATGTGTATATGGGCTGTGTGTGTGTGTGTGTTGGGGAGCCATCTTTGGTTCCAGATTTCTGGAACCACTCCCCCCTGTCCAGACTTCTCTCACCCTCTCTCTCTCACTGTCTTGTCCTCTTCTCTCTCATTCTCTCTCTCTCTTATCTATATATATATGTAATATATATATATATGGGTTGATATATATATATAGATATATATATATATGTATATATATATAAAGAATATATATAAAAAAAAATATAAAGGATATATATACATTTGTGTTAGGTATAAATAGGTCATATATAATGTATTGTATACATGTGGGTTTGTATTATATATATGTATATATATGTGTGGTATACTTGTATAGGTATTGGTTATACCTTAACCTTATGGTATTGACTTAGATAGTTGACCATTGACTTAATCACCTTGCTGACTAGTCTTTGTTTGACCCAAAACCCTAGTTAGTCTAAATTTGACCTAGATTGATCATGTTGACTAGTATTTGACTAGTTTGGCTAGAATGTTGACCAAGGGTTGATTTTAACCTAGATTTGACTAATCTTGATTTATTTGACCTTGTTTGACCTTATTTGACTTAGCTTGATTTCCTGTGATCTAGTATGACTTCCTGTGACCTAGTTTGACTATTAGAGTTGACATTTGACCAGATTGACCTAGAATCATGTAGTATGCATTGTATACTTTATTTTTACCATTGTGGATGCATTGTGACTTGTATTACTCTGATTAGGAGCCATACACCTCTCCTCAGACAGTATATCCTCTTCAGACATTCAGTTATCAGGCGAGTACATTCTCTGACCGTTTCATACTTGTTCAGGATTTACTTCTCGCTCTAGATTACTTTACTTGTTGCTGTCACATTGGTAACACGGATTGGTACTATATGGATCTTTACATGAGATATTATCCCTCTCGGGAGCATCGGGTACTTCATGTTATGTGTGTTTCACTATCATCATGTACTCCTATGCTTCCATCATTCATATGCACTCATGTGATCATGTACTCTCATGTTCACAGAGCCCTCATGTATACTATCATGTGTACCCTTTCATGGGCCCAATGTGATATCATGTATAATAACGTAACTTGTATAGATCCTTGTGTATTGATTGGGGAAACGGGGTAGTAGAAGTGGACATGTGAATAATTCTAAAGTAGTGTAATCATGTGCAAACTCAGTAGTGTAATCATGTATAAATTCTTGCCATTCACATGCCTATCTTATGCTCTACATCACTAGTCACTTACAGTTCTCTATATACAGTAGATATTTCATTACAGCTATCTCTTTTACAGCGTATATTTCCTTTCAGCAGTTCATGTATCTTACTCTATTGCCTGTATCGTATTTCCTAACCTGATATAAACTGCGTGAGATGTATTGTGCTCGTTCCTGTCCTGACTGGACCTGTTGAAAATATTACAGAGGATGAGGCCCTGGTGACTACTTATTATGGAGCAGGACTAGATGATACTTATGTTGTGGACCCTCAGCAGGATCCACCTGTAGCTGAGGATGTTGCCCCAGTAGTCTAGGCTAGTTTAGCTGGACAGTCTTTCGGTATTATCTTTTGTCTCACATCTGAGTTGTATTTTGAGATGTTGAGGTATATAGACTCTTAGACTTGTTGTATTATGAGTTGACATTCTGGATATTATATTGTACTAGACACTTAGACTTTTTCATCTATGCTATGGTTCTCTTTGAGTTACTATCTATCGATCTGTTCTTCATTCTTCTACCTTAGATGTGATTAAGACAGCATGTTGTGATATTACCTCCATTCGCAGAGTATAAACTGTACAGGTACCTTTATATTGTTAGATGATTGACCTAGGACAGCGTTCTACCGCCGACACTGCGGCGTAGGCTGGACGTACCCACTTCTCGTGCCCTTACTTTAGGGTGCGGGTCGTGACACGTTTTTAGTGGTGGCCCATGCAGGTCGAGTTTATGTAGTGGTATTCGAACTAGAGTATCACTACAACCTGCGATAGAATTTGAGGAATAGACTTAGAGAGAGTGGATACTCAATCACTGTTAGGATACCTTGAGAGATTCCTGGGATGACCCTTGAGAATCTCATTTAAAATTACGATTTAAACTTCTTTTCCCTTGATTGAGTTTGATTTTGGAGGATTCACTGTAGAACTTTGAATCCTGGTATTAGTTGATGATTTTGAAATTTTTTGTAGTTGTTGATTTTAATTTTTTAGTGTTAGATTAATATCTTTTATTTTAAGGTACTCAATCACATTTATGAGAAAATTCTTATCTGTTTCTTGCCATCTAATTCTCTTGCAAATTGCTTACCCTTGAAATGAACTGTCCCCTCTATTTTTGCATCTTGCTTAAACTCTTTCTACCAAACTATGTGACTGTATCCCAAACCTGACTTACTCGACATTTCCTCGAATCAAGACTTATTGAGACCTTCTAACCTTGACCCTTGATTGATCGAACCCTAACTATATTCATCTAGTAGCCGATCTATCCCTAAGACTGTGTTCCTAAATTATTTACTGGATTCCTAATTAATTTTATTCCATGGGTTAATTTGATCTTCTTCAATTTTTGCATCAATTTGTCACGTCTTGAACTCCCACTTTCTATTCTAGATCATTGGACGTCCTTTACCGTGACTTAGACATTCGGAGTATAATACTAGCTGTTACCTCCCAACAAACTTCACATGTAAGACCAAGACTAGCCTACCTTTATGTAGGTATTCCATGTCCTACTAAAACCCGTCTCCTTGTACTCTATTTTCTTGATATGATTTTCTGGTCAAATGGCTAACTATAACCTCTACCATGATACTAAATTGATTCTTATTTCAATTAGAGATCCATCTTGGCACAATTCTTTCGATCTGGCATGTGATGGTGTTCTGCTTGAATCCTTAAATACTTAACCTTGTACCTTACCTTGAATGCTTGACCCGATTGGTTAAGGATCTTGGACTATGTATCTTCTTTCATCATTTCCACCCTTACTTATATCTTATGCTATAAATTTATCCTTAAGTTTTACAAGCTTATCCTTTTCGAGCTTCATCATGATATATTTTATTGGGTGTACACCCACTAACATATTATCTAATCAGAACCGGCGCATGATGGTCTGATCAACCTATTGCGTTTTGGTTCACTTTTTCATATATTAATCTACGTGGATGGAGACAGTTAAACTTGCCCTAGAATCTTATCCGCAACAGTCTTGACAATTCTCCTTGGAATTATTTTATCGCCTATGAACCCCGTATTCGTACCCAGTCGAATTAAATTTAATCATGATCTGGATCTTCATCATTGGATGCTCGTGCTCATACTTGATTTCATTGATTTCCCATCTTGCCCAAATCTCGATTTATTCTGAAATTGATCAACTTAGATCGTGACAAGACTAAAATCTATTTGTGATTGTTTGTGCCTAATTTTCAATTTTCTTTTACCATTTTATGGAATAGTAACTTTTAATAATTTCTCACTTACTTGTTAATAACCAATTTTCATATAGGATGGTAGACGACCCTATAGCCTTGATGATTGTTGTTTCCTTACCTTCCCAATTAGGACACCTTAGATTGCTTGTACGTTTTGATACCATAGGACAGTATTGATCTAGAATGACTAGTGCACCTAGATGAGACCACAGATTTTTCCATTTAACCTGTTCCCCTGGTACCACTATTTCATCACGATTTTTGGTTCGATTTAGGCCATAGACCTTTCCCACTCTAAATTATGATCATCGTAGGCACATTACCGTGATTTTTAAATTTGGAGCACAAGACTAGTTGTTTTCTCAAAACTAATTTCACATACGTAACCTAGACATGACATACTACACCCATGACCTTAGTGTCCAACTCAGGCATACCATCGTATGCTTTATTTGCTTAGTACGATTTTTCCTGACTCGAGACTCCATCCTGATTTACCCCATGGAGTTACTTTTGGCTTCGATTTAAATTGAGGACACCTTATGACCTAAAACTGTCAGCCAATTTTTGGACATGACCCAGTATAGGTCTACTACCCATATTTTGCTTGTTGACCTTGCATGTTGCTAGGTAGTAGCTTCGACCCTGATTGTTGGGGGTTTGACCTAGGAGGAGTACGACCATCTAAATTTCGAGGACGAAATTATTTTAAGGTGGGTAGACTTGTAACACCCTGTTTTCTGAAATTAGGGATTTTTGAAAAATTATTATTTTTATTATTATTTAATGGTGTTTAGGGCATGATATGGTTTAGGGTGATTATTAGTGTACTCAGAACCATTTTCTAAGTCATGCAAAGTCATGACTTATGACTTTGTGATTTTGGTTAGTATAACTTAGTGTAAACCCTAGTTTTCCTTAACCTAGAAGTTGCCATGACCATGAGAGCTTAGCCATAGGCTTAGAACATCAAATTAGTGGTTTTTGGCCAAAAGGGTATTTTGGTAATTTACTAGACTTTATTTGTGATTATGTGATTTTAATATTATTTTAATCATGGTTGAGTACCATGACTAGTCCCTAACCTATTCCACCCTAAACTAGAGGTTAGCCACTAACCTAGAAGCTATAGGATGGATATTTAGTCATAGGTTAAAGCAAGTTAAATATCTAGTTTACCTTTATTTGATATTTTGCTTAAACCATACAAAATATCAAGACCTTTACACAAAGTCCAAGCCTTAGCCATGAAGGAAGGGCTAGGACACCCCCCCATGCCATGGCCGACCATAGGGTACCCCCCTAGCAGCCGACATTTCTATATAATCCCATTGTGTTAATTCATGGAAAATTTACATGAATTTAATCCTAGAAAAATCCCTTTTCCTTCAAACACCCACAACTTGAGCAATATAGATCCAAATTCACTCTAGTCTTTTGCATTGGGACCCTACTACATCAAGGATACTAAGGGAGGATAGCAATCAAGAATTTGGAGGCTTTGGACATCATCAAGTTGAAGGACACACACCCCCCTCTTCTTTGATTTTTATTGGATTTGCACAAATAGGTAAATGCCCATAAACTTTGTTAATTTTGTGTTTTCTCTTCATATTTGCATGCATCTAGGTACTAGGGTACTGTAGGACAAATTTGGTGGAAATTAGAAGTGGTTTGGTGTCCGTATCGGACACGTATCTTAGGGTAGAAACCCTTGTTTGTTGAAATGCCACATAGGATTGGTTTTTATGTTTATCCAAAAAAATTACACTTTTAGCTAGCCCTAGACATGAAGGACACGAAACAACTTGACTGAGCACATTTCTGTGCTGTGTCCATGTCCAAAATGGACACGAACTCGCAGCACGAGGCCACGCGTGCATGCCCTGCTACTCGACACTTAGCACGGACACTGTGGGACACGTGGACACGTGAAAATTTACACAGAGGAGGGGGCAACCTCTGACATGCCCCCTCTCGAGTTTGAGACACATTGGTGTCGTGTCGAGAGAGCACGGACACATGTACTGGTCGTGTACTGTCAGCGCACACGCACGCGGGGGCCAACTTCGCGCGTGTCGTGTCGCGTGGACACGACACTTGGGCACCTCGTGGTGACACGAGTGTGTAGCCCCGAGTGTGTAGCCCATCATGGGGCAAACACGTGGACACGAGCACGTGGTGTGTCGTGTCCTGTGTCGCGAACACGAGACGTACGACCGCGTGCACGACGCGATCTGAAACGCGCGTATCAGTCGTGTTTTCACGACTGATACGGTCTTCGTACCGTGTCCTGGATCAACGTGGACTCGGTGCAGGGTGTTGGATACGTGCACAACCCCTAGGTGAACATTCGTGCACGAGCACGAGACACGAGAGTGTGTGTGTCGTGTCTTAGGGTGATTTACACGCGTGCACGATACTGTGTGTGTGCGTGTGTATTAGAGTTTACCCGAGTGAGGGTTTCGTGTGTTTGGACACGTGAAACCGTGTCGTGGTGTCGTGTCAGGTACCTAGGACACTGGGGTATGTGTGGGGCACCAGTTACCAACCTAGAGATTCGAGCCTTAGCTCGTTTTTGTGTGTGTTTTTCGTGTTACCCTATTTCGAGTGCACAGTTCCCGTTTCCAGGTTTTAGAATATTTTCAAGTTTTGTAAAAACGAATTTCAAACCAATTTTTAATCTAAATTATACATGTAATGGTATGTTTTTAGTATGCATATACGTAGTATATATGTATATGTGAGTGTGGGTGAGATTTGGGAGTAATTGGTAGTGTATGGGTGCAGTTGTGTGTATATACATATATATGTGTATATGGGCTGTGTGTGTGTGTGTGTGTGTGTGTTGGGGAGCCATCTTTGGTTCCAGATTTCTGGAACCTCTCCCCCCCTGTCCAGACTTCTCTCACCCTCTCTTTCTCTCACTGTCCTGTCCTCTTCTCTCTCATTCTCTATCTCTCTTATCTATATATATATGTAATATATATATATGGGTTGATATATATATATATAGATATATATATATATTTATATATATATAAAGGATATATATACATTTGTGTTAGGTCTAAATAGGTCATATATAATGTATTGTATACATGTGGGTTTGTATTATATATATGTATATATATGTGTGGTATACTTGTATAGGCATTGGTTATACCTTAACCTTGTGGTATTGACTTAGATAGTTGACCATTGACTTAATCACCTTGCTGACTAGTCTTTGTTTGACCCAAAACCCTAGTTAGTCTAAATTTGACCTAGATTGATCATGTTGACTAGTATTTGACTAGTTTGGCTAGAATGTTGACCAAGGGTTGATTTTAACCTAGATTTGACTAATCTTTATTTATTTGACCTTGTTTGACCTTATTTGACTTAGCTTGATTTCCTGTGATCTAGTATGACTTCCTGTGACCTAGTTTGACTATTAGAGTTGACATTTGACCAGATTGACCTAGAATCATGTAGTATGCATTGTATACTTTATTTTTACCATTGTGGATACATTGTGACTTGTATTACTCTGATTAGGAGCCATACACCTCTCCTCAGACAGTATATCCTCTTCAGACATTCAGTTATCAGGCGAGTACATTCTCTGACCGTTTCATACTTGTTCAGGCTTTACTTCTTGCTCTAGATTACTTTACTTGTTGCTGTCACATTGGTAACACGGATTGGTACTATATGGATCTTTACATGAGATGTTATCCCTCTCGGAAGCATCGGGTACTTCATGTTATGTGTGTTTCACTATCATCATGTACTCCTATGCTTCCATCATTCATGTGCACTCATGTGATCATGTACTCTCATGTTCACAGAGCCCTCATGTATACTATCATATGCACCCTTTCATGGGCCCCATGTGATATCATGTATAATAACGTAACTTGTATAGATCCTTGTGTATTGATTGGGGAAACGGGGGAGTGGAATTGGACATGTGAATAATTCCAAAGTAGTGTAATCATGTGCAAACTCAGTATTGTAATCACGTATAAATTCTAGCCATTTACATGCCTATCTTGTGCTCTACATCACTAGTCACTTACAGTTCTCTATATACAGTAGATATTTCATTACAGCTATCTCTTTTACAGCGTATATTTCCTTTCAGCAGTTCATGTATCTTACTCTATTGCCTGTATCGTATTTCCTAACCTGATATGAACTGCGTGAGATGTATTGTGCTCGTTCCTGTCCTGACTGGACCTGTTGAAAATATTACAGAGGATGAGGCCCTGGTGACTACTTATTATGGAGCAGGACTAGATGATACTTATGTTGTGGACCCTCAGCAGGATCCACCTGCAGCTGAGGATGTTGCCCCAGTAGTCTAGGCTAGTTTAGCTAGATAGTCTTTCGGTATTATCTTTTGTCTCACATCTGAGTTGTATTTTGAGATGTTGAGGTATATAGACTCTTAGACTTGTTGTATTATGAGTTGACATTCTGGATATTATATTGTACTAGACACTTAGACTTTTTCATCTATGCTATGGTTCTCTTTGAGTTACTATCTATCGATCTGTTCTTCATTCTTCTACCTTAGATGTGATTGAGACAGCATGTTGTGATGTTACCTCCATTCGGAGAGTATAAACTGTACATGTACCTTTATATTGTTAGTTGATTGACCTAGGACAGCGTTCTACCGCCGACACTACGGCGTAGGCTGGACGTACCCACTTCTCGTGCCCTTACTCTAGGGTGCGGGTCGTGACATGCGCTTCCATGGAGGCGGCGGTAACGGAGGAGAGAGGGGGTGCCGGATCTCGCCAGAGGAAAGGAGGCGCCGGTCACCAGTCGAGGGGGCGGCGATCGACGCCGGCGGAGGTGGCTTGGGAAGAGGAGCGGCGCGCTGAGATGGTGACTCCGGTAGTGCGGGCTGCCATCCACGGCAAGATGCGGTGATCCGTCGTGGTGGAGCACGGTGGAGAGAAGCGGAGCTTTGGTCACAAGGGGTGTATGACCACGGCAAGGGACACAACGGTGCTCGCGGGTCGTGGCCGAGCGCTGCGCTGGGGGAACTCCGGAGGCGCGGTGCTGATGGCGCGTTCAGATGTCTGGGCGGCGGCAGATCTACGGCTTCGGCCGCGGTGGAGTCCGGTTCAGGTTAAGGTTTTCTACTTCTTTTCCTACTATGGGTTGTGATGGGTGGCGGTGATGGCTGTGGTGTCGGGGACGACGGTGGTGTGAGGCTAGGTTCCGTCGAGGCTGTAGATGGTGATGGGGCGTGTGGGGATGGACGTTGGCGAGGGTGGTAGGGATGATGGTTGTCGGGATGCTGACGACGGCGTGGGTGACGTAGATGGTGGTCTGGTGGTGGAACAGGGGATGATGGTGTTGGCGTAGGTTTTCGGTGGTTATCGTAGGATTAGATTGTTGAAAGTCGTCGTGTCGGGATGAGTCCGACATGGCTGGGTTGGACGTCCGGTTTGTCGGACAGGATGAAAACATATTGTATTTGTAAAGGGGGAAAAGTATATTGGATGGGAGGTATAGACACGGTGCACATTGGGTTGTGGAGAAATTGGAGGAGTACCTGCCTATTTATAGGATGTGGGAATTCCAAGTTAGATAAACATTAGGATTAATTTAAAACCTAATTTAAAACAATGATCAAATCCAAACTTAAATTAAATTCCAATTTAAAACTAGACAATCTAACTTAATTTAAGTATAAATGCTATCTTTTAACTATTTAAAATAAATCCATGAAATTAAACCGAGATTTTAAATGGCCACAAAAATTTTCAAATATATTTTTCCAAAAATACCCATAATAATAATTTCGAAAATAACAATATTTTTAAATATCTGTTTGAACTATAAAATATTAATATAATAATTTCAAAAATGAACTTATATTTATGAATAAAAATTCATGTACCTCATGTTAAGAATATTTGCATAAAATAGTACTTTTAAATTGCCACTATTAAATAAGTTAGCCTTAGATAAAAATAATAAAAAGATTTGGCCATCCTGATACGATATTTTTTTCACAATTTATAAATACCAATAATTATTATAAAAAATATATAAAATAAATGTTTTCCAAAAATATGTACGCTCGCACATATTCGTACTCGTCGAGCATTCACGAATAAACAAAATTTGTGCGCACTGTACAATACGACTACGCGGCGTACAAAATTTTAAAATAGTACAAAAAAATATACAGTAGAAATTTAGGGGTTTTACAACCTACCCAACTTAAAAGAATTTCGTCCTCGAAAATTTAGAAAAAATTAGGATAGGTAGGGTGAGGAGATAGAAGCAGTATAATCGATAAGAATTTGATTTATATTGAACAAAAAGGTAATCAATTGTTTCACAAGAATGAAACGACATTTCAATGGCAATGTCATTTGATTGACTAATTTTTTTGATGGTTTTAGATTACGGTCATGCACATGATAATCGATCAATGACTAAGCTCAACCAATCTTAACATTAACCAAAAAGGACAACCTCATAAGTAGGTAATAATCTCCTTAATCTTCAATATCATCAATATTCATGAAATCTCTCTTATCATGAATCGTTCTTTTCATTAATTTCTTTCATACCACGTCCCGTTACAAAAAAAATCAATATGATTATAACTGTATTCGAACTTCCTATAGCTCGTCATAAAATAGTTCTCAAATTTGAATTCCATAATCTCCATTATACCAGCCAAGCCATAATTTCCTCTAAAATTAAGATTTCAAACCTTCAACCAAATGGGCCAAAGTAAAAGTTAAAATCTAGTTTCTACAAATTTGTATTTATTGGTCAAAGTACGATGCATCTATAGGTATCAAAAAGTCCGTCTTCAACGTTCGATAATCTGGTAAACTAACAGTATACCTTCATAGCTCAATCTTCCATCATCATAAAAATTTCTATAATGTTTATTAGTCTCTCTCAAAAATTTGAATTCAACAATATCCTCTTTTTGATGAAAACTCGTCTTAACTTCTTATTCATAATCATTTTAGAACTTAATTAAAATATAAAGGTTTCTTTCTTCAGCAATTGGTTATCCTTGAAAAATAAAATCATCATAACGTCAACATTGTCTTTATAAAAAATTGCATCCATAAATTCTATATATATATTTGGTTCTTAAACCACCAACACTTTAGAAGATTTTTCACTCGACTATATAGTTACCTTAAAACAAAATTTAAAATTCGCGAAGCCTATTCATCCTCGAGTGTTTCATCATAACATTAGATATCATTCCTTACTTCATTGATTCAGATTTATTGCACATTTCCATTTATTTCCCTTCTATAGCTCATAATCTTGTAATTTTCTTAACCAACTGCATTATTTATCCATGCTGTGGGGTTCTCCAATCTAGCTTCCACTAACTTCCAGATTGTCATGATCATATTTTTTTTCGAGCAAGGAAATCATAACATGAGCCAAATCGCATAAACCATAGAGGAATCAAGGTGAAATACGACACGCAGTTTAGTGAGAAGGGAAAAGAGTAAGGGTTGCTACAAGCGAAAAGAAAAAAATGTTATGTGTCTAAGTGAATCGAGAGAAACATGAAACTAATGACAAAGGTTAAGCAGTCAAGATAAAACGCAAAGTTAAGCATTTAACTGACTTAGTAGATCGCAATCGGGCCGAAGATTTGAGTCGAGATCGAGTCCCACTATGTAGTCAAAAGTATATCGGTACCATGGTGTTAGTCTTCATGGCCTGAAAGTCGTACCATAAAAATAGAGTACAAGGGGACATGTTTTAGTGGGACATGATATACCTACATGAAGGTGAGCTCGTCTAGGTCTTGCATGTGAAATTTGTTGGAAGAAAAAGTCTAGCGTTGTGCTCCAAATATCAAAGTCACGATAGGGAACGCCAATAGGTCTAGAATAGAAAGTGGGAGTTCATAAGGTGACATTTACGCAAAAATAAGATGGATCCAGTTAAAGTACAAAATAAAGATAATTAGGAAATCTAGTAGATCAAGGTAAAATAAGTTAGAGCACATTTACTAGAGGGAAGATAGTCTCATAGATAAGGGTATGGTCAAGGGGTAATCATTTCTAAGTTTCAAACAAGTAGATGGTCACAAATAATGATCTAGATTTGAGGGAAGGTCGAGTAAGTCAAAGATATGTTCATCGTTTTGGTCGATGACTAACTACGCTTGTGTATAGTCATAGGTGGCATGGCAATCTAATGTGGAATACTTCTATCTCACTAGGGGACCTTGCTTGTTTCTTGGTCCTTCACCAATATTTGATCTAATCTAAAATTTCAAGTTTCTCGAAATTTCTCAATAAAATTTTTAAGATATTCCACCAAATTTCCTAATCACCTTAGGCTGTCAAGTTTAACCAAATTTAAATTTCTAATCAATCTCAAATTAACCCTTGTATATCACAAATCGATTTTTTTTTCAAAATCTTAACTCAACATTTAAATACTTTTATCAGCCGAAATTCATACTACAAAATGAAACATTTAAATAACTCCCGAATTTAGCTCTATATCCTTCAACTGTGTATATCTAGCTTCCAATAAGTCACAACTACTCTTCAAAAGTAATTCTCCCTTTTTTTTCACCAAAAATTTAAATATCCATAATCAAGACTCGAATCTAAATAACTTTATATATCCTAGATCATATGAGCAAATTTTAAATATTTAAACTTTCCTTCAAAGTCGATTTCATATCTTTCAACTATTTTAAACAAAACTTTTTACCATCATCCCTTCAACTCAATAAACTTATAAATCGTACGACTAAATTTAAAAATCTCAAGCTCTCAAATAAACCATAAATCATAACCCTTCATATTCTCTAGTTGTTCACAAAATCATAACTTATGAAATTTTAATAAATTCGAGATAAACTATAACATATTCAATCCAACTTGAACTTAATCGTAAATCATGTGTCACAATTAAAAGATGTTCCTCAAATCGGTTTCATATTCCAATAAATCATAACTATTTTGCAATTTCAAAAAAAACATAATTCATAAAACTGTTTTCTATCCTCTTGTGTATACCACCTTGTAATGGCAAAATAAAATTCCAACTATCCATTGAAGGCGGTAATATGCTACTACCCAACTTGAAATTAACTAATCCTTGAAATCATACTTTCTAGAAAAATAAATGCCTTTATAACTCAAATAAAACCCTAATGCATACTAATTGTCAATGCAATCCATCTAGCCATGTATTTAACATATGGACATATACTAGTGTAGTCATCTTACTAAACACGAAACTAAGAATTTACGGTGGAAGGAGTCAAGCAAGATGCAAATCAAGGGGGTCGAACGAGAGTTCCGAATTTGAAGTCAAGGAAGGAAGTCAAGTAGGTGGATGAGATTCTAAACTCTAATCCTATATTGCAGGTCCGTTTGGTTTAATCATGTAATCGAAACGGCTAACTTGACCTGCATGGGCCACCACAAAAATATGTAACGCCCCAGTCCCAAAATACGTAGGACTAGAACGTAATCATGCCAGCTGTATATATACGAAGTATATGGACCCTCGTATATATACATAAGCTGTAAAATGCAGTAACCAAGGTACTAAATCTCATCCACAAAGATAAATATGATATAAAAGTAACTTTGAACTTGTCATGTACACAATAGTTGGGCGGAGACAAAGTCCACTACCAACCAGATTAAATATGGAAAAATATACAAGGAAAGAAATTAACAAGCGAGAGCAATGGCGAGTCCAAGAGCAATCACCACGAAGGAAGGAATGGCCTTAGCTAGAGCACCTGCAAGAAATCACGAAACACACACCTGGAGAGATAACCAGGTCCTCAGAGGGACGTAACAAGATACATCATTCGATGTATGAGCCCTGGCTGTAAATGGGATCGACATAGTCCCCATATAGGGCACCAGGGGCCTACGTCCATAACGCTCGGGAAGCATCAAAGGGCACCATGTGCAAGGGGCTACGTCCATAACGCTCTGGAAAATGTCAGAGGGCACCTGGAGCCTGCGTCTCCGGTGGAGCGCATAGGTAATAAGGGAAGTGCATAGAAGCCCATACGTCAGGTAATGTTCTCTCCACCCAATGTACCTGTTAAGTCGCATTCACGACCATGTACCTCTACTAACTGCTAAGTCTCCTAACACGCCTCTATTAGAAGTTAGCCCTAACGCATGCACATGGGGGATCAGCCCACACACAAGAACCTCTACATGCTACTCATCTCACACATCCTCGTGGTACAACAGTGTCAAGGTATATGCAACACACTACGACGGTAGTCCCTTAACTCTAGGTTCATATGCAACCAAGGGATAAATAACAAAATACATCTAATATCACTGAACAGGCAGTAAATCAAGAACTAGAAATAAATGGACAATGATATATAATAAAATGTAGACTGAATATAAACAGTATAATGGCAAGGTGGAGAGGAGCGGAGCTTTGGCCACGAGGGGTGTACGACCACGGCAAGGGGCGCGACGGTGCTCGCGGGTCGTGGCCGAGCGCGACGCTGGGGGAACTCCGGAGGCACGGTGCTGGTGGCGGGTTCAGATGTCTGGGCGGCGGCGGATCAACGGCTTCGGTCGCGGCAGAGTCCGGTTCAGGTTAGGGTTTTCTACTTCTTTTCCTACTATGGGTTGTGATGGGTAGCGGTGATGGCTGTGGTGTCGGGGACGACGGTGGTGTGAGGCTAGGTTCTGTCGAGGCTGTAGATGGTGATGGGGCGTGTGGGGATCGACGTTGGCGAGGGTGGTAGGGATGATGGTTGTCGGGATGCTGACGACGGCGAGGGTGACGTAGATGGTGGTCTGGTGGTAGAACATGGGATGATGGTGTTGGCGTAGGTTTTCGGTGGTTATCATAGGATTAGATTGTTGAAAGTTGCCGTGTCGGGATGAGTCCGACATGGCTGGGTTGGACGTCCGGTTTGTCGGACAGGATGAAAACATATTGTATTTATAATGGGGAAAAAGTATAGTGGATGGGAGGCACAGACACGGTGCACATTGGGTTGTGGAGAAATTGGAGGAGTACCTGCCTATTTATAGGATGTGGAAATTCCCAGTTAGATAAACATTATGATTAATTTAAAACCCAATTTAAAACAATGATCAAATCCAAACTTAAATTAAATTCCAATTTAAAACTAGACAATATAACTTAATTTAAGTATTAATGCTATCTTTTAACTATTTAAAATAAATCCATGAAATTAAACCGAGATTTAAAATGGCCACAAAAATTTTCAAATATATTTTTCCAAAAATACCCATAATAATAATTTCGAAAATAACAATATTTTTAAATATCTTTTTGAACTATAAAATATTAATATAATAATTTCGAAAATGAACTTATATTTATGAATAAAAATTCATGTACCTCATGTTAAGAATATTTGCATAAAATAGTACTTTTAAATTGCCACTATTACATAAGTTAGCCTTAGATAAAAATAATAAAAAGATTTGGCCATCCTGATACGATATTTTTTTTTTCACAATTTATAAATACCAATAATTATTATAAAAAATATATAAAATAAATGTTTTCCAAAAATATGTACGTTCGCACATATTCGTACTCGTCGAGCATTCACGAATAAACGAAATTTGCGCGCACTGTACAATACGACTACGCGGCGTACAAAAATTTAAAATAGTAAAAAAAATATATAGTAGAAATTTAGGGGTTTTACAATAGTGTTTCTCTTTTTTAGTAGCAAGATAATCTTTCATCATGTGGTATGATCTTCTGCAGTTATGGCATATAAGCTTTTCTTCATACAAAGGATTGTGTTGTACCTTAAATCCCAATGCCATCATGTACACATTTGCATTATTATAAGGATAATCCTCCTCTCTTTAGTTACTAGCTTTGCTTTCGTACCTGTACTCATAACTAGCTTCAAGTAGTTTCTAAATTTTATGAGATGTTGTGCAAGTAGTAATAAGATTGAATGTATTTATGTCTACAACACAAGAAAAAGCATATATTGCTTTTGCATCAAGGCTAGTTAACTTCTTCTCTTCCTCCATATAACCATAATAAGGCTTGTTAATAATAGAGGAAGTGAGAATAGAGTTGATAGTAGGCTTTTTGTAGCCACTGACAACAGTTAACCATAAATCAAAGTCTAGAGATTTCAGGTACAAACTCATTCGTGTTTTCCAGTACATGTAGTTTGTTCCATCCAATAGTGAGAGCCTATTTGTGGATTGCCCTTCACCTGTGAACCTTGATTTAACGACTGCCATATGTATTCACTCGGGAGTGTTATATTTTAATATAACCTTCTATGATACCAATCATAGGAATGATTGGTATGAGCATCAATATCTATATAAAAAGCACTCGCTCTGATACCAATTATAGAATTTGGAATCAGAGGGTAACAATTGATAATAAGGATATACTTTAAAGATGTTAAGCCAAATTATATAGTCCTTGTTTTGATACCAATTGTAGGACCGTTGAGCACCTCTTGGGGTGAATAGAGTGTGTGCGTGTGCATCAAAAATAATCACCAATTAAAAATTAAGCAGCTATATATTATGGCAAGTAAATAACAGTATATAAAACGTGGTAAAGTAAAATATCAGAAAACTAAACTCACTGACACAGCGATGTATACTGGTCTCCCTCTGAGAGGACTACTCTAGTCTCGAGTACTCTTGCTCGATGTTAATCCACTATTCACAAACTAAATGAGAGCTTGTAGTCTCTTATAATACCGTGCTTGGTGGCGAGGCACAACCGACTCCACAAAGTAATTTCGAAAACTAGAACATTTTTTAGAAAACACCTATGATACAACTTTTTAGTACCAAAACTCTAGATTGAAACAGAACTGTACTTGCTTTAGCTAAGAGTGGTATATGCTTGATTTGAAAGCTTTAGATCGTTGAAAACAGTTAAAGAGATAGAGAAGATAGAATGCATAAGTTGATATAAAATGGTGATAATTCTTCCCATATTTATAGTATTTTTGCAGACCGAACTCGGGCATAATTTATGAAGAGTTCAGATGCATGAATCTCGTAAACGAACGTTATATGCAAATTTGGTGCAACTAAAATAAATTTAAAACTGACCTGGTCGAACTCGGGCCGAGTTCTGTCAGGGTCAGAACATTATGTATGGGCCAATTTTGTGTTGGGTTAATGGGCTATTTGGATGGTGGATTTGGAAGAGTGGATCTGTAGGCTTATTTAGATATTAGATTGATAAAAACCTAGGCTAATACCGATCCTGATCAACCTTACATATTTTTCCTAGACTCAATAAAAGTAAAAATATAGAAGAAAAACCAATAGCCTTTTGATGACGCCTTTCTTTTGATATTTGAGCAGACTTGAAGACACATTTTTTCTTGATGGCGGTCGTCCAAAGATAAATAGATATAGAAATCTGAATACCCGAGTGCGAGGCTCCGGATAGGTCGTTGGGCGGTTCAGAGATATCTTCTTGTATTACGCCGTCTTTGGCCCATCATAGTTCTTTATTGCATATGTCCTGATTTGATCATGCTTACTGCTTGTCTGCAAGTTCATGTTAGGCAAACAAAACAATATTATACAAGTAGCAATATGATATAGTAAACATTTAGAACAATGCTAAGTTTAAGTGATAACATGATAGTGATTACATGAATATTAGTGACATTATTATGTTAAACTTAATCAATTAGCCATATTCAGAAATATGATATAATCATTCGGCTAACAAGAGCCACATTTTTTCCTTTTAGGCTCATTAATGTCTTGAAACGCAGTTGCAAGTACCTGTTCATATTAGAATTCGCAAGATCATGCTTTAGCAGTTTTTTAGCATAATTTATAAAAATGACCAGTACAAAAATATATAGATCATGTATATGCATAATAAGATGCTTGATCTATTCTGTTTTAATACTTCATAGAGTCATAACAAGAGTAAAATTTGGGCCTGAATCTATTTGATATATACATAGTAATTAAAATATATGAGCTATTTAGCTTCAGCACAAGTTATGTTTAAATATACCATTTCAAATTTGATACTCCTAGCTATGATAGCTTGTCACATGGACCTATCAACTTATCAGTATCTAAGTTGTTAAACATGTAAAACCTTACACCGGATCTTAGTGATCTTTAATAGTTTTATATCCGAAAAATGACATAAAATGACTCAAAAAATACTTAAAATTCTATGAAACCAATTATAGTACATTTTTAAAAAAAATGGTTTGACTAAACCATCAGAATCAAAATGTGTGATTAATTGCTAATATAAGCCCTATGATATTGAGCCAAAACTCATCTGATCCAGTCACCTCTTAAAATAATACATAATAACTTTCAACCTTGGCTCTAAAGATTTATCTTTACAAGACATATTTGCAAAATTGACAGTCTAAAGTATTAGAATAATAGTTTAAGTGATTTTGCTAACCAACATTAAGAAATATTTAGTCTATCAAGTGTTGATTAACTTGGGTTAGCTGTAGGGGCAGGTTTCCAGCTGGCGGAGGTCCACTGAGGACGCTTAAGTAATTTGTCGGTTAGAGCCATTTACATCGGTTGACAGAAAGACCCTTTCGACTTGTAACTAAAATATTTCAACTTGTCAAACTTTAGATTTAATTGCAATCCCATTAACTATTTCCTTGTGACTAAATTATTTGAATGAATCAAAAGAATTATTGCGTCAAAAAATAGAAGAAAAAAATAAAGTTTGTCTAAATATTGTGATGTAACAATTAATTTCTTTCTAATAAAAATTCTAAATTGGGATAATATAGTAATTTGAGGTTCAAACATGTAAACCGGTCAAGGAAAGAATATTATCTGTTATCATCATATTATATATAAAGAAACCAAAAATTATGGCACACATACTTCATATATTTGTCCAACCAAACTTTTGTGGACACACACAAAAAAGAAGAAGAAACGCTGTCTTTTCTTATTGGCGCAAGGCACCACAAATCGAATATGCCTGAGAGATCCTACACTGAGGATCCCCGAGTATAAAAAGAATTCTGGAGAATGGGACGATAGAGATCGAGCGACAGTTGCTCTTTTACTCTGTTGACACTCCGATTTACAAAAGTTGGAGAAAACCTAAGAAAATTGCTTACTTTCGGTTCGCTACCAAGAAGGACAGCAATTTGGCTCTTGAAATGCTCTCCGTTATGTGTATTTTTGAAGAGGTATGAGACCCCTGTTTATAGTCGTTTTGTACTAAAACGGCTATTATGCGCCCACAAGGGAAAATAGACTGATTTTCTATATGGGCGCATAGACTTCCTTTGGGCACATAAGGTGTAGGCGCATGAAGGCTGCATGATCGTGGGGTTGACGTGGCCGCATGCTTAGGTGCACAATTGCTCGTGGAGACTTATGTGGCCGTATGCTTCGGTGTACGACTGATCGTGGATATTGACTGAGTCGTAAGGATCTGCTGCCTTGGGCGCATAGTATTGGAGCAAGTTTATGCGTCCATACTTGAGTGTATGTTTGATCTGCATGAAAACAATATGGGCGCATAGCCCCTCTTCGATCATGTGGGCGCATAGCCTCCCTTTGGTCATGTCGGCGCATAGTATTCTTCTTCATGTAGGGTACATAGTCTTGTATTTTTCATGCTTCTACAAGACCCCCTTCAAAGTTTTTGAGACTCGACCGAGTGTCGGAATACTTTGAAAGAAGCATGGAAAAAACTGTCTTCACTAGCTTCATGGGCGCATGATGGGTATGACTTCTTTGGGCGCCTAGATATTTGCCAGGCTGTCGAAATGTGGCTATTGAGATCTTTCTTGGAAATCTGAAGCGATAGACTCGTTTTGGAACAAAATTTGAAAATGTTCGCTCTTTATGCGATGTCTATGCGTAATCTGCATCAGCAAATAGCAGGCGCATAATCTGCAAAAGATCGAGTCTCTGCGTAGACATATATACCATATGGTTGCATAGATCGTGTGTACGCATAGGCTATGTGGGTGCATAACTCCCCTTTCGTACCTATAAATAGGCCTTGAGGAGAGAGAAAGTTCATTCTCTCTTCTTTTTCTTCAAAAATTTCAAAGAGTTTTTTTGTACTATCTTTTGAGCAATCATGTCTCCCAAGGCTGCTTCGACTCCCAAGAAGTCTGCGAAGGGAAAGAAGGCTGCAGCAGCTAGTTCTCCTCCTTCGGCAACGTCTCATCTGGTTCAAAACCCCATCCTGGGTGAGGTAATGTCTCAAAAAATGAAGTCTCGAGCGTTAATTTGTGACACTCGAACTTTTCTCTGCTTGGGCGCATAAACATCAATATTCGTGCAAAGCAAACATGCTTCTTTTATGAGCATTCTTATGCGCCCATAGATGCATGCGCCCAAACACTTTGTCGTGTCATACGCCCACACAGAACACGTGCTTTGAAGATGCTTATGTGCCCACAGGCCCTTTGGGCCGGTAACATCAGAGCGCATAGAATTTCTCCAACACTTGGCTATTTTTCTGTAGATTCTAAGTCTGACTTTTTCTGTCTTGGCAGTTGAAATGGTTGTCCCAACTCTTGGTGGGATTCCTCTTGGCTTTGCCCGCCATGCTCTGGATTTAAGCCTCGTCACCGTAATGGTCAGAAATGCCCAGATGAAGATCACTCATGACCAGCCTTCGGTGCGGATGATCGCTATGCTTGAACAAGACAAAATATTCTTGAAGCTGATGATGAACGATGAGGAGTTCACGCTCGGAGGGGCATGGAGCTTCAAGAGACCATACTTCTTGTTTGTTGACAGCCTATTACTTTAGGATGAAAAGACAATATGTCTAGAAGACCCTCTGGTGGTCAGGTTAAATAACCAAAGCATATGGTTACCATCGATGAAGTGCCAATACCCTCTATTGGCGTTTGCTGATCTAGCTGTGCGAAGGCAAATGAAATAGAACCTGACCCCTGAACTGCATGGGGTCTTCTTTGAAAAGATACAATTTCACTCTGGTGACCGAAAGAAGGACACTTTTAAGTGTGTCAAGGGCTCCACGTCCTACTCCACAAGGGGGCTGCATCCTTGGGCCATAATAAACGATATTCTGACTGATCTTTACCTTTATGCTGCTAAGAATCTCTCTAACCTGATGCTGTCAAAGAAGGAGTCATATCCGAGAGGGAAGCTGCGGATGGAAGGTTGGAGATACTCTGTCCCGTTCTAGAGCAACCTTACTGAATGGGTGTTCTCGACTTACAAGGCCACCTTAAAAGCTACCGGCCTTTTTTATGCCATTAGAGCCACCCAATATGGCATAAAGGTTAATTGGCCTGTGTTTATCTCGTTGGTGGAGTTGTACAACTATCACACATGTACCTTCTTCACTCCGGGTAGGAAGATGGGTCTGGCTCTTCATGAGATGCAGGTGATATCAAAACTTTCTAGGGGGACCGAGCCATACAAAGAATACGTCCCCTGTGATGAGGAGCTCATAGATTTGGAGAGAGAGAACTCCGATATGATGGAGGTGTACAAAGAGTTACTCTATCACCTCTTCATTTGTCACCAGGTCACAAAGAAGGGTAAGACTGAGGGGTCCCTTCCCCATACGAGAGCTTGGACCAACTATATCTTCATTAGAGAAGAAGGAGATGGTCCAGCCTTTTTTTCGACTCGCAAGCCTTCGACAAAATTTGAGATAGAGCAACTGATGACAGATCACATGGCAGTAGACACTAAAGATAGTGACGATCCTAAGGAAAACTTCCTAGTTTATCATTTCTTCAGGCAGGATGAGTTTATGTTATCGGAAAAGGCTGTGCTAGCCGCCTTTCTGATGACATGGCTCCGTGATTGTGTAGTCCCTAGTGGTTCAGGGTCTATTGAAAGGATAAGCCGTGGTATGATACTTCCGACTGTAAAGCTGGTGTTTGGATACCAGCTTGCCCTACTTCCTGTGATGGTCTGCTCTATCCAACGAGGCTTGCGACACATTATTGTTAACGTGGTGACGACTGATGGTGGAATAGACTTTATCAGGACTGAATTTCCCTTTCACTACCAGATGGGAAGGCTGGTGCTGCTGTAGAAGCATAAAAAGAGAAGAAAACTAATCCATGCGGCCGAGGAGCCACATGCGGCTCAAGAGTCCAATGCGGCTCAATCACAGAGTGAACTCCATGCGGCCAACAGAGGGAAGCCACGTGCCTTTTTAGAACGGCTGTACCCAGCATCATTCAAACACAAACGGCTGATAATTAATGCTCTGATGGCTGACAGCTGACAGCCCTGACGAGAAGTAGTCATGATGACTGACACAAGAGCAACATCTTCCTAGGGAACTGAAGAAAATCTTCATAACTTCGAAGCTAGTTTATGCGGCCAGTCTAGACGAGTTCATGCGGCCAGTGCAGAAAAACCTATGCGGTTCGATCATGAAGGTCCCCATGCGGCTCGGTCGTGAAAGAAACCCATGCGGCTCGACCATGAAGACTCTCATACAGCTCGGCCATGAAGACCCCCATGCATCTCGGTCATGAACATATCCATACGGCTCGGTCATGATAATCTTCATGCGGTTCGAGTATAGAGACTATTCATGCAGCTCGGTCATGAAACCTTTCATACAGCTCAGTCATGACGACCTTCATGCGGCCCAAATGTGAACGCTCCTCATACGGCTCAACAATGATGAGAGAACACGTGTCCTAAAGGTAATCAAATTTTGGGTCAGATCCTAATGATTTGGGACACGTGGCAAGAGAATGAATTAAATTGATTTATTCAGATTTGCGTATATCAGCAAATCATCATGATGGGGATTTATTACAATCAACATTAATGACTGACATAATTTGGCATAATCCTTATTAATGGCCCAGATCCTTCACGCTTAAGATTAATGGCCCAGATTGATCACTTATCATGCCGTCGCCACTTTGAGAATGGGCAATCATTGCAAACCCTAATAATGCTCCCCACTATTATAAATAGCAGGGTGCCATTCCCTTATAAAATATACAAGGAGAGAGATACGCACATACAGAGAGGCACTCCCCTAATAATTAGAGAGAAAAATCCACAGAGATCAATCCAGAGAGAGAGAAGCCAGAAGAGCAATACGAGGAGAGCAAGAAGAGCATTTCTTCATCAACGCCAACCATCTCGTCACAGGAGCCAAAGCTACGTCCGATCGTCCAAGGAGTAAGGCAGAGCTACCGTCGCTTTCCAGAGCCTCTATCGTCACCCCCCAGAATAAAAAATAAATAATTGTACTTCGATTGCTGTACCTAGGTTTTCGTCCCTAGGCTTTCTTTGTACAAGCGAGTTTGTAACGTGAAGTAAAAGTCCAGTCCTCCCATAAAACTGTTCTGCTCTTTTATATTTTATGGCAAACACGATGGCGACTCTGCTGGAGAAAAACTTCTCTACGCTAAGGAGTTGATGACGCAATCGGATGCAGCCAAGCTTGCCTCCACGCAACAGAAGATGGTCGCCCGGTTCGACCAACAGGCGTTTGAAGAAATGCTCTCCGACAAGAGCACTGGCCCGGTCCAGAAACGAGCCCGCACAAAGAAGGCCCGCAAGGACTGGAGACCCCTATCCTTCGTTCCTACTGAAGCTCTTGCAGAGATACCCTCTGTCGCTCAAAACGATGGAGAAGACTCTCCTGCGGCCCCACTTCAGGCCGTAGACAACTCTGTTGTTCCCAAGTCCGGCAGAAGAAAACATTATGATGCTGGACTTGCAGGGGAAAAGAGGAACTCTATGCGATCCGAGCCGCATAAGGGTTCTAGTCGCATGGAGAAAGCCTATGCGGTTACATCTGCCAGCCGCAGAAAGAAAACTCACACGGCCACATCTGTCAGCCGCATAGCTTATGCGGCTATAGTTGCCAACCGCATGGACGAAGCTTATGCAGCTACTAAAGTCAATCGCTTGCAGAGAACCCATACGGCCACAATTGCCAACCGCATGCGACCATCCTGCACGGTCGTGACTCCTAGTCGCACAAGGATAACCCATCCGACAGCTAAAGACAGCCGCATGCAGACAGCCTGCACGGTTCCTAATCTTAGCCGCATAGCGTCTGTTTCATGCTTCTCTCAATCGGTCTTCGACCGTCTCTCATGAGGTCCTGACCATGATGGTTCTCTTGATGATATGCCAAACTCTGTGGAATCCAACTTGGACTCTTCCTATTACGCACCCGTAAGTGCTAAAAGAAAGAAGTCTAGTACAGCGCGGGCTCGCCAAGCCCAGTCAGCTGCCCCAACCTCTGACTGTCGGAGCGTCCCACTGATTGTCACACGGGCCTAAAAAGGAAAGTTGTATAAGGCTACTCGTACCCTGCCCCCTGCGGCCATTGGGCGGGATAGTCATCAAGCATCTTCCAGTAACGAGCGAAGGCAAGTGTACGAGCTACCTTCGAATCAGGAAGCAGACGGGAGGCCTACACACTCACATGCCCGGAATTCTCGAGCTAGCAAAGCATGTGACTTGCGTGAGGCCATCCTCCACAAACGCAAGAAAAGAGAAGATGCATCGGGGTACAAAGAGTCTTTCTACGGATATCACTGTACCCAAGTCATCGTCAACTGCTGCTGCAATAGCACGACGATGCAAAAAGACCGGCAGTCTGTCTTTCAAAGACTGCAACAGCCATCTTCAGAAGACGAGGCACTACCCATCGTCTCCTGCCACTCTGCTCGAAAAGTCCCCGCTGATGGAAGGGAAAAGAAGACGAATGTTCCCAGCCCGAAGATCTCAACCACTGCGACTAAAAAACTGTCGTTTAAGCGGATGCCCACCACCGGAGTTTTCCAAGGTACCCACTCTAAGACGAAATCTGCTACAGTGGAAGACTCGTCGTCCATAATGCAAGGGGTTGCTGGGGCTGGGGGTAGCACCCCTCCGAGCCTCCACAACAATCCGATGTTCCAAGAAGATGAGCCAGGGGAGACAACTCTCCCATCGGATACAGCAAACCTCGACGTCCCCGATGACATCCACAACTCCCAAGATGAGGCAAACTCGGAGGCTAGGGGTACTGTTCCTTCCGAGTCTGAATCATAAGGGAACATACCCACATACCCCGATGACTTCTCACTACAGGGGTACGATTCGGAGGGCACTTCCTCCACTGCTTCGTCTATCTCTCCTCATGAGAAGACGGTATTCATGACAGACAGCAACCAAGGTGGTTCCAGTGATCGCCAGCGCATCGACAGTCTCGAAGCCATATTACTTGCTTTGGTCAAGTTTGTAGACGAGATTAAAGCGGCCCTTCCAACTCTGCAAGGAGGGACGCCTGGCCAAACAAGCACGGGTCCCACGGTCAATGCAGACTCGAATTCGACGGCACCAAACCCGGGCAACAATCCCCCGGAAACAACGGCCCCTACCGCCGTGGATGAAGCACGCGAAGCGAGAAGAGAGGTCCAGGAGCTCCGAGCCATGTTCCACGCTCGAGAAAATTCTTAAGACCTCAGAATACGGCAACCATACCCTGCTGCATGGAGGGATATTCCATTCCTACCAAGATATAAGGCGTTCAATATCAATCCTTACGATGGCAAGACCTCGGCAAGTCGATACATCACGTACTTTGAGGTCACCACCGACCATCTGCCCCATGACGATGCCATTCTCACACGATTATTCATCGGTGCATTGGAAGGAGTCACCTTCGACTGGTATCGTAACCTGCCGAACAACTGCATCCACTCCTTCGCCGGCTTCAAGCGCATGTTCTTGGAGAGATTCTACGAATTAGGGCAGGACATCACCTTGTCCACCCTCATGGACGTCGTCCAAGAGGAGAAAGAACTCACAAGGAACTGCATCGAACAGTTCTGCTAAACCGCCATGAAGCTGCCTTCTAGAAATCCAGATTCCTCCTTGATTGAAATTTGCTAAAAGAGACTCCTCCCAACCATCAGTCTCTGGATGGGCGAAAGTCAATTCAAGGACTGGAAGACGTTCATCATCAGCGCCATAAGTGCCGAAGAACGATTGGAGAAGGCTCACCAGCTGGGATTGCACATCTCGGACGGAGAGAACAAGGGCAAGCGTCCCAATAATGACAATAGGGGTAGCCCCTCCATCAATCGGGACAGCAAGGGAAAGCAGGCTATGGTGGCCGATACAGCACAAAAACTTGAGCCAAAGCCAGCAGTGTTACGACCCGCACCCACTGTGAGGGTACAAGGACGTAACTACGCCCAGCCTACGCCGCAGTGTCGGCGGTAGAACGCTGTCCTAGGTTAATCATCTAACAATATAAAGGTACCTGTACAGTATATACGCTCCGAATGGAGGTGACATAACAGAACAGTCTCAATCACATCTAAGGCAGATACATGATAGTAAAGGTAGATAAAGAAATCAAAAGCACAATGTAATACAAATAAGAGGAAGAAAATCTAAGTGTCTAAGATAACAACTCACGAACATCCAGCTCAATACAAGTGTCTAAATATAACAACATCTCAGAAGAACAACTGAAAATCAACTAACAAAGCTGAAGGAAACTAAAGCCTAGCTATCTAGCATAGACTCTGGGAGTAGCATCCTGAACTGCAGCTGGGTCCTCCAGAGGAACCAGGTCGCAGGTGTCATCTAATCCTGCTCCGTAATAGGTAGTATATAGGGCCTCCTCCTCATCCTCTGTAATATTTTCAACAGGTCCAGTCAGGACAGGAGCGAGTACAGTACATCTCAACAGTTTATAGCAGGTTAGAAAATATAATCATGCAGTAAAGTAAGATATAGATACTGAAGAAATGCAGTATGTAAACAGAGAGAGAAACTGTAATGGAAATATCTACTATAAGTAGAGAGCTAATAGTGACTAGTGAGTCAGAGTAAAATATAAACATGTGAATGGCATAGGAGGTTCATGACTACAGCTAAGAGAGTGGTTCATGCCTACAGCTACTTGGATAATATTCACATGTCTATTTCCACTCCCCCATCCCCAATCGATACACAAAGATCTGTTCAAGTTATGTTAAGGTTCGTGAAACTTCACATGGCTCATAAAATGAGTGGTACGTGAAGGTGATTCATGATGGCTTTGTGAACATGAGAGTACATGTGTCACAAGCGGTTCGTGAATTAGAGGAAGCATAGAGATACGTGATGGTTCGTGAAACGCACAAAACATGCTGTATCCGATGCTCCCGAGGGGGATAACATCTCATGAAAAGATCCATATAGTACCAATTCGTGTGACCAACGTGACAGTATCAAGTAAAGTAATTTAAAGCAGGAAAATAATTCTAAGCAGGATATGAAATGATCAGAGAATGTACTCGCCTGGTATCCTTAACGTCCGAAGAGAATATACTATCCGAGGAGTGGTGTCTGTCTCCTATAGAACAGTACAAGTCACAACAAGTCTAAAATAAGGAAATAGACTGCTACAATGCATCTACATGAAGTTTGGGGTCAATCTAGGCTAAATTCAACCTTTGGTCAACTCCAGTCAACCCTAACAGTCAACTAGGTCAATTCTAGTCTAATTAAGTCAAACTAGGTCAAACGAGTTTAACTAGCCAAACTAGGTCTAAACAAGTTAATCTAGGCTCATCAAGTCCAAACTAGTCTATCTAGTCCAATCTAGACTCAACCAAGTCTAGCCTATACCAAGCCTATGCCAAACCATATATCAATATCAATATCAATATCATATATCAATATCATATATCAATATATCAATATCAATATATCAATATCATATATCAATATCAATATATCAATATCAATATCAAATATCAATATCAATATATATACATATTTACATACATTCATATAGCACACATACATATATATTTACATGTATTTATACATAGAGAAATAGAGAGGGGGGTTAAGGGGTAACATACATGTGTGTGTGAGGGTGAAGTGCAATGTGTGAGTGAATAAGAGTGAATAGTGTGTGATAATAAATAGGAGGTCAAATGTGTGTGTGTGTTCATAAATGCTTGTGTGTGTAGGCTAGAAGGATATGTGTACAGGAACATAGGGGTGAGCAGTGAGACAAAGTGACAGTGAGCACTAGCTAAGTTAGTGAAGAGTGTGTATATGTGCCATGACAATTTTTTTTGTGTGTGTGTATATTATTAGAGACCTGTGTATAGGCTCTCAGTCCATATGGGTGTGTGTAGGGACTTAGGCTATAGGTTTGTGTTCTCAGATTTTGATTAAGGAAATTCAGTTAAACAGTGAAATAATACATTCTCAGGTAAAGGGTAAATGAACATTAAAAACTTAGTTCATAATATCACTTAACAGTTAATACATATGCCAGTTTTCAGCCATAGGCTTCATTCTCAGTTCCATATTGAAGGAACATAAAAATCAGTTTAATAAGAAACCCAAACACAGTTCAAAACAGTCCAAGACTAATGCCCAGGTCAGTACATATTGAAGAACAACTCATATAATTCAAATGAGACCCAAACATCACTTTAACAGTCCAATTTAACTCAGTTTCAGTCTATTCACTAAATCCCAGAATTTGAGCCCATAACACATCAAAACAAACCCAAATTTGACACACTACTAGATAATACATAGGAGAACATATTAGGGGTTTAATAACATGCAATTAGCAGTGTAAATTAATAATATGCAATTAGCAGTGTAAATTAGGTTAAAAAGGCTGCCAAAGTTGGATTTGAAAATCTGGGACAAAACAGTGAATATCAGATACACAGGTTTCAGGAAAAAAAAGGAATTTGAGATTTAACAATCAAAATCAAGTTAAACTAATGAACTAATGGTTGGTAACATTAATACACATCGTGTACGTGTCATACGATGTGTTTGTGTCCACCAAAGTGGACACAAACGTGTCCAGTCACCTAAAACACAAAACAGTGCACAGGCTGAAATAATCGTCGTGCACGTGTTCGTGCAAGTCTAGGACACGACACGACACGAACTAGATCTCGTGCTCGTGCAAGGGGGTGCGCCTATGGTAGGGCTAAGTGTTTGACACCCTAAAACGCGTCAGAGTGTGTCGTGTCCAAAGATTTAAAGCCGTGTCAGTGGCTAAAAATACTGTACACGGTGACAGTAGTTTCCCCGTGCGTGGTCGATAACTTCCAAACCCGACCATGAAATCTCGTGAAACTTGGGGAGGGTGATGACAGAGGGTGCCCCAAGCTCCCTACGAAATTTCGTGTCAGGGCACGCTGTGTCGTGTCCTGTAGGGACCCCGATAGGCAGGGGATCCGCCAGGCTGCGCGCGGGGCCGTGTCCGCGAGTCCATTGCGACTCGGACACGACTCGAAACCACCCCAGTAATTCGAAATCATGTAAGCAACATCAAAACATAATTTTTCATTCAATTACAATTCAAAATTAACACAGAAAGTTCTATTGAGGCATTAACACAAACACTATGAACAGGACTCAGATACGTGTCCTGTTAGGACACGAAATAACCCAAAAACCTGGGGATTCCTATTCCTATAGTTAGGTTAGGTCTAGGGCTCCCTATACATGCAATTAAATCAGATTTCTATGGTGAAAGTAGAGAGTTACCTCTATGAATCAAAACTCCCAAAAAGCTCAAATGAGTGAGGTTCTTCCCAATGGTGAAACTCCTCCAAATCTTCCCAAATCTGGGAATACTCATAGCCAACAGAAAGTAGGAAGAATTTAGAACCCAATGCAATTTGTTTGGATTAAAAAAGAGAAAAAATGGATTTTCTAGAGATTTTTGAACATGGACACTCACCTCTTTCTTCACTTGAAAGAAATTCCTAAAGAAGAGGCTAGCCCTAGATTTTAGGAGGGATTATATAGTGGGGGAATCCCTAGGTTGGCTGCCATGGGCTGATTTGGGTTAGGCTTGGTTCATGGTGTGGGCCTATGGGCTATTAAGCCTAAGTCATTAATCATGACTTACGAAGTCATAAGCCATAATAGCCAAATCAACTCCAAATCCCTCCAAACAAGTTCCAATGACCTAACCCTCACTAAATTAGGTCAAACCAAGTTTACTTAACCTAACCAAGTGGTCTTAACCTAGGTCAGTCACTAGGTTAGTCTCCTAGTCAACACTAGTCAACCTTCATCTAAACAATTCTAAAATAAATTCTAAAAATTTCCATAAATTCAAATAAATTATAATAAATCCAAATAACCCTAAAAATGTCAAAAATACCCTAATCACATGACTAGGCTCTAGGGTAGGCAATATCTACTAATCACTAGCACAACACCAAAATCACAAGTCATAAATTTAAATAGTTTAAAATTAATTAAAAATCACTAAAAATTCTAATATGAAATAAATATCATTAATTAATAATTATAATTACAAAATTTCAAAATTACCCTCATTTTAGAAACTGGGTGTTACAAGCAGACAAATAATGGCCGCAAATCACTTACTCCTTCGAAGACGGTCACGTCAAGCCCATCTTGGACATGCTCATACAAGGGGACAGAATTCAGCTTCCTCCACCAAGACGAAAACCGCGGCCGGCAGAGATGGATAACCCAAAGTACTGCCATTATCATCGCTATGTCCATCATGCTACACACGACTGCTACCAGCTGAAACGGTACATCCAAAACCTCATCGATTTGAACGCTCTGGCTATCAATTTCGAAGAGGTAACCATGGCAGCCAATATGGTGTCCGTGCAATTCGGCAGCTTCCCTCCGACGAAAAACTCAAGACGGGGTGGTCCCCATCCCTCTGGCGACAATAGAGATTACCAATCTTTCGCCTCCCCGAAACTAATCTTCATCAGCCAGAATCTGACAGATGAAGAGCGAGAGTCGCTGCTCCAACTCGTCAAAGGGTATATCGATGTGTTCGCCTAGAGCTATGAAGATATGCCAGGATTGGACCCTGAGATCGTGCTCCACAAACTCAATGTTCGTCCGAATGCAAAACATGTCAAACAACAGCAAAGACGGTTTCGTCCTGATGTCATGAATACTATCGAAGCCGAGGTCAACAAACTGATAGCTAGCAGCTTCATTAATGAAGAGCAGCATCCAGACTGGGTAGCCAATATCGTACCAGTTCTCAAGAAGAATGGAAAGATCCGAATATGCATTGACTTCCGGAATCTGAATGAGGCGTGCCCTAAAGATGAATTCCCTCTTTCTATCACAGATATTATGATCGACAATACCTGCGGTTTCGAACGTATGTCCTTCATGGATGGCTTCTCACGATACAAACAGATCAAGATGTTCCCTGACGACGAGAATCACACATCATTCCGAACACCAATTGGTATATATTGCTACACCGTCATGCCTTTCGGTTTAAGGAATGCTGGCACTACTTACTAAAGAGCTATGAGCATCATCTTTAGAGATCACTTGTGCAAGACAGTGGAATGCTACGTCGACGACATCGCCGTCAAAAGCCATTCAAAGGAAGATCATCTGTAAGATCTCAGGACAGTGTTCGACCTAATGCGAGCACACAACTTAAAGATGAACCCTACGAAATCATTCTTGGGAGTCTCCAATAAGAAATTCCTGGGTTTTGTCATCACTTCTCTGGGCATTCACATCGACCCCAAAAAAACAAAGGCAATCATGGAGATGGGTCCCCCGAGAAATCTCTGCGAACTCCGAGGCCTCCAAGGCCGGCTAGCTTACATCAGAAGATTCATCTCTAATCTCTCCGGACGATGTCAACCATTCACCCATCTCATGAAGAAGGGAGTCTCTTTCGTATATGATGAGGAATGCCAGCGCGCTTTCGACAGCATCAAAAAATATTTGTCGAACCCCCCTGTCCTGGTAGCTCCTGTTGCCGGAAAGCCATTCCTGCTCTATGTGCGAGCGATAGAACATCCTCTTGGTGCTCTGTTGGCACAGAACAATGTTGCGGGCAACGAACAAGCTATATACTACCTCAGTCGAAAGATGATTGGGCCAGAATACCGGTACACGGCCGTCGAGAAGAATGCCTTGCTCTCGTGTTCGCCATCCAGAAGACGCGACACTACGTCACGGGACAAACCATCCATGTGATATCGTGGATCAACCCCCTCAGGGTCCTCATGACCAAACCTGGGGCACTCAGCTCTCGCCTTGCTACCTGGGCGATATTACTATCACCATACCACATGATCTTTGTACCGCAAAAAGGCTGTTAAAGGCCAGGCTCTGGCAGACTTTCTAGCAGCCCATCCAGGCTCGGAGACGACTAGGGTATATGAAGAGATACCGGACGAGGTCACCAGTTCAAATGCAGTCTCCCATGATGGCATCTGGCGAATGTTCTTCGACGACGCTTCGAGAACTGGACCCAAAGGCAACATCATCGCTGGAGTTGGAGTAGTGCTGATTTCTCCCTCCGGCTTGGTGATCAATCGGGCCTACTCACTCACAGAGCCCTGTTCAAATAATGTGGCCGAGTACAATGCCTTAGTTATTGGTCTCTGGCTCGCGAATGAGCTGGGGGTAGAGTATATTGAAGCATACGACAACTCACAGTTAATCGTCAATCAGATTCGGGGATCGTACGAGGTCCACCATGAAGACATGATCCCGTATCATCGAATAGCAATTGACATCATCTTGTCTCTGGGAGGATTCTTCATAGAACATATTCCCAGACTCCAGAACATTGAAGCTGATGCTCTAGCTGGTTTGGCCGCTTCCCTAGCTGTGCCAAATTATGCTCGTCATCAGGTCGACATAATAGGCCGGGAATTGGTCTGTCCTAAGGATAACATTCGATGCATTGAAAGCTACTCCGCCCTTTCAGTCGATGAAGCACCAGACTGGAGACAACCGTTCATCGACTTCGTAGTATATGACATCCTGCCAGAGAATTCGAAGGAAGCTACTTCTATCAGAAGACGTTCTCTCAGATTTTTCTATGATACGGAGACGAAAATGCTGTATCGCCGATCCTATTATGGTTTACTGCTTCGATGTCTATCAAATACAGAAGCCAAGGAAGCCGTACGTGAGGCTCATGATGGCGTCTGCGGAGCCCATCAACCTGGCCCAAAACTGCAAGATTGCCTTCGCCGAATGGGCTATTACTGGCCCATAATGGTTGCAGATGCAATAGATTATGCACGAAAGTGCAAAGCCTGCCAAATCTACGCCGATTTCATCTACCAGCCATCTGAATTCCTATATCCGACTGTGGCCTCCTGGCCATTCGAAGCATGGGGTATGGACATCGTCGGCCCAATTACCCCACCTTCGTCCAGAGGACACCGGATCATACTCGCAATCACCGATTACTTCTCCAAGTAGGCGGAAGCCATCCCATTGGCAGAGGTGAAAACTTCAAACGTGATCAGCTTCCTGAAGCATCATGTCATCTACCGCTTTGGACTGCCCCGAAGAATCATTCACGACAATGGGCCACAGTTCGTAAGCCACGCATTTTATCGGTTCAGCGACAAGCACCAAATTCAGAACATTACTTCGACACCCTACAACCCAGCAGCCAATGGGTTAGTTGAAGCATTCAACAAAACCATAATCATGCTACTCAAGAAATTTGTGTCATCCAACAAGCGCGATTGGAATGAGAAGCTCGACAAATAATTATGGGCGTATCGTACCACAGTTTGAACAGCCACCGGGAATACACCATTCTTCCTGGTGTACGGGAGCGAGGCAGTTCTCCCAATAGAGACTCAGATCCCCTCACTCCGCGTCGCCCTTACACATCAGTTGACGACAGATGAAAACCACCATCGTCGACTACAGGAATTGGAGGTCCTAGACGAGAAACGCCTATTAGCTCAACAGCGAATCGAACTATATCATGCCAGAATCTCCGGAGCTTTCAACAAGAAGGTCAAGGTCAGAACATCCCAAGTAGGCGATCTTGTTCTGGCGGTTCGGAGGCCGATGGTTATGACGCATAAAACCGCCGGTAAATTCTAACCAAAATGGAAAGGCCCGTTCATCATCGAAGCTGTATTCTCCAACAGCGCCTACAGCCTCGCAAAACAAAATAGAGATTTGCTCATGTTGCCCATCAACGACAAGTTTCTGAAGATGTATTATGTCTGAAACAAAATCCTCGAGACATCTCAGAGTGTCGAGTCATGTACCTCCCTGTACTACTGAACTTACATTCTGGTTCCATGCATAGAGTCATGTACCCGCTGGTACCTCTGAACTCATTCCCACATTTTACAATCATTCGAGTCATGTACCCACTGGTACCTCTGAACTCATTCCCATGTTTTACAATTATTCGAGTCACGTGCCTGTTGGTACCTCTGAACTCATTCTCCATATTTTCCAATCATACGAGTCACGAACCCGCTCGTATCGCTGAATTCACACTCACCATTCCCTAGATTCCCGAGTCATGTACCCTCTCGTGCCGCTGAACTCATATCCACCAACATCCTAGATTATCGAGTCATGTGCCCGCTGGTGCCAATGAACTCACACTTTCACAAAATCGAGTCATATACCCGCTGGTGCCTCTGAACTCACACCCCGGTCACTCTTTCAGATAGTAAGTCATGTATGATCATACCTCTGAGCTTCCTTCCTATAAGAGATCCTCCTTCAATCCACTACCCGCACTCCCAGTGCACAAAAAGGGTAACGGGTCCATAAATTTCCAAAACGACCATGTCGATGATACCTCTGAGTCGTTTCACTTCCGTCAAAAACAAATCACCCCCTACATAAAGCTTCCATGTCCTCATTACCTCTGAGTCGTTTTATGTACCCCCTCTTCATTAAGCCCACTCCTGCCATGTCCTCATTACCTCTGCGTGGGAAGGCTCCGTAGAAGAAACCTTCATACTTGACATGTCCTTATTACCTCTGAGTAAGTATGTCGGTTCCCTTTCAACCTACTATATGTACCCACAACCGAAGTACGACAAGGATAATAGGTCCACAAATGTCCTCTGTTGACCACAAATATCCTCTGTTGACCACAAATGTCCTCTGTTGACCACAAATGCCCTCTGTTGACCACAAATGTTCTCAGTCGACCACAGATGCTGTACTGGGTCTCCAGTACATGCCCATCCCTTTCCTATCATGCCTAGGAGCCCAGTTGCTCCCTGGCATTCTATCGAATACCAAAAACTTCTATAGCTGTCTTATCGCAAAGTTGTTCTATGTATACCTCTCCAAAACTTGTTACTAGTACCTAAAACCAAGGTACGCCCAGGGTAACAGGTCCACAAATAATCCCCCAGCGGGTCCAATTCCACAAACATCACAAGTACAGGAAAGAGAAGATGAGTTGAAACATGCTCATTTATTCAAAATTTAAAGTGCTACACCATTTGGGATCACACCCCTTACAAAATAAAAATGAAAAAAGGGAAAAAAAGAGAGGAAGCAAAAGAAAACAGAAAATCGATCACTGCTATGGGGCACTTAATATCGTGAGACGGTCCGTCAGCAAGGCAATCGACCGCTTAAACCTCTGTTTAGCTCGACGCTCCGCCTCTTGGGTCAGCGTCGCCTCGTCCTCCAGATGAGCGTGAGCTTGCCAGTTGTCCTAAAATTTCTTGAAGGCCCGCTCCAGGTTAATAGAAGATCGGAAAACTCTCTCGGCCTCCCGAACGATTGACTCCTGTTCGGCACGAGCAGCCCCCAGCTCTGACTCTAAGAAGGCCAACTCCCACTAAAATGCGAGAATCTGCTCCTTCGTGTCAGCTATTCCACGAGAAGCAGACTCTTTCTGAGCCCTACAAGCTTGACTTCGACGACCCAGCCTGTCGTACGAAGCGAAAAGCTTGTCAAGGTCCCCGTTCACAAATGGCCCGGCAGTATCTCGAACAAGCTTTATCCTATCCAGAGTAGCGATAAGGAGGCCTCGCTCCCGTTCGATCGCAGCAGGCAAGCCAGCCTGTCGTATCGCCAGCTATTGGGTCACGAGCTGATCAGCCTCTGCCAACTTGGCCTCCAGGAGCGCAGCTAACCCTACCCCGCCAGGAAGAGTCTTCAAAGTTTCAATCTGACCCCGAGCGCACCGCAGGGACAGAGAAAAAAGGGTCCCCCGTTCTACGGCAGCATCTACGCCCCTCTTTAAATTGCGATAGAAGCTGCCGACCACATCCTGCAACACCTCGTCCAGAGCCTCCGAAGAAGTCGGCGTCAACAGGAGTGTAGCTGGCAACAATGAAGAAGATGCAACAGAATCTGCCACTCCTGCCACGAGGGAAACAAACTCCGTACGGAAGGACGTCTGAACAGCGGCCAACTCCTCTTCAGCAGCCCGCAGAACTTGAATGCTCGGCATGGCCGAGAAGTCAGTCTTTGAAGCCGTATAAGCAACAGAGGATGAGACGGATACCATCGCTCCCGAAACAAGCTCCACTTCCGTATGCCCGGAGCTGGCAGGAGGCCCCTCGACGTGAGTCGGGAAAGGAGAGTAAACGCTCCTTTCCCCCAGATCGCATCAGGCCGAACCTTCCCCAAGAACATCCGTTGTGGGAAGTAAAGGGTCAGGACCTGTAGGGCCAAGACAACCATGAATCGATTTGACCTGGAGGATATGTTGATAGAGCAAAAAAGCCCTCTTACAAGTCAATATTTGGCTTATCTTACCAGCAAAAGAGTGTGGAGGCTGAGATTCACCTACGGCCACCACAACCTCTCCACCAGCGGCTTTCGAGTCGAATATAATAAGCTCCTCCGCCCCGGCACCCTCGGGAAGGGATGCGATGAGATCGGCGTCGCCATGCTAAAATTTAGCAATCTCGGAGACAGGCCCGAGAAAACCTTCATCACCCCGGACCGAGGCCTCAGCAACGTGGGAGTCCCCAGCCGCCGCTGAGAGGGCCCCCGCAGAAAGGACCATGGCACACATGCCGCTAATCAAAGCAGCAAGGGCCGGATCAACTCCAGGGACAGTAGATGGTTCAGAAGAGCCTGGTTCGTCAGACGCCTACAAAGAAAAAATGATTGGGTCATATCTCTAAGAAAAAGAAAGCCACAGCAAGGAGATAGCTCCAACATAGTCGTACCTCCGGAGCACCGTCAGCATTTTTACCCCTCTCCGTAATAAGTAGCCTATGAGGTCTGACCGCAGCTCTCTTTACGGAAAAGGCTACTCCCCCGTCCGAAGACGCATGCCTGCCTCGCTTACGCGGGGGACCAGGCACAGCAGGAGGTGGTTCTACCCTCACCACCTCTGATACAAGTGGCAACTGATCTACCACCTCATCTAATACGACCGACGGCTGATCCGTCATCATCACATCCGCCATGATGAGCGGTTGATCCGCCGCCGCTCCGCTACCAGAAGAGAGAGGGTCCTTGTCGTCCCGCTCGTTGCTTCCTTCAGCTTTGCCAAAGGACTCAGAATCGGGTACGGGAACCCTATTTGCCCCTTTCTTCTTCGCCTTCGGCACCATAGCCTTCTCCGCCAAACGAGTGCCCACGATAAAACTAGTCCTCGGGTCAAAATCAACAGGAGGCTGGTTCACCGTAACATGGTATAAGGCCACCATATACAAGATTTCCCCCAGTACGTTTGCTGTTGGAACGGAGAAACTAGTTCGAGTATGACAAGTGTCATAATAACTCCATGCCCTAATCGCATCAAGAATACTACCCTCAAATCCCAGGCTGGAACTGGGATGCCCAAAGAATAGTTGACTATACCCAAATTGACGGGCAAACCTACTGGACAAGTAGGGCTCCAGGTACACAGTGTTGCGGTTGCGATAAACTAAATGCGCCGGGCGAATGTTGCGACAAAGAAATTATATCCGTCCACCCTCGCCAGCATCCTCCGACACGCTGGTATGGTACTATATCCCCAAGGCTGATGGCGGTGTCTAAAAGGAAAAGCGTCATCGTCCGTAACACCGTCTCCCGTCCCAGGCCTAAATGCTGCACACCATAGCGGAAAGAAGAGCCAGCCTGACCCCAAAGGCCAACTTCCCGGCGGGAAAAATAAAGTGACGGCCAATCCTCTCAATGGAACCTGTCCCTCCCGAAACCACACAATTTCGCAGCCACACCATTAAAAAGCCTGCCAGGAGTGCCTTCTCTGACAGCCGTCGAGTACCACAATAAAAATAGCTGAAGGAGTCAATCTGGCTCCCAAACTTGTCACCCTTAGACTTCGACCTCCTAGCAGTCGATACCAAGCTTTCTACTTCGCTAGGAGTCTGACGACCTCGGGAAGTAACTCGGCCAGTAGCACTGAATTTAAAAAGATAGGAGACCCAGGAGTTGGTATGGGGAGTGTCCCCTTCCGAGCTATTATTTTTCTTGATAGCCGTTTGATGACAGGTACTATGGTGATATAACAGTTCTTGGTACACAGCGACGAAGCCCAGGAATCGTCGATCTAGATCCTGGAACTCCTCGTTCGTTGGAGTGTACGCTTCGAAGGGCTCGTCTCCCTAGGGAAGCTTGGAGACAGCATACATCTCAAGAATAGCGAGCCCCAACTCCCCTACAGGTGTGAAGAAAGTTCCTGTCCAATGATTATACATCTCCAGAAGGGCCATGAATAACAGCTTATTAATGGGCAATCCGTGGCTGGTACCCCGGATAGCGTCATAAAGATTGACTTCTCGCAAAAATGCCTCATAGTTCCGCAGAATCCACGAGGTTAGGTTAGCCCATGGGGGAATGGGGTGTAACCAGCTCGGCAGTACCAATCTGCCAACAGGATAGGACCCTTTTCGAGCAAGCTGGCTCATGAAGGTATCAGCCTGAGAAAATGAAAAGTTAGGACCGGATGTGTTGATAAAGGTACCCGGAGCTAACCCCGTCACAGATCGACTGGCCGGATCCTTGATCGCGTACACTGACCCAGTAGTTTTGTTGTAACGGATGTTACCAACAAATATCCCCGGTCTGGTTGGAGTGAGGGAGTCTATCATCTGCCTGTCCAATAAGGTCATGTTGAACCACACAAGAGGGAAATGATGCTTCATAATGGAGATATGAATCGGCATCCCGTCCAGATTAAAATCCCAGCTCTCAGAGATATCCAGCACACGGGAGTTTTTTATGATCAATGCATCCCCAAAGAGGAAGACCGGCCTCAGATACTTCCCATTTGGCTCCCCGGAGTCATCATGTCGTTAAGGAATTAGAAAGGTTGAACCTTGATAACATTTAGTCGCTTCAAGGGATCATTAACAAGGAGCTGTTCTGACACTTGACTAACTAAATCGTCCCGTCGTATATCCGAAGCAAGTTGATTCAAGCCAACCAAAAGTTTCCCCGCAGGATTTACTGGCAGATTCACCGAAGAAAGATGAAAGGAATAAGATTAGAAGATAGTCAAAATAAGAAGCATTTGAAAGATCATTTGAATCTATGCGACTCGGGTTGTCACAGCTCTATGCGGCTCAGAACCAGATGAGTCCATGTGGTTCGGTTCGTCACGGCCTTATGCGGCTCAGAACCAGATGAGTCCATGCGGTTCGGTTCATCATAGCCTTCTGCGGCTCCGAGTCAGATGAGTCCATACAAATCAAACTTCAGATTGGGCCTATGCGGTTCAAGGTCCATATGAACTCAACCGACAAACCTAGGCACTGATGCGGCTCAGATTCGGGGGAGACTATGCGGTTTAAAGGCCACACAGACTCATACGGCCATGAACAGACAGACTCATGCGGCTACAAGCAGATGAGCTTATGCGGTTCAAAATTGAACTACGCTCATACGGCCCAAACCGAAAATATATATACGGTTCAGATCGAGTATGACAATCCCATGCGGCCTCCTGGGCGAAGTGCTTATGCGGTCATATCGACGAAACTTGTACATACGACTTGTGCATAAATTATACAGCAGAGCCATGGCAGTTAGGGTTCTAAGGCAATGCCCTTACCAGCAATAGACGGATGAACGGAGTGAACAGCGACCGGCGGAGGAGTGGCCACGTTTGTCGCCGCAGCCGCCGCAGAAGCGACCGCCTTACCTTTCGCAGCCTTCGACGCAGCAGCCTTCTTGGGAGCCATGGGTGCTTGGGAGAGAAAGGAGTTAGAAAAATCGAAGAGAGCAAAGGAAATTCCTTAGAACAAAAGTGTTCCTATTTATAGACAAGGAAGGAACGCCTCGATCCACGTACAATACGATGACCGACTTTTTGGTCATCGAGGCAAAATGGCTGAATAATAGCCTGACTCTTGGGATCCTGACCCAAGAAAGCGGCTCTTAAAATCTGCAACAAATCAAGAGCATTAAATGCAGAAGATTCACAGAAAATTTGCACACGTGGCAGAAAGACGTGGCAAAAAGCTTATACGGCCAAAACAGCCCATGCGGCTCGTAGAGTTATGCGGTTGAGGTAATCATGCGGCTGGTCAAATCCATACGGCTAGGACATAATACATCCATGCGACTCTGGCATAATCATGCTTCTTATTCAAAGTATTTCAATTTTGCAAATTGAAAAGTTTGAAGGGGGTCTTGTAGAAGCATGAAAAAGAGAAGAAAAATAATCCATGCGGCCGAGGAGCCACATGCGGCTCAAGAGTCCCATGCGGCTCAATCACAGAGTAAACTCCATGCGTCCAACAGAGAGAAGCCACGTACCTTTTTAGAACGGCTGTACCCAGCGTCATTCAAACACAAACGGCTGACAATTAATGCTCTGACGGCTGACAGCTGACAGCCCTGACGAGAAGTAGTCATGATGACTGAAACAAGAGCAACATCTTCCTAGAGAACTGAAGAAAATCTTCACAACTTCGAAGCTTGTTTATGCGGCCAGTCTAGACGAGTTCATGCGGCCTTGCAGAAAAACCTATGCGGTTCGATCATGAAGGTCCCCCATGCGGCTCGGTCGTGAAAGAAACCCATACGGCTCGGCCATGAAGACTCTCATACAGCTCGGCCATGAAGATCCCCATGCGGCTCGGTCATGAACATATCCATGCGGCTCTGTCATGATAATCTTTATGCGATTCGAGTATAGAGACTATTCATATGGCTCGGTCATGAAACCTTTCATGCGGCTCAGTCACGACGACCTTCATGCGGCCCAAATGTGAACGCTCCTCATGTGGCTCAACAATGATGACAGAATACGTGTCTTAAAGGTAATCAAATTTTGGGTCAGATCCCAATGATTTGGGACACGTGGCAAGAGAATGAATTAAATTGATTCATTCAGATTTACGGATATCAGCAAATCATCATGATGGGGATTTATTACAATCAACATTAATGACTGACATGATTTGGCATAATCCTCATTAATGGCCCAGATCCTTCACGCTCAAGATTAAAGGCCCAGATTGATCACTTATCAGGCCGCCGCCACTTTGAGAATGGGCAATCATTGCAAAACCTAATGATGCTCCCCACTATTATAAATAGCAGGGTGCTATTCCCTTATAAAATATACAAGGAGAGAGATACGCACATACAGAGAGGCACTCCCCCAATAATCAGAGAGAAAAATCTATAGAGATTAATCCAGAGAGAGAAGCCAGAAGAGCAATACGAGGAGAGCAAGAAGAGCATTTCTTTATCAACGCCAACCATCTCGTCACAGGAGCCAAGGCTACGTCCGATCGTCCAAGGAGTAAGGCAGAGCTGCCGTCGCTTTTCCGAGCCTCTATCGTCACCGCCCCAGAATCAAAAATAAATAATTGTACATAGATTACTGTACCTAGATTTTCGTTCCTAGGCTTTCTTTGTACAAGCAAGTTTGTAACGTGAAGTAAAAGTCCAGTCCTCCCATAAAACTGTTCTGCTCTTTTATATTTCATGCAAACAGCTGCACTGTCCAAAATTAATAAATGTCGAGCTGATGGCAGACTCTTTGGCAGAAGGTGCCTTTCTTCAGAGATTCAAATATGCAGACTGGACCGTCACATGGGTGTTTTCTATTAAATATCAAAGACAAGTATTACATAAATTGATTACAAACTCATTTGTACAAAGAAGAGCCTAGAAAGAAATCCTAAGAAACAATCTAAGTACAATTGTTTAGTTTTTGATTCTTGGGGGGGTGACAGTGGAGGCTCGTTAAAGTGTATCATCTCTGCCTTACTCCTTAGAGTATCCGACACAGTCTTTAGCTCTTAAAAAAATTGCCTTACGAAGGTTGCCAGTCTCTGATTGCCAACCCTTTGCATGTGTGTGGTGTCCTGCTATTAATAGTAATTTTGGGACGATGGGTATTTTGAGCCACATAGATGGCCACGTGGCCACGCGAGTGCAACAACACATGAAGACTCACTCTTTGACTGCCAACTGGTAGTTTGTTGAGATTTTTTTGTTGGAGCAAATCTGGGTGGTTGAGACTTGGTCAACTTGTCACGTGCATCAACTAACCTTCTGTGGCGAGCCGCATGAAGGATGTCTCCTGGCCGAGCTGTATGAGGACTGTCTCATGGCTGAGCCGCATGAAAGAATGTCTCATGATCGAGCCACATGAGCCGTATGAAGGACGTCTCTTGATCGAGCCGCATGAAGAAATGTCTCATGACCGAGCCGTACGAAGAAATATCTCATGATCGAGCCGCATAAAGAACGTCTCATGACCGAGCCGCATGAGGAATGTCTCATGACCGAGCCGTATGAAGGACGTCTCATGAACGAGCCGCATGAGGAATGTCTCATGACCGAGCCGCATGAGGAATGCCTTCTAACCGAGCTGCATGAGGCCATCTCATGACCGAGCGCATGAGGAATGTTTCATGACTAAGCCGTATGAAGGATATCTTTTGGCTGGATGGGTATGGGGGCCCTAGGAGAAGGTGTTTTGCCGAATGTCACGATTTGAGAGAGTTTCATTTCTCTCCCTCTTGACTTCTCGAAAAAATGAATTTGACCGACCCTCATCCTTGGCGATTGTTGGCACTGTGGATTATGGATCTCCTTGTTCAAAGAAGATTTGATGGTGGTCTCCTTTAGAAGATTATGATATGCTTGAATAAGACGATGCGCCTAACTAAGACATCTGAGTAATACATCTAGTTGAGAGGAGGCCGTTACAACGTCTTCAATTGGCATCATGTTTTTGAGATGATGTTGGAAAGATACAATAGGTCGTAGTCGCTGGAACATAGTCTGCCTTGATAGTGGAGCCACTGTCTTGTGACAGCGACAGTTGATGATGGCTTGGGTGCAGTAATGTCGTGGAAAGGGCTCATCGTACGCCAAAGCTGTTTCTCTCTTCTTGCGTTTGTTAGTAATCACCTCTCACAAGCAGATTGATCTACCTTCGTATCTATTTTGTGGGCCCGGGTATTCCGAGCGCCCGGGTGCATAGGTATCATATTTGCTCCCTGATCTGAGGCTAGTAAAAGTATATGCTCTCGATCGTTGTAGGAAGATTTTTGAGACCATCATATTTGCTCCCTGATCACCGGCTAGTAAATTACTGCACTTGATCATTGTAGGAAGACTTTTGGGACCATCATATTTGCTCTCTGATTACCGGCTAGTAAAGTACTGTGCTTGATCGTTGTAGAGAGACTTTTATGACCATCATATTGGCTCCCTGATCTGAGGCTAGTAAAGCACTGTGAGACAGGACGAGCTATGACAGGCCCGTACATAAAATATGCGATATGGCCATAGACTTCTTCAACTTAGCACCTGAAGGTGCGTAGTAGGAAGAGTCCAAGTTGGAAGCTTCGACATTCTCAATGGGCTGCATGGGGTCTAGCTCGTAAGAGATTCTCTCCGACTTCAAGCTCAATAACTATAACCAAGTAGGAGGGGGACTTTAAGAGTCGGCTCATATCTGGTACAAACACATCCGAGACGATTTTGTACAGTTTACCATCAGTAGCGCGTATGATTTTTGTGCGCACATCTCTAGTTTACTGTTGGCATAGCACGTTTGAAGCACATGACCCATGCCACCTTAGATTTCTTCATACTAGCCCGTGAAGATGCCTAGTACTCAGAACCCAACTCATCCTCGCCATGACAGCGAGTGACCCAATTGACTGATCTTTTTCTTTTTATTTTTGGTGCCCTTTTCAAAAGAGGCAAGGGGGCTCTATAAATATAATGGAATGAGCCCTTTCTTCTTCTCCTTTCCGATGTAGGACTAAAGGCAATATTTTCCTTGCTTCTACAAGACCCCTTTCAAAGTTTTCAAATTATAATTTTGGAATACTTTGAATAAGAAGAATGGAAAGTAGAGTTATTTAGGTATGGCAATCCTATCAGAGGTAGCATGGACGTGATAGGTTTAGGTACTTCCGCTAGGGATTTTATCTGTACTTATTATCCTTGGTGTACCTTAGTTTTAGGTACGGATAATAAGTTGAAAGAGGGAACCATCATATTTACTCAGAGGTGATAAGAACATGATAAATATGGGGTTGATGGTAATGAGTACATGGTGGGAGTAGACTCAAATAAGGATACATAGAACAACTCAGAGGTAATATGGACGTGGAAGTTCTACGTAATGGGTAATGAATGCCACAGAACAACTGGGTTCCAGAAGCATATGATTGTGAAGAAGGGGTGCATGTACTAGAGGACCTAATACAACATTTGTGGTCAACAGGGGACATTTGTGGACCTATTATCCTTTTTGTGTACTGGCAGTACGAGTACGGATAATAAATGGAGAGAAAACCAACATATTTACTCAGAGGTAATGAGGACGTGGTAAATATGGGTCTAAAGTAGAGCCTTCCTACTCAGAGGTAATGAGAACGTGGTAGGAGTGGGCCTATGAGGATACACAGAATAACTCAGAGGTGCTATCAACGTGGAAGTTCTATGTATTGGGTGGTTTGTTTGTGATGGACGGAAAAAAACTCAGAGGTAATATGGACGTGGTTATTTTTTTCGTTAGGGAATTTTGTGGACCTATTACCCTTTTTGTGCACTGGTAGTGCGAGTAATAGATGTTGAGGCAAACTCCGGTAGGGGAAAGCATTTAGTGTAGAAGTTCAGAGGTATGATCATACATGACTTGTTGCCCAGAAGATGCGATATAAATCTACTCGGAGCGGTCAGAAGTAAGTTCGGCGGTACCTGAGGGTACATAACTCAACAATCCGGGAGATTTGGGATTAGATTGTAAGTTCAACGGTACCAGAGGGTACATAACTCATAATCTGAGAGATAGTTGGAAGATGTCATTTAGACATAATTTTTCTTAAGAAGATGGTCATACAACTTCGGGCTCGGTTGGTGAGCCCCACAAACGCCATCGTGAGCTTTGTGTAAGGCTTCTTTGGCTTCTGCGTTTGATAGACATCTTAGTAGTAATCCTTTGTCTTATCGGGGTCTATATGAATGTCCCGAAAAGTGATGGCGAAGTCCAGGAACTTCCTGCTGGATATGCCCAGGAAGGAATTGGTGGGATTCATCTTCAAATTGTGCGCTCGCATAAGATCGAACATCGTCCTCAAATTGTGTAGGTGGTCATCCTTGGAGTGGCTTTTGACAGCAATGTCAACAACATAACATTCCACTGTCTTGCACAAGTGATCCCTAAAAATGACGCTCATTGCTTGCTGATATGTAGCATCGGTATTCTTCAGGATGAAGGGCATGACTGTGTAGCACTACACGCCGATCGGTGTTCGGAATGATGCATGCTTCTCATCATCAGGAGACATTTTGATTTGATTGTATCCTGAAAAGCCATCCATAAAGGACATGCGCTCGAAGTCACATGTATTATCGATCATTATGTCGGTAATAGGAAGAGGGAATTCATCCTTAGGACATGTCGCATTCAGATTATGAAAGTTGATGCAAATTCGGATCTTTCCGTTCTTCTTGACGACTAGTACTATATTAGCTATCCAGTCTGGGTGCTGCTCCTCGCGAATAAAATCGTTAGTTTTGAGCTTGTTTACTTCTGCTTTAATGGAGTTCATAATGTCTGGACGGAACTACCATTGCTGTTGCTTGACTGGTTTTGCGTCTGAATGAATATTGAGCTTATGAAGTACGATCTGGGGGTTTAGCCCTGGCATGTCTTCATAGCTCCAAGCAAAGACATCGATATACTCTCTGATGAGTTGCAACAACGACTCCCGCTCGCTGTCCGTCAAGCTTTTACTGACGAAGATTGGCTTTGGAGAGGATTCATCATCAAGGTTAACTTGCATGACCTCATCTTCAGTGGAATGGTCTCGTAGCTTGAAGCGCTTATTGTGCATCCAGTTATTTGATCTATGGCTCCAACTCAAGCGGTTCGAGTAGGTCTTCGTCTCCCTCTTCAATATCAGCGATATCATGTTGACATATAATGTCTGTCTGAATATATCTCCAATGCTGCTATCGAAGTCGTAAGTGGGTGACTCGTACGAATGAGAGTGCCACTCGTATTCTTTATCAGAACTTTCGGGTGTTTTTGCTGGTGTAACATACCTGAGGCCGTGTCTGCATTTATGATAATAGTCCCCAGGTTTCCCATTCGGTGTTGACGGCTGTAGAGGCAATCGTCGACCGCTGCCGTGATTCAGACCCGGGGTAGCCTCCATGTCGTACCCCTGCTTTTGCATGAAGTACTTGGCTTGAGGACTATATAGGTAGAGCGATAATCTTCTAGCATTCGGTCCCAGATCGAACTCTTGTGGCATAAAAGATTGAGGACCTTTTTTGGCCAAAGATGATCGTGTGATCCCATTCTCTTCTGTTTAGGACCAGAAAGTAAGCGCCTTTAATAGGAGCAAGTTGATTTGGGGTATGAACGGTTGTCACCTGTGTGTACAGGCTAACGTCTAGACAGTCCCATGCAGCATATATTAGATTAAGGTTATCATACTCAGAATAGTCTAACGGCAGCCTCTTATTGATAAAATAAGAAATTTTGTCCACAGGGATTACATCATTAGGAGAGGGAGTATCCGCATGTGCCACCAGGTATTTGGCGAGTTCTACGTCCTCTTTGGCTACCCCCTGCGAGTTCAGAGATCGGGATGCTGTCTTGGGCAACTTGACCACCAAGGGTTCAGCTTGTGGTATTGGCTTGCCTGAGGGTGTCGGATCGACACTTGGTTGCCAGCTCATCTTAGAAAGACGGATGACAATTGGCTCGGCAAGGGACTTTATGTCTTCCGGTTGCCTTTGAGTGGATTTTGGCAATCAGATCACCATCAGCCCTATAAAGGGCGTCGCATCTTCCTGTTGCCTTTGATTGTATTTTGGCAGTCGGATCACCATCGGCCCTATGACAGGTTTTGGCTCCTGGCTGGATCTCGAGAGCCGGATGACCATTGGTTCCAACTGCACAGGTGAGGCAGGATAACCGAGCGCCTCTTTATGCAAAGTTGCGACGAGGGGTACGGTCTTGCCCGATTTAGGGGCCTAGAGATAAATTTTTAGGGGTTCTTCTGGCCCTTTGATGGCCTCCAGTTCATCAGTTATATTTTTCTGGATTCGTCATATAGACAAGCCTCCGAAGAGTAATAAGATTCAACCCCTTTGAAAGGATCGATGTCAAAAAATTCAGTCTTCACGAAGCCATGCTTACTGACATACTTGAAGCACTGGTAAAGGGTGGATGGCACGATCATATAGTCATGTATCCACGGACGTCCCAGGAGGATGTTTTAGGAGGTGTCCGCATCTATGACGTAGCAGGTAACCTCCATCTTCAGGTCACCAATCTGATATTCTAATCGGATGTTTCCTAGGGGATAGCTCATTCCCGAGTTGAAATCGCTAATTGCAGTGTTGGTCGCCGCTAGTCGGTGCATAGGGATGCCAAGAAGTTGGAGTGAGTATTTCGAGATAATGCTTATTGACGAGCCAGGGTCGATAAGCATCCAATCCACCTTGATATCACCTATGTATCCAGTGTAGTACAAGAGGCGATCATGCAAGTTGGACTTGATCAATATGTCCTGTGAAGTAAATATGATGTTGGGCATTGCATCTGTGCCATTGCTGCCTTGTAGATCTGTTGATGGGTCTTCCCTTAAAGGCTTGACCTGAGCTTAGTAGGCGTCAGCATTTTGGAGTGCTTCGCTCAATGCGACACGAAGATCCTTGGAGAGCCTTTGGAGCTCGTATAATGACAACTTTGCTAGCGTATTATCCAGTTGTGCTAATATGTCAAAGTTGTAAGGTTTCTCCAGCCCCTGAGGTGCATCGTTACGGAGTGGCCTATCGAAGCGGGTTTCCTTTGGCTTGGACTTATCTTCCGATGGAGGCTGAAGAGGCCTTAGAACATCAGAGGCAGGCAATATTATCGGCTGAGGATCTTCAACTGAATTTCCCAGTGTGGGCTGGACTTGTGCTCCAGACCGGGTAACAACGGCTGCCGCTTCCTCAATTTTGACTGAAATTGTATGCCAGGATCTAGACTTCCTGCCATTCTTCTTGTTGATAGGAGATGACAGCGCCTGGGTAACTTCGGACACTAAGTCCGGGTGCACCCACATGATCTCTCCTCACAAAGTGGTGAGAGGTACCAGTCCAGATGTCTGGTTTCGGACGGGTGGAAGATTGGTAACCTCCATCGTCGCCCGAGGGACGGGTGTTACCCTATTTGGAGTGCTTGTTGGAGGGAAGTTGCCGAACTGAATTGACGTCGTGTTCGTCGCCACAGTAACCTCTTCAAAGTCTATTGACAGAGCTTTGGAGTCGATAAGACTCTGGATGTACCGTTTTAATTGGAAGCAGTCATGAGTGAAATAATGGACATAGCGGTAGAAGTGACAATATTTTGTGTCCTCCATTTCTGCTGCTCGGGGCTCACGCCTTAGTAGAGGGAGCTGGAACCTACCCCATTGCAGGAGCATATCGAAGATAGGTTTGACATGACTATTTTCAAATGTGCAATTCATCTAGGGCCATTGACTTTCCGCCTGTTTTTGTTCAAGCTTCTTGGTCGCATCGACGACCATGGCCTGTTTGCCTTTATTGTCCCGGTTGGAGGTGCCGCCACTGTTGTTGTTGCTGAAGATAGAACCAGGACATTTGCCCTTATACTCGCCATCTGGGATGTGTAATCCCAACTTGCGAGCCTTTTTCAATTTTGCCTCCGCATTGGTAGTACTTATGATGAAGGTCGTCCAATCCCTAAACTAATTATCGCCCATCCGGAGGCTAATTGCGGGGAGCAACTTCTTCTGATAGATTTTAATCATGGAGCTCTCGGGATTGCCTTGGGGCAATCTCATTACGGTTTGGCAGAATCGCTCAATATAGTTCTTTGTTAGCTCCCTCTCTCATTGAACGATGTCCATGAGAGAGGACATTATCACATCATGCCCCACTTCGTAGAACCTCTCCAGGAACATGTGCTTGAAGCCGTCAAAAGAATGGATGCAGTTGTTAGGAAGATTGCGGTACCAGTTGAACACAATCCCCTCCAATGCTCCGACGAATAATCGTGTGAGGATGGTGTCACTATACGGCAAGTGGTCGATTGTGACCTTAAAGTAAGTCATGTACTGACTAGCAGAGATCTTACCGTCATACGAATCGATATGAAACGACTTGTATCGTGGTGGAAAAGACACATCTCTCCATGCAATGGGATACAGCTGCCATATTCTGAGGTCCCGAGAGGAGTCTCGGGTATTGAACGTTGCTCGAAGCTCCTGGACTTCTCTTCCTGTCTCCTTGGCTTCATCTGCAGCTGAAGGAATGGATGATCCTAAAGGATCATCACCCAAAGGCGGGGCGGTCGTATTAGAGTCCGCGTTGACTGCGAGTCCTAAGCTTGTATGTCCGGGCGTCCTAGCTTGTTGAGTTGGCAAGACAGCTTTGATTTCATCTACTAACTTGACTAAGGACGAGAGCATGGCTTCAAGTACTTCTAGACATTGTCGGTCAGTGGGCGCCTCTTGATCATCGTCATCCATAAAGAATGTATGTACATGGGTAGAGGTGGAAGGGACCGTAGTAGAGGTGCTCTCCGTGTCGTATTCTCGTACAGGAAAATCGTCGAAAAACTCGAAATGTTATCTTCCTCGGACTCGGAAGGTGTACTACCCCCTATGCAGGAAGCCGCATCGTCGTAGCGAGGGTGGACGCCCTCAGGGAAGTCCAAGTCTGTAGTGTAGTAATGGGGAATCTCCACCCCCTGTATATACTCCTGGTACACTGGGTTATCGCATATATTGAGGGGACTGCTATCCCCAGCTTCATCTACACCCAAGGAGGCCAAAGGTGCACCCCTAGGTGCTGGAAGCTTGTTTTTGGATCGAGTGCCTAAATAGACACCCCCTGTGGCTGTAGGCAGCAACCCTCTAGATGGGAGTTTTCTTGCAGTTCTGGCTGAGATTGCCAGGCTGGAAGAGCATGTCTTCTTTTCCTCCTTGTCGGGGGGAACCTTTCGAGTTTACAGGAGGCGAAAGGAAACTCCTTGTCTCCCAGAATTTGCACCTGTTTCTTGAGTCATTGTCGGACAGGTGCTGGCTGCTGTAGTCATTGAAAAATGGACTGCCAATCTTCAAGTGCTGTCGATTTGTCGCAGCAGCAGTTGATGTTGACTTGGGTGCAACGACGTCCCGAGAGGGACTCATCGCATGCCAAGGTTACCTCTTTTCATTTGTGAGTGATCACCTCACGCAAGTCGATAGCAGGCTGATCTACCTTTGCACCAAACTTGTGGACTCGGGTATCCCGGGCACACAGGTGTATAGGTATCATGTTTGCTTTCTAATCTGAGGCTAGTAAAAGTACTTGCTCTCGATCGTTGGATGGAGACTTTAAAGACCCACACTGTCCGTTAGCCCTGGGGGTCTGGACGCGGGTGGTTCTGTACAACTTTCCATCAGGAGCCCGTATAACAGTTAACGGTGCCCACTGATGGTCCGTAACTTGGACAGTTGACTGGGCTTGTTGGGCCCGCACTGTCTTGGACTTCCTCAACGTAGCACCAGAAGGCGCATGGTAAAAAGAGTCAAGATTGAAATATTTCACATTCTCAATGGGTCGCATAGAGTCAGGTCCGCATAAGAGACGGTCGAATACAGAGCTTCTAACAGGGCCGAATGAGACACTCTGTCTCTGGCCAGTATTAGCAGCCGCATGGGACATCTTACTGCGGCCAGAGTTTGCTATCGCATGGGCCATCTTCCTACGGCCAGAGTTGGTTGCCGCATGGACCGTCTTCCTGTATCTAGAGTTGGCTGTCATATGGGCCATCTGTATGCGGCCAAAGTTGGCTGCCGCATGGGCCATTTGCATACGGTGCCGCATAGATTGTCTGCCTGTGGCCAGAGTTGGCTGCCGCATGGACAGACTGTCCATTTCTCTTATGCGGCCTCTTCTTCGTCTGCATAGATTTCCCTTGTGCCCCCAAAAACTTAGCATCATAGTATTTTTCTTTGCTATATTTGGGGACAGTGGGGTCCTCTACGGTCGAAATTAAAGCCACAAGAGAGCTTCGATCACCGTCTTGGGCTGCAGAAGGAGCTTCTTCGAGAACTTGGTCGGGGGCAACAGTTTTGTGCGTCGACGTCCTGCAAGTTCTCTTTGGGTTGGCTCGCTTCTGTGACCGGCTGGCGCTCCCTTCAGAGAGCATATCTTCGAAGGCTTGTTGGTCAAAATGAACCACAAGCATTTGCTGCGTAGAGCCGAGCTTGGACGCACCGGATTATGTCACCAGCTTCTCGTTGGAGGAGAAAATAGTCCCCAGCAGAGTCGCCATCGTGTTTGCCATTAAATATCAAAGACAAGTATTACAAAAAAATACTGAAATTGATTGCAAACTCGCTTGTACAAAGAAGAGCCTAGAAAGAAATCCTAGGAAACAATCTAAGTACAATTATTTAGTTTTTGATTCTGGAGGATGACGGTGGAGGCTCGAAAAAGTGTATCAACTCTGCCTTACTCCTTGGACTATCCGACGCAGTCTTTAGCTCTTGAAGAAATTGCCTTTCGAAGTTTGCCAGCCTCTGATTGCTAACCCTTTGCATGGGTGTGGTGCCTTGCTATCTATAGTAATTTTGGGATGAAGGATATTTTAAGCCGCATAGATGGCCACGTGACTGCAACAGCACATGAAGACTCACTCTTTGACTGCCAGCTGGTGGTTGGTTAAGATTTCTTTGTTGGAGCAAATCTGGGTGGTTGAGACTTGGTCAACTTGTCACGTGCATCAACTAATCTTCTGTGGCGAGCAACATGAAGGATGTCTCCTAGCTGAGCCGCATGAGGACTGTCTCATGGCTGAGCTGCATGAAAAAATATCTCATGATTGAGCCGCATGAGCTGTATGAAGGACGTCTCATGATCGAGCCGCATGAAGGAATGTCTCATGACCGAGCCGCATGAAAGAATGTCTCATGACCGAGCCGCATGAAGGATGTCTCATGACCGAGCTGCATGAGTAATGTCTTATGACCGAGCCACATGAAGGACATCTCATGACCGAGCTACATGAGGAATATCTCATGACCGAGCCACATGAGGAATGCCTTCTGACCGAGCTACATGAGGCTATCTCATCACCAAGCCGCATGAGAAATGTTTCATGACTAAGCCGCATAAAGGATATCTTCTGGCTGGATGGGTATAGGGGGCCCTAGGAGAAGGTGTTGTGCCGAATGTCATAATTTGAGAGAGTTTCGTTTGTCTCCCTCTTGACTTTTCGAAAAAAATTGAATTTGACCGACCCTCCTCCTTGGCGAGTATTGGCATTGTGGATTATGGATCTCCTTGTTCGAAGAAGATTTGACGGTGGACTCCTTCAGAAGATTGTGATGCGCTTAACTGAGACGATGCACCTAACAGAGACATCTGAGTAATGTATCTAATTGAGAGCAGGCCGTTACAGCGTCTTCAATTGGCATCATATTTTCGAGATGATGTTAGAAAGTCGCAAAAGGTCGTAGTCGCTGGAACACAGACTGCCTTGATATTGGAGCCACTGTCTTATGGAAGCGGCAGTTGATGATGGCTTGGGTGCAGTGATGTCCTCGAAAGGGCTCATCGTACGCCAAGGTTGCTTCTTTCTTCTTATATTTTTGAGTAATCACCTCTCGCAAGCAGATTGATCTACCTTCGTATCCATTTTGTGGGCCCGGGTATACCGAGCGCCAGGGTGCGTAGGTATCATATTTGCTCCCTGATCTGAAGCTAGTAAAAGCACTTGCTCTCGATCATTGTAGGAAGACTTTTGAGACCATATTTGCTCCCTGATCACCGGCTAGTAAAATACTACGCTCGATTATTGTAGAAAGACTTTTGGGACCATCATATTTGCTTCTTGATCACCTGCTAATAAAGTACTGTGCTCGATCGTTGTAGGAAGACTTTTGGGACCATCATATTGGCTCCCTGATCTGAGGCTAGTAAAGCACTATGAGACAGGACGAGCTATGACAGGACCGTACATAAAATATGCGATATGGCCCTAGACTTCTTCAACTTAGCACCCGAAGGTGCATAGTAGGAATAGTCCAAGTTGGAAGCTTTGACATTCTCAATGGGCCGCATAGGGTCTTCCCCGCTAGAGATTCCACCATGTTTGCCATTGATTGTAAAAGTGCAAAACAATTTTACTGGAGGACTGAATTTAGGAATGAAAACCTAGGTATAACAATCTAAGTACGATTATTTATTTTTGATTCTGGAGGTGACGATAGAGGCTCGGGAAAGCGACGACAGCTCTGCCTTACTCCTTGGACGATGGGACGTAGCCTTGACTCTGATAAAAAATGCTCTCGGGATGTGTGGAAAGACTCTTCTGTGCGTGCCTTTGTCCCTCTGTGCGTCCAGCTGGGTGGAGAGAATCTCTTTCTCTTTGGAATTTTTCTCATCTTTTTTTCCTTTATTCTCCAGGGTTTGTAAGAGAATGACACCTTGCTATTTATAGAAGTGGGGGTGACATCATTAGGGTTTGTAATGAATCCCCCTTGGAAAGTCGACAGCAAATTATCTGGACCATTAATCTTGATTGCATTACATCTGGGCAGTTAATTCTTGATTGCACAAAATCCGTATTGACAATTAATGCTGATTGCAATGAATCTTCATAATTTCTCATGACAAGCTCGGATCTCCCGCCACGTGTACAATTTTCTTAATTACAAGAAATTTGATTTGATCTGAGTAATTATGGTGATTGTACTAAATCTGGTTGTTATGATTTGCGAGCAGCCATAATTCTGAGGGAATAAGACAGCCACGTGTCTCAACTGTCATAAGGATCGCCACATGTCTCAACTGTCATAAGGACTGCCACATGTCTCAAATGTTATGAGTGGGACGTCCTGACAGAGCCGTATAAATGCGGTCTCTAAATAAACAGCATATGGGTGGCCCCCACACTCCTAGCCGCATGAACGTAGCAGCCGCATGAAGGAGGCAGCCGCATGAAGGTAGCAGCCGCATGAAGGAAGCAGCCGCATCAAGGTAGCAGCCGCATGAAGGAGGCAGCCGCATGAAGGTAGCAACCGCATAAAGGAAGCAGCCGTATGAAGGTGGCAGCCGTATGAAGGAAGCAGCCGCATGAAGGAAGCAGCCGCATGAAGGTGACAGCCGTATGAAGGAAGCAGCCGCACGAAGGTGGCAGTCGCATGAGTGGAACAACCGCAAAAAAAGAGCAACTGCATAGGGGTGTCAGCCGCATAGGAGTTGCAGCCGCATAGGAAGCTTTGGACTTGACGGATCTTGTCAGCTATAAAAGATTTCTTCTTTTCCCTAGGAGCACGCCATCAAGTCAGAGTCATTATTTCGACTTTTATGTCAGGGCTGTCATTTGTCAGAGCTGGCATTGTCAGGGCTGCCGTCAGAGTAATTAATTTAAGCTGCTGCTTTATGGCCAGTTGTCGGATCAGACAGCGTGAGGCCACGTGGCGTGAAGCCATCCGAGCCGCTTGTAGGACTTTCGAAGCCGCATGAGGCTCCTTCTATTTGTGAACCGTATGGGATCCTGAAGGACTTATGAACCGCATGAGGCTCCTTCTGTTTTGAGCCGCATGGGCTTTTCTTGTCTTTTTCTACGCTTCTACAAGACTCCCTTCAAAGTTTTCAATTTGCAAAATTGAAATACTTTGAATAAGAAGCATGGCTATATATAAGCTCTTATGGCCGCAGAGGATATTTTGACCGCATGGACTTCCTAGCCGCATGGACTTCCTAGCTACATGGACTTCCTAGCCGCATGGACTTCCTAGCCGCATGGACTCCCTGCCACGTCTCCCTGCCATGTGTGCATCTTATTTATTGCCCTTGATTTTCTCTTGGATTTAAAGCCGCTTTTTGGGACAGTATCCCAAGGGTTGATTTTAAATATCCAAATTTTTCTCGATGCTCGAAGGGTCGATTCTGTTCTTTATACAGCACGAGGATCGAGGCGTCCGTTAGTTCATGAGCCCCCCTTTTGTCTGCCTATAAATAAGAGGGTTTTTGGAACGAGGAGACTTCTTTGCTTTCTCTTGTTTTTAACTATTCTTGTCCCAAGTTGCTGCCTTCGTCTTCTTTTTTCCGCCCATGGATCCACAATGGCCCCCAAGTCTTCTACAGCCACGACGAAGGGTAAGGGAGTGGCTTCTTCGTCAGCCACGGCGCCTGAAGTTCACCCCGACGTTCACCCCACCATTGCTGGTAAGCATTTGGACGGATCATATACTTCAAAACCCTAATAAAGACGGCTATGTTGCATGCTTTTTGCACAAGCCTTTAATGCGTTCCTCGTTTTTATTGAACTGTTCAAATTGTATGGGCCGCATGTACGTCCCATGTCCGAGCCGTATGGGGGTATACCCCATGTCTAAGCCGCATGGGAATTGTCTAGTGGCCGTATAGACGTTTCATGAACTGACCCGCATAATGACCCATCGAACATAGCCGCATAAGTCCCTCTAAATCGAACCGCATGAAGCCCCTTAAACAGGACCGCATAAGTTCGTCTGGACTGAGCTGCATGAGGCTTCTTCTAACATTGTTTTTATCTTTTGATTCTTGCAGCATCCCTGCCGAAGGCTAAGATCATTATGAAGGAAGAGCTGCTGCCTTCTCTTAAACAAGAGTCATCGCTTGTTAAGGAGGAGGTAATACCAAAAATGGAGGAACAGAAAGGAGAGCTGACGCCTATTGAAGTTGCTGTGAAAGAGGAGCCCCAGTCTGACGGTGGTAGTTTTGGGAGTTCTGACCCTCCTGCTCCGGACGAGGATTTTGCTCAAGTAGATCGTTCGTATAAAAAAAGGTTGAGGGATTGGTATATACGCCCCCGCAACTAGGATTCGTAGGCTCTTATAAGTGTCCGTCTTTTGTCTTAATATTTTTGTCTGTCTTTAGCTGTAGTTTGTGTTTTGCTTCTTTTGGACATCAATGTAATCTTCTTACTTCTTGTCTGAATGAAATGATAGAGAACTTTTCTGGCTTGCTCATGAGAAGTAGTTTTGTGAATGTAACTGATTTTGAATGACCGGAATACATTCGCTCTATTATTTGCTTGCAGTATTTGCCCAATATGAGATTTTTTGTGGACCTATTATCCTTGGCGTACCCTGGTTCCGGATACGGATAATAAGTTAGGAGAGAACCAACATACATATAGGTAATAAGGAAATAGTAAATATGAGGGTTTCTTCGATGGAGCCTTCCCACTCAGAGGTAATAAGGACATGACAGGAGTGGGCTCCATGAAGGGGGCATAGAACAACTCAGAGGTAATGAGGACATGGAAGTTCTATATGAGGGGCAGTTTGTTTTTGATGGAAGGGGAACAACTCAGAGGTAACATCGACGTGGCTGTTTCAGGAAATTTGTGGATCTGTTACCCTATTTACGCACTGAAAGTGCGGGTATTAGATCATAAGGAGGGAGCTCTTTTAGGAGAAAAGTTCAGATGTATAATCATACATGACTTACTACCTAAAAGACGCGATATAAATTCATCTGTAGTGACCAGAGTGTAAGTTCAGCGGTACCTGCGGGTACATAACTCGACAATCTGGGAGATTTGGAGTCAGAATGTGAGTTCAACGGTACTAGAGGGTACGTAACTCGTCATTTTGGGAATTTTAGTCGGAGTGTGAGTTCAGCGGTACCACAGGGCACATAACTCATCACTTTGGCAGATTTGTAGTCGGGGTGTGAATTCAGTGGTACCACAGGGCACATAACTCAACACCCTGGCAGATGTCATTTCAGACGTAATACTTCTTTAGGAACTTGCCGTTGATAGGCAACATGAGCAAGTCTCCATTTTATTTTGTAAGGCGGTAAGCTCCATTGGGGAATGCAGCATCGATGATGAACGGGCCTTCCCACTTTGGCTGGAACTTGCCGACAGTTTTGTGAGTCATAACCATCGGCCTCCGAACTGCCAGAACGAGATTGCCCACTTAGAAAGTTCTGATTTTAACCTTCTTGTTGAACGTTCGAGAGATACGCGCTTGGTACAGCTCGATTCGTTGTTGAGCTAATATGCGCTTCTCATCTAGGACCTCTAACTCCTGTAGTCAGCGATGGTGATTATCATCTGTCGTCAATCGATAGGTGAGAGCGACACGGAGTGAGGGGATTGGAGTCTCCAGTGAGAGAATTACCTCACTTCCATATACCAGAGAGAATAGTGTGTTCCCGGTGGCCGTCCGTACTGAAGTACGGCACGCCCATAAGCATTCGCCGAGCTTTTCATTCCAGGCGCGTTTGTTTGATGACACGAACTTCTTGAGAAGCTTGATGATTGTTTTGTTGAACGCTTCAGCCAGACCATTAGCCGCTGGGTTGTATAGTGTTGAAGCAATATTCTGGATTTGGTGTTTGTCGTAAAACAGATAGAAAGCGTGGCTTACGAACTGCGGACCATTATCATGGATGATCCTTCGGGCAGTCCAAAGCGGTAAATGACGTGATGCCTGAGGAAGCTGATCACGTTTGAAGTCTTGACTTCTGCCAGTGGAATAGCCTCCGTCCATTTGGAGAAGTAATCTGTGATTGCGTGTATGAAGCAATGTCCTCTGGACGAAGGTGGAGTGATCGGACCAATGATGTCTGTTCCCCATGCTTCGAATGGCCAGGATACTACCATCGGATGTAGAAACTCGGATGGCTGATGGATGAAATCTGCGTGGACTTGACAGGCTTTGCATTTTCGTGCATAGTCTATTGCATCTGTAACCATCGTGGGCCAGTAATAGCCCATTCGTCGAAGGCGATCCTGTAATTTTGGGCCAGACTGATGGGCCCCACAGATGCCATCATGAGCTTCACGTACGGCTTCTTTAGCTTATGTATTTGACAGACATCGAAGCAGTAATCCATCGTATGATCGCCGATACAGCATTTTTGTCTCTGTATCATAAAAGAATCTGAGGGAACGTCTTCTGATAGAAGTGGCTTCCTTCGAATTCTCTGGTAGGATGTCGTAGACAACGAAGTCGATGAATGGTTTACTCCAGTCTGGTGCTTCGTCGACTGTCAGAGCGGAGTAACTCTCAACACTTGGAATATTGTCCTTGGGACAGACCAATTTACGGCCTATTATGTCAACCAAGTGGTGAGCATGATTTGGAACTGCTAAGGAAGCGGCAAGGCCTGCTAGGGCATCGGCTTCAATGTTCTGGAGCCTGGGAACGTGTTCTATGAAGAACCCTTCCAAGGATGAGATGATGTCAATCGCTATTTGGTGATAGGGGATCATGTCTTCATGACGCACTTCGTATGAGCCCCGGATCTGATTGACAATTAGCTGCGAATCGTTGTATGCTTTAAGATATTCTACCCCCAGCTCTTTAACAAGTCGGAGGCCAATGACCAGAGCATTGTACTCGGCCACATTGTTTGAGCAGGACTCCATGAGGGTGTAAGCCCGATTGATCACCAACCCAGAGGGAGAAATCAGCACCACTCCGACTCCAGCGACGATGTTGCCCTTGGGCCCCGTTCTGGAAGCACCGTCGAAGAACATTCACCATACGGCATCATGAGAGGCCATATTTGAGTTGGCAACCTCATCTGGAATCTCTTCGTCTATTCTGGTTGACTTCGATCCTGGATGAGCTACTAAAAAGTCTGCCAGAGAATGACCTTTAACAGCCTTCTACGGGACGAAGATCATGTGGTAGAGAGACAATAAAATTGCCCAGGTAGCGAGGCGAGAGCTGAGTGCACCTGGCTTGGTCATGAGGACCCTGAGGGGGTTAAATCTTGATATGACATGGATGGTTTGTCCCGTGACGTATTGTCGCATCTTCTGAATGGCGAAAACCAGAGCAAGGTACTCTTTCTCCATGGCAGTGTATCGATGCTCCGGCCCCATCACCATTTGGCTGAGGTAATATATAGCTTGCTCATGGCTTGCATCATTTTTTTGTGCTAGCAGAGCACCGAGAGAATGTTCCATCACTCGTACATAGAGCAAGAATGGTCTTCCAGCAACCGGGGCTACCAGGACTGGAGGGTTCGTCAGATATTTTTTGATATTGTCGAAGGCGCGCTGGCATTCTTTATCCCATACGAATGAAACGCCTTTCTTCATGAGGTGGGTGAATGGTTGACATCGTCCGGAGAGGTTAGAGATAAACCTTCTGATGTAGGCCAGCCTCCCTTGAAGGCCTCAGAGTTCACAAATATTTCTTGGAGGAACCATCTCCATGATTGCCTTCGTCTCCTCAGGGTCTATGTGGATACCCTGGGAAGTAATAATGAAACCCAAGAACTTCCAGCTGGATACGCCCAAGAAGGATTTTGTGGGATTCATCTTCAAATTGTGCCCACGTATCAGGTCGAATACTGTCCTCAGATCATGTAGATGATCTTCCTTAGAGCGGCTTTTGATGGCGATGTCGTCGACGTAGCATTCCACTGTCTTGCGCAGGTGGTCTCTAAAGATGATTCTCATAGCTCTTTGATAGGTGGCGCCAACATTCTTTAGACCGAAAGGCATGACTGTGTAGCAGTATGTGCCAATTGGTGTTCAGAATGATGTATGATTTTCTTCATCAGGGAACATCTTGATCTGGTTGTACCCCGAAAAACCATCTATAAATGACATACGCTCAAAGCTACAGGTGTTGTCAATTATGATGTCTGTGATAGGGAGGGGGAACTCATCCTTAGGACATGCCTCATTCAGATTATGAAAGTCGATGCAGATTCAAATCTTTCCATTCTTCTTGAGGACTTGTACTATATTGGCGACCCAGTCTGGATGCTGTTCCTCGTGGATGAAGCCGCTGGCTATCAGTTTATTGACCTCAGCTTCAATGGCGTTCATAATTTTGGGGCGGAACCGTCGTTGCTGTTGCTTGACTGGTTTTGCATCCGGACAGATATTGAGTTTGTGAAGTGAAACCTCGGGGTTCAGTCCTGGCATATCTTCGTAGCTTCAGGCGAACACGTCGATGTATTCTCTGACGAGTTGTAGTTGCGATTCTCGCTCTTCGTCTGTCAGATTCTTGCTAACGAAGATGGGCTTTGGAGAGGACTCATCACCGAAATTGATTTATACGACCTCATCCTCGGTGGGAGGCTCTCTTTGTTCGAACCGCTTCTTCCATTGCGCATCTAGTTGTTGTGCCCACGGCTCTAGCTCAAGAAGTTCAGGAATGTCTTCATCTTCTTTGTAGGCACTGGCAAATGCCATATTGACTGACCAGACTTACCTGAGCATGTCCCTATATTGACATTCGAATCGGAAGTGGAAGATCCAGTTGAGTGTGAATGCCAGTTGTATTCCTCGTTTAAGCTTTCCGGGGTCGTTGCCGGTGTAACATAACCTAGCCCACATCTGGTTTTGTTGTAATAGTCTCGTGGTTTTCCAGCCGGGACCGGCAATTGTAGAGGTAACCGCCGTCCAGTGCCGTATTTTAAGCCAGGTGTATTTTCCAGATCATACCCTTGTTTTTGCATGAGGTACTTAGATTGGGAACTATACAGATAAAGGGGCAATCTTCCGATGTCGGGTTCGAGATCAACTTCTTCTACCCTAAAGGGTTGTGGGTCATTCTTTCGGCCGAAGATGATTGGATGATCCTCTCCCTCGATTATGCGATAAGCGTCTTCCACTGGAGTATGTTGGTTTGCGGTGTAGACATTTGTTACCTGTGTGTGCAGGTGGGTGCCTATACCGTGTTCCATAGCATATATTGTACAAAGCTTATTAAGCTCGAGATAATTCAAAGATAGCCCTTTATTGATGAAGTAAGGTTTTTTTTCCAGTGTGATTATATCATTTGTGGATGAAACATCAGTGTGAATAGCCACATACTTGGCCAGTTATGACTCTTCTTCAGCTACCCTTGTGTAAATGAAGACTGGAGGATGACTTGGGCAGCTTAATCATCAGGGGCTCCATGGGTGGAGTTGTTGGCATACTAGCCACCCCCTGCTTGGTGCTCGGTACTGGGCGAGGAGTTGTTGGATGGCTAACAGTACCCGGCTTAGCGCTCGGCTGCCGATTCGTTCTGGGAAGTCGAATCGTTATCGGTTTAACAGAGGGATTGAGCTCCTATATTTGTTGCTGGCTAGCTCTAGGTAGCCTGATTGTTAGTGGTCTTGGCGCTTGGGCAGACTTTGGTAGTCGGATTATCAACTGTTTCTCCTGTGCAGAGAGGCTAATTGCGTCCTTACACAGAGTGGCTGTAAGGGGCACAGTTATGCCAGGTTTGCGGGCTTGGAGGTGGATCGTCAGAGGTTCTTCTGATCCAGTTGCTGCCTCAGTTTGAGATTGAGTATCTCCTTCGACAAGATGCTTTTTTGACTTCTCGTACAAGCATGAATCTGAGTAGTAGGATTCGACCCCTTTGAAGGGATCGATGTCGACAAATTTTGTCCTCACGAAGCCGTGCTTGTCGACATACTTGAAGCACTGGTGCAGTGTGGAGGGCACGATCATGTAATCGTGTATCCAAGGACGCCACAGGAGAATGTTGTAGGAAGTGTCTGCATCTATGACATAGCAGGTCACTTCTGACTGAAGGTTGCCGATTTGGCATTTCAAGTAAATCTTTCCGATCGGATAGCTTCTGTCTGAATTGAAACCGCTGATGGCGGTGCTTGTCGGCGTCAGGCGATGCATTAGGATGCACAGATGGTGTAGTAGGCTCTTCGGGATGATGCTTATGGAAGAACCGGGATCAATATGCATCCGGTCCACCTTGACATCGCCAATGTACCCAGTATAATTTAGAAGGCGATCGTATAGCGATAATTTGGCCGGTGTGTTGGCCAATTGTGCCAAGATGTCAAAGTTGTAGGGCCTTTCCCGCACATGAGGCATCTCTCTTCAGAACGGTTTATCGAAGCGAGTCTCCTTCGGCCTAGGCTTGTCGGTCGTCGAAGGTTGCGCAGGTCCTGGAGCATCAGCAGCTGTTGGCTGATGATCTTCAACCGAGTTATCCGGTAGATCTTGGGTTTGTGTGCCAGAGCGGGTAACAACAGCAGTAGCTTCCTCGACCTCTGTCGAGATTGTGCGATATGACTTGACTTTTCCACTCTTCTTTCTGCCGGTGGAGGAAGGTACGGACTGAGTCACTTCAGGTACCAGATCAGGATGGACCTACATGACCTTCCTCGTGACGTGGTAAGGGGTACTAGGCCAACATCCTGGTTTCGGGGAGGTAGAAGTGTAGTGACCTCCATCTTTGCTCTGGGAATGGGTACTACTCCATTTTGAGTCTTTGTCGGAGGGAAGCTGCCAAATTCTACTTATACCATGTTGGCTGCTACGGTCACCTCTTCGAAATCGATGGCCAAGGCCTTAGAATCGATGAGATGTTGGATGTATCGCTTCAGTTGGTAGCTGTCGTGTGTAGCATGGTGAACATAGCGATGGTAGTGGTAGTACTTGGGGTTCTCCATTTCTGTAGGGCGAGGTTCACGCCTTGGAAGAGGCAGCTGAATTCGGCCTCCTTGTATGAGCATGTCCAAGATGGGCTTGACATGGCCATCCTCGAAGGAATAGGTCATTTGAGGCCACTGCTTCTCTACCGGCTTCGGTTCAGGCTTTAGAGCTGTGTCGGCCACTATAGCTTGTTTGCCCTTGTTGCCTCGATTGTTGGAGGGGTTACCACCATTGTTGCTATTGGTGCTAGGGCGTTCGCCCTTGTCCCCTTCTTCTGAGACGTGCAGTCCCAATTGGCGCACTTTCTTCAATTTGTCTTCTGCGCTAGTGGCACTGATGATTAACGTCTTCCAATCCTTAAACAAACTTTTGCCCATCTAGAGGCTGATCGTGGGAAGCAGCCTCTTTTGGCAAATTTCAATTAAGGAGGAATCTGGGGTACCGGAAGGCAACTTCATCGCGGTTTGGCAAAACCGCTTGATATAGTTCATTGTCAACTCCTTTTCTTCCTGAACAACGTCCATAAGGGTGGACATTGTCACGTCTTTTCCTACCTCATAAAACCTCTCCAGGAACATACGTTTGAAGCCGGTGAAAGAATGGATGCAGTTGTCCGGTAAGTTGCGATACCAGTCGAAGGCAACCCCCTCCAGTGCCCCGATAAACAACCGTGTAAGGATGGCATCGTCATGAGGCAGATGGTCAGTGGTGACCTCGAAGTAGGTGATGTACCTGCTTGTAGATGTCTTGCCATCATACGGATTCATGTTGAATAGTTTATATCTTGGTGGGAAGGGCACATCTCTCCATACAGCAGGATACGGTTGTCGTATCCTGAGGTCCTGGCAGTTTTTTCGGGCATAGAACATGGCCCGAAGCTTCAGGACCTCTCTTCTTGCCTCCCTAACCTTGTCTGCAGTGGTGGGAGCCAATATTTTAGGAGGATTATCACCCGGGTTTGGTGCAGCTGAATTCGAATCTGCATTGACCGCGGGACCCAAGCTTATTTGGCCAGGCGTTCTTTCTTGCAGAGTTGGAAGGGCCGTTTTGATCTCATCTACGGAATTGACCAAGGCATGTAGTATGGCCTCCAGAGTGTCGATGCGTTGGCGATCAGTGGGATCATCTTGGTTGTTGTCCGTCATGAATACAGTCCTGACATGAGGAGAGATGGAAGGAACGGTAGAGGACGTGCCCTCTGAGTCATACCCTTGTACAGAGAAGTCGTCAGGATATATGGGAATGTCCTCCTCTGGTTTGGACTGAGAAAGAGTGGTACCCCCAGCTTCAGAGCCTGCATCGTCTTGAGAATTGTGGACGTCCTCGGGGACGTCGGGATCTGCTGTATCTGTTGGTTGAACCGTTTCCCCTGGATTATCTTTTTGCAACACCGGATTATCATGGATGTTTGGAGGAGTGCTACCCCCGGCTCCAGTGCCTCCAAGTGTGGCAGATTTCGTCTTTGAACGGGTACCTTGGTAAACTCCTTCTGTAATGGTGGTAGACAACCGCTTAGAAGAGAGTTTCTTGGTTACGCTAGTTGAGATTTTCGGACTGGAGACATTCGTTTTCTTCCCTCTACCGCTGCTAGAAATCTTTAGAGCAGAATTGCAGGAGGCGACGAGAAGCACCTCGTCTTCTGAGCTTGGGTGTTGCAGCCGTTGGAAGACAGACCGCCGGTCTTCTTGTACAGCTGCTTTGTTGCAGCAGCAGTTGACAATGACTTGGGTGCATTGATGTTCCTGACAGGACTCTTTGCACATCAAATCCGTCTTTTTCCTTGCGTTTGTGAAGAATCACGTTGCACAAGTCTCCCATTTTGTAGGCCCGGGAGTTCTGAGCCCATGAGTGTGTTGGCCTCCTGCCTGCTTCCTGATGTGGGGGTAGCACGAGTACTTGCCTCTAATCCTTGTTGGGAGATTCTTGATAACTATCCCGTTCGTTGACCGCCGGGGGCTGGACACGGGTAGTTTTATACAACTTTCCATCAGGGGCTCGCGTAATAGTCAGCGGAACGCCCTGATAGTCAAAAGTTGGGACAGCCGACTAAGCTCGCCGAGCCCGCGCTGCCCGAGACTTCTACCTTCTAGCACCTGAGAGTGCATAGTAGGAAGAGTCTACGGAGATTGGCACATGAGAGCATCTGGGGTCGGGATTGCCTGAGAGGCGGTCGAAGACTGACCATGAGCCCCATGGGACAAATGGTATGCGGCTGGGATCAGTGGTCGTGCAGGCTATCTGCATACGGCTGGTATGTGTGGCCGCATGACCCTTCTGTATGCGGCTAGGAGCGGTGGCCGTATGAACCTTCGGAATGCGGTTGGAAGTCATGATCGTGCAGGTTACTTACATACGGCTAGCAGTTCTGGCCGTATGGGCTTTCTGCATAAGGCTGACTTTTTGTGGTCGCATGAGTTTTGTCCATGCGGTTGGCAGTTGCGGCCGCATGAGCCTTCTCCATGCGGCTGGGGCCTTTATACGGCTCAGATCGCATAGAGTTCCTCTTTGCCCCTACAAGTCCAACATCATAGTATTTTTTTCTACCGAACTTGTGGACAGTAGAGTCCTCTATGGTCTGAAGTGGGGTTGCCTGCGAGGCTTCTACGCCATCTTGAGCAACAGAGAGTATTTCTTCGAGAGCTTAGGGAGGAGCGAATGATTTGGGCCTCCACTCCCTGCGGGCCTTCTTCGTACGGGCTCACCGCTGGACCGGGCCAGCGCTCCCGTCGGAGAGCATTTCTTCAAACGCCTGTTGGTCAAACCGGGCGACCAGCATTTGTTGAGTGGAGCCAAGTTTGGCTGCGTCCGATTGCATCACCAACTCCTCAGCCGTGGAGAAGTTAGTCCCCAGCAGAGTCGCCATCGTGTTTGCCATTGATTGTAAAAGTACAGAACAATTTTATAGGAGGACTGAACTTAGACTCACCATATAAACTCGCTCGTACAAAGAAATCCTAGGAATGAAAACCTAGGTACATCAATCTAAGTACAATTGTTTATTTTTGATTCTGGGGTGACGATAGAGGCTCGGGAAAGCGACGGCAGCTCTGGCTTACTCCTTGGACGATCGGACGTAGCCTTGACTCTGGTGAAGGAATGCTCTCGGGATGTGTGGGAAGACTCTTCTATGCGTGCCTTTGTCTCTCTGTTCGTCCAGTCGGGTGGAGAGAATCTCTTTCTCTCTGGAATTCTCCACCTCTTTTTTTTCTTTATTCTCCAGGGTTTGTAAGGGAATGACACCTTGCTATTTATAGAAGTGGGGGTGTGATCATTAGGGTTTGCAATGATTTTCCCCTAGAAAAGTCGGCGGCCAATCATCGGGACCATTAATCTTGATTGTATTACATCTGGGCAGTTAATTCTGGATTGCACCAAATCCGTATGGATAATTAATGTTGATTACAACGAATCATCATAATTTGTCATGACAAGCTCGGATCTCCCACCACGTGTTCAATTTGCTTAATTACAACAAATTTGATTTGATCTGAGTAATTATGGTGATTGTACTAAATCTGCTTGTTATAATTTTCAAGAAGCCATAATTCCGAGGGGATAAGACAGCCACGTGCCTTAACTGTCATGAGGATCGCCACGTGTCTTAACCGTAAAGAGGACCGCCACGTGTCTCAACTGTCGTAAGTGGGACGTCCTGACAGAGCCGCATGAATGCTGTCTCTAAATGAACCGCATATGGGTGGCCCCCACACTCCTAGTCGTATGAAGGAAGCAGCCGCTTGAAGGAGACAGCCACATGAAGGTAGCAGCCACATGAAAGAAGCAGCCGCATGAAGGTAGCAGCCGCATGAAGGAGGCAGCCGCATAAAGGTAGCAACCGTATGAAGGAAGTAGCCGTATGAAGGTGACAGCCGCATGAAGGAAGCAGCCGCATGAAGGAAGCAGCCGCATGAAGGTGGCAGCCACATGAAGGAAGCAGCCGCATGAGTAGAGCAACTGCATGAAAAGAGCAACCGCATAGGGGTGTCGACCGCATAGGAGTTGCGGCCGCATAGGGAGCTTTGGACTTGACGGATCATGTCAGCTATAAAAGATGTCTTCTTTTTCCTAGGAGCACGCCATCAGGTCAGAGTCATTATTTCGACTTTTATGTCAGAGCCGTCATTTGTCAGAGCTGGCATCGTCAGGGCTGCCGTCAGAGTAATTAATTTAAGCTACTGCTTTATAGCCAGTTATCGGATCGGACAGTGTGAGGCCACGTGGCGTGGAGCCATCCGAGCCGCATGAAGGACTTTTGAAGCTGCATGAGGCTCCTTCTGTTTGTGAACGTTTGGGATCCTGAAGGACTTATGAACCGCATGAGGCTCCTTCTCTTTTGAGCCGCATGGGCTTTTCTTGCCTTTTTCCATTCTTCTACACACCCGACTTGGTTCAAGCACAATAACTGCACCCAAGTGGGAGGAGGACTTTAAGAGTCGGCTCATATCTGGTACAAACGTACCCGAGACGATTTTGTACAGTTTACCATCGGTAGCGTGCATGATTTTTGTGCACACATCTCTGATTTACTGTTGGCATAGCACGTTTGAAGTGCATGGCCCGTGCCGCCTTAGATTTTTTCATACTAGCCTATGAAGACGCCTAGTACTCAGAACTTAACTCATCCTCGCCATGACAGCGAGTGACTCAATTGAGTGATTCTTTTTCTTTTTTTATTTTTATTTTTGGTGCCCTTTTCAAAGGAGGCAAGGGGGTCTATATATAGAATGGAATGAGCCCTTTCTTCTTCTCCTTTCCGATGTGGGACTAAAAACAATATTTTCCATGCTTCTACAAGGGGTGCCTGTTTGCAGGAGGGCTTTGAGTTTCCTGCAGAATTATGAGTTCTTCAGAGTGTCGCCTTCGTCTGATAGTGGGCGTGCAGGAGACGCTTTAGTAGATGAGGGAGCACTCACTACTAGCCTTCCTATTGGGGCGTTCCGTTGGTTCCAGTCTATCAGGCTTTCCCATCTGGTGCACAGGAATAGAAACCACACTTTTCTGGAACCTTATCTACTAAGTCGCTTTGTACGACAGTTCAGCTACAGCCAGCTTCTTTTGGGTTACTACAACGCCGGATGTACGGGGGCAATTTTTACTTTACCAAAAGATAATCCTGAAACGCATATGCTCTTTACTGCTGCCAAGTTCTATATTCATGTCAATACCCTTTATCCTCGGTATGACCGTGAGCAGAGTTTAATATCGGGGACTAGGCTTGCCCCCACTCTTGCCGATATAGGACGAGTGCGCACAATGGGGGGTCACAAAAGGGAAGGTGCCGCACCCTCAGCTGAGCCGGCTGCAGCGCCACGACAGAGAGTCGCTCTTGAGGTTTCGGTTGTTATAGTACCACAGAGAGAGGATACTGAAGATCCTCTTTCGGATACTCCTCACAAGAGGAAAGCTTCCACTAAGCTGGTTCAACAGTACAAAAGGAAGAAGATTGTTGTCTCCAGAGGGAGAAAGAAGGTCACGAATGTGAGCGTCGGCTCGCCTCCTCCCAGAAGATCTTCTCGTCAGATTTAGAGGAGTGAAACGGCATCACAGGTCGTTATTATCTCGGAGGTAGACCCTTTTCTAGATTCTATAGCCTTTTTAGTAGAACTAGTATCTGTGCTATCTACAAATAACGCTCTTTTACCCTTGCGTTTGTCCTTTGCACAGGACGTTGATGTCACGGCCGCGGCAGGTGTTTCTTCGTATGAAGAGGTGGACATAACAACGGTGTCCCCGGCTCGTCCTCAACCGATGGATGAAGGTGGGTCTTCTTCAGTTATAAGGTTTGAGCAAAGGGATGATCAGGGCGAAGGCCCAGACCATGATGGCGATCAGAAAGCCAGTCCCTCCTATAACATCTCTTTGGGGGATATGTCTGAGATATGAGCTATGATGAGAGATTTGGATGAAAATCATGTCCAATCAGCTCACCCTCCTCTGGGTATGTCATTCTTACACTTTTCTTCGGATGAGATTTTTTTACTTCAATTTTGCGTACAACATATGAGGCTGACTTCCATCGTATATTCCTTTATAGACAAGAAGAGGGAATAAAGCACGGAGGTTGCCCCAGATACTGGGCTAGACAGGAAGCTGCCCTTGGTTCTTCCAGTAAACCGACATCGATTACTGAAGAAGTCTTTGATCGGCCCGTCGAGACGGCCATTATTGAATCTGCTTTGGATCCAGCTGGGACCGTGGAAGGCAAGCAGCCTAATGCTTCTTTGGCTGATGTTGACAGTGAGCGACCTGGATCTGCTATCATTTCCCTAGCTTCAGTTGATACTGAGCCGGTAGGAGGTATGAAATTACAACCCCTTCATACTCTTTAAGTATGTTTTTTTTGTTACTGATATGTAGATTGCTTTGTTTGTCAAGTTTAGCTTTCTTCCAAGTAGCTCTTCAGGGGATAGAACATCCCCATCAAGCTTCATCTCCAACGACCTCTTCTGAAGATAATGTGGTGGTTCAGGAAGTCATAAGAGCTTTCTACTCTATTTTGAAAGTAAAGCTTCCTGGAGTTTTCAAGCAAAATGCCACCTTCGGGCCTGTGAAGGCTGTTGCTGAATGCCAGGTGACAGTCCTTGAAAGCATTACTGCCTATAAAGAGTGAGCTAATGCTCTAAGGAAGGTCATAGCTGAGATAGAAAATGAAGTGGCCAAACATCGAGTAGTCAGGCAGCGAAGCCCAACATCATTATTTCTTGAGAAGGACGTAGATGTGATTGCGGCTCTTGAGGAGAAGGAAGCTACTTTCTAGGCGAGGAAGGAGGCGCTGGCTAAAGAGATTAGTGAGCTGGCTGATCAGTATGAACAGTTTGATGGTGCAGGTAGGGCTCATATTGCCTCAAAGAATGAGCTGGCCATCCAGATCACTGAAAAGCATAATCAGATTGTGCAGCTTCAAAAAGAGATTGCCCAGCTTGATGCCGACTTAGGAATAGTTGCGTCTAAGCAGGAAGAATACGTGGTTCAGGCAGCTGCGACTGCCACAACTTTAGATCAATTGAAGGCTCAGCTGGCAAAGTTGGAAGAAGAGCATATGAAACTGATTCCTTTCAAGGATAAAGCTGATCGGCAGGAAGAAGCACGTCGTCATTCCACTGTCAAATCTCAAGCTGAAATCAAGGCTCTGAGGGATAACATCAATTGGCTCTTTTTAGCCAAGAAACTCTTGTATTCTGCCTTGTTGAGAATGATTCAATAAAGAATCTTTTGGCTTTTTGAAATTCATGAATGAAGTTTATGAAATGTAACACCCAATTTTCCAGATGAGGATAATTTTGAAATTTTGTATTTAATTTATTTAATTATGGTATTTAAATTTTTAATATAAATTTTGGTAATTTTTAATATTTTTAAAACTATTTAAATCATGACTTGTGATTTGGTGTGCAGCTAGTGAAGCCGTAGTGACTGCCTGCCCTAGAGCCTAACCATGTGGGTAGAGATTTTGTTTAGTACTTTTAGCTAGAGGGTATTTGGTTATCTTGAATTTATTTGAAATTATTATAATTATTGGAATTAATGTATATTATATTAAATGGTGTGGTTTAATATTATTTAATTAATTGCCATGTGATTGTTTTAGCCCTAACCTAGAATTGACCTAACCTAGGTTAGTCCTAGTTAGTCATGGTTAGACTAAGTTAGAAATTTAATTGGTCATGGTTAGTCATGACTAGTTAGAATGACTAGGTTGCAACTTGATTAAGGGGGACCTTGATTTTGACCTTTGAATATGCTAGATGGGATGAGAGCCCTTGGATTGAATCCCAAAACCCTAACCCTAACTATTATGACCAGCCAAGAGACCCCCCTTGCCTATATAATGTCTCTATGGGGATTTGTGCCTCTTTCTTTAATAGCTATCATTTCTTAAGGAAATAGGTGAGTCTCCCTAATTTTTCTTCCTAGTTTAATCAATAGGCCTCCTTTTTTATTGGAATTTCTTTCATCATGATCTAATTAATGTTTTTTTGCTGATGGTGGAGTCAAATCTCAGATTTGCATTTGATTTGATTGATTTGGTGGCTTGTGGAATTTCCCTCTTTGAAGAGCTTTTGAGGGCTTTTGATACATAGAGGTAACTCTCTACTTTCACCATGAAATTCTGATTTAATTGCATGTATAGGGAGCCCTAGACCTAACCTAACTATAGGAATAGGAATCCCCAGGTTTTTGTGTCGTTTCGTGTCCTAACAGGACACGTATCATTGTCCTGTTCATTGTGTTTGATGTAATACCTCAACCAACTTTTGTTCAAATTTCTGAAATGTTTTTGAATGGAATTTTAGTCCTAGGGCTTGCTTAATGATTTCTGCTTTTATTTCCTAATTTTTGTGTCGTATCGTGTCCACACGGGGACACGAACACGCGGGGACTGAAACACTTGCTGTGTCCTGCATCACGGGGTCAATAACTCCCGACACAGGACACGTGGACACGCCATTTTTGGCGAGGAGCTTGGGGCATCGACTGCCACCATCCTTCCAAAAAATGGGAGCGCGTGGTTGCGTGTGCGAGGAGAAATCCTCCTCGTACTGGCCGTACTGGCCGCACGCGCAGGCTGTGCTCGCGCAAATGCGAGCCACTGATACGCATTCGTATCGGACACGACACGTGTCGTGGACACTGCACAGGCGGTCCTAGGGGTAGCTCAACCCCTGGTGCATGTGTATGTAAGTCCACGTGTCACCACGTGGCCTGTGTCACGCGCGGGACATGCGTGCACACGTGCACGATGATTGTTCGTGCACTGTCAGTATCTGTGTACAAGTATTTGTTTGGATACGATTCGTGTCCAATTCTTGGACACGAATGCACTCAATAGCACCCTCACATGCATGACACATTGTACCAACCCTTTGTTGGTTAATTAGATGTGATTTGAATTCAAAAATTTGAATTTCCTGTTGAACACTGTCATTTCTCTGATACCCATATGGCTGAAATGTTAATTCTAAAATTGATTTTCGTTTCCTGTTTTTACTAATGATTAAATGAGTAAATTAGTTCACCAATATGTGTATTAGTTATGGTAGATTGATGTTACTTATTAGAATAGGTTTTATGTTCATAAAAATGGATTTCGACTTGTGAGATGACTGTTTGAAGCAACTGATACACAGCCTTGTATTCTTTTTTCCAGAAACCTATCATTCCAGATTTTGACTGATTTTTGAATGACTATTGCCATGAATAATTCTCATATAAATTGTGTCACCCTCATTTCCTGTATTTCTCGTATTTTCTCGTATTTCGTATTTATACTCGTATCTGGATTTTGGCATGTATTTTTACTTTTCTCAGCTTGTGGAATTTTGGTATTTCTCGTATTTTGGGTTTTGGGCTTGGCTCGGTTTAATTCGATTTGGGATTGGTTTGGTTCGGTTTATGTGTTGGAACACCCTAGCCCTACACTCCACCCTCAACACACCACAACACCCTCTTTATAACTCCACCAACCTCTTCACTCTCTTCATAACCATCATTAATTTCTTCTTCTTCTTCTTCTTCCTCCGCACAACTTCCCAACCCTTAGGCAAGTGCATCTTGCCACTTCATGAGAACCATATTTTCTTGGTCCATTTGCTAGATTAGGCCACGGAGACCAACATTAGTTCTTGGGTTTTTGTGATTTGGAGCCTCTATTGTTGTAGATCTAAGTTCTCCTATTTTTGGATTTTGTATGTTTTGATCCACTTTTGTTGGAGTTCTGTGAGTTTTGATATTTCCATGAGGAAGAGCTTTCAGTTTCACTCCAGTTGGAGCCTTGGAAATCCGGATTTGGAGTTCGGATGGCCAAGTTATGAACTTTTGAAGTTTTGGTTTCAGCCATGTGTTCTTGCTGTTTGGAGAAGACAGTGAGCAGTGTGCAGAGCTGTTTAGCTACGCACACTGAGCTACGTGCGCTCTTTAGCGCTGCGTACGCAGGCTTGAGTGCGCTTCCTGTTGGAAGCGTGTCTCCTTGAGCGTGCGTGACTTTTCACGCACACTGTTCCCTTGAGCGTGCGTGACTTTTCACGCATCTGCTCCCTTGAGCGTGCGTGACTTTTCACGCACACTATTCCCTTGAGCGTGCGTGACTTTTTACGCAGCTGCTCCCTTGAGCGTGCGTGACTTTTCATGCACACTATTTCCTTGAGCGTGCGTGACTTTTCACGCAGCTGCTCCCTTGAGCGTACGTGACTTTTTACGCACACTGTTCCCTTGAGTGTGCGTGACTTTTCACGCAGCTGCTCACTTGAGTGTGCGTGACTTTTCACACACTGTTCCCTTGAGCGTGCGTGACTTTTCATGCACACTGCTCTGTAGCACGCGTGACTTTCACGAACGCGGCTCTTTCAGCGTGCGTGACTTTTGTACGCTGCTGCCCTGACCCCTTGTTTAACCCTTGACCCTTGGAGTTTTGGTTTATTTCCTTAAGCTTGGCTTTTCTATGACCTTGTATATTAATATTTTATTAGATATTTTATGCTCATTTTATATCCTTACGCCTTTTGTCATGAACTTGATTTTACTTAATATGTTTGGAATGACTATTGTACATGGCTTGGTATGGCAAGGAACTTGCGTAACACGACAGTGACCCGTAGTGGTGCACTCCTGACATGACCAACCTGACATGATAGTGGCCCGTCGTGGCGTACTCCTGACAAGTACCCTGACATGATTTATTTTAATGCTTAACTTGACTTGCCTTGACACCGTGGGTGGTTCCTTCTTGCTTGTTTGTTAATCCACTTGTCCAGTCTTGCATCATGTCTAGGATAGGACTCCTGAGTACCACGGTAAGGAGTATCTACTAAAATAGACTAAGGTTAATAACTAAAATAACACAGTAGTCATGAAGAGATTGGCACAGCTACAGGCAATCCCGTTACCTGGGCGCTCTTGGGATCTGTAGCCTGCCGTCGATTAGGGCACATTTCCAGCGCACTGTCGAGTGTTGCACCCTCTAAGTCACCTAAGGGTACATTTGTCTTCTGGGCGATGTACCCACCTGAATTCAACCCCTAATTTTTGACCTGGGTAGCGTGGATGGTCTACAGGGCTTGTGGCTGTGGAACAATCTCACTGCATCTTGTTAGTAATTAGGCCTGTGATAACCCTAGTTAGTTAAAGTAGTAAGCCGTAGGATCTGCTTGGCCGTGATTGATTGAATGAGGTATAACCAGTTTAGCCATGTCTTGATCTAGTACAAGATTGCTTCCTGTTTTGATTTCTTACATTATTATCTTGTCGATAAATGGTGGGAAACCAAGCTCTGTTCAGATGAAGGGTTACAACCCCGGTCCTTGTTTGGTTTACGGGTTGTAACCTGGCTATCGGAATAGTTCCATGGTTATCTCGTCGTATATCATCCTGACATGTTTTCGTAATTTAGTTTTAATATTAGATTTTCTTGTGCTGATTGCTGGCTTTTGTTCTTATTTCGTGGCCCCCTTGTGGCACTTGCTCTTTCTGGGGTTGACCCAGCTGGTTTTGTGTGGCCAGATTTTGGAGTAGCTCCCGAGGATCTACCAAGCTTCCAGCCCAATGGTGGCGACTAGAAGGAACCCGGGCTACGAGTGGGTTTTCTATTTTTTTTCGCTCACTCTATTGTAAATTTATTCTTTTGAGGCGTTTAGCCGACGAGCACCTGTTAGCTCGATGCACTTTTACTTACTGTCTGCCTACGGGCTGTAAACATGATTAACAAATCCTAGGGTTGATCATGTATTACTTAAACTCTTGCTAGTCCTAACATTTTGTACGACTAGCTTCATGATCAGCTGATATGTAATATTTGGGACGCCTTTTATTGTATATTTAATGATCATACATCTTGTAATTATATTACTTGCTTTAGATTGAGACAATAGGCTTGACCTTAAGAGACTGTTGGCTTGTAGTAAACCCTCATATCTAGACAGCCGTGACCGTATAGTTGAGATGTATTCTATTTCAATATACGTAGCTGGCTATGTCTGCCCCCGCTCTCCAGTATTCTGGTTCTGGGGCGTGACATGGTTTAAGTGGTGGCCCATGCAGGTCTTGTCAATCAAGAAATGTGAGGGTTTACCGATTAGATGTCTCAATCAGTATTCGCCTTTGAACTCCGCCCGTATTTTCAAATCCCTGAAATTCTTGCCCTGATTACATGCTTGTATCGTTGATCTGTCCTGGTCCTTCCTTATTGTTTCCTTGTGTCATTTTCTTTATCGGCACTGTACCTGACCCAGTCGATCAGTAAGGAAGAGCGCCTCCCGTGGACCAGCAGCAACCTGGGGATCAAGCCCAGCATTCTGGAGTCGCCTCCAGAGTGATACCCACTGGAGGAGAGTCACCAGTTCAGCCCGTCCAGCCCGCAGAGCCCGATGATGGTACCTTAGTAGGCCTCATCAGAACCTTGATAGCTTCCTAGGATCGTCGAAGCGACGCCCTGTACCAGACAGTTCAAGATGCTTTGACCAGAGGCGGTCATCCGGGGAACAGTGCGGCCAACAGCTTCAAGCGCTTGAACCCTCCTTTCTTCGACGACAGCGAGGATACGGTTACCGTGGATACATGGCTTCAGGATACCGAGGTAATTCTGGAAGCAGCCAGGACACCTGAGAATGAGAAGGTGGCAGTGGTACGCCTGTAGTTGTTGGATTTAGCTCACAATTGGTAGGCGACGCAGGCCATGGGATTAGTGGCACCCATTGCTTGGACAGTATTTAGGAAGAGATTCTAGACGAAGTACTTTGATGCTGTGGCTCGGTACGACCTGCAGACCAGATTTACCAACTTGAAGCAAGGAGGCAGATCGGTCGACAGTTATGCATCAGAGTTTTCTAGGCTCAGTAGGTTTGCCCCCACCTTGGTGGCGACCGAGTTTGATAGGGCCCAGCGATTCCAGCAGGGACTGCACTTGGAGATCTTGTTGGCGGTTGAGCAGTTCGAGCACCAGACGTTCGAGGCAGTCTTGAGAGCAGCTAGGAGGCATGAGTACACCTCCCAGAGGATCGTGGATAGGACCGGAGGTAGGAAGCGGTCCCATAGTCAGATGCACCAATCATCAGCTCCAGCCCCAGCAGCTAGGGGATTGACCATTGGAACTCCGAGGCGGGCAGCCTCAGTAACGTCGGTTCAGCATTCGACCCCGACGTACCCGCAACAGCAGAAGCAGAAGCAGACTTCCGCGATGGGATGTTCTTATTACGGGAAGCCAGGACATGTGGTGGCAGATTGTCGCAGGGCACAGGGATTGTGCCTGGCTTGTGGAGCAGCAGATCATAGGATAGGGGCTTGCCCGAATAGGGGTGGTTCATCTGCATCCAACCCTTCTAGCTCTTCGTTGAGAGGACCGGCCCCAGCACCAGTTTAGCAGCAGCAGTATCAGTCTTCGCAGCTAGAGGTCAGGCCATGATGATGGCTATGGAAGAAGAAGTTGCACCAGGTGAGGTTGTGGCAGGTACTATTCTCGTCAACTCCTTTCCAGCTTCGGTATTGTTTGATTCTGGTGCATCGCATTCATTCATGTCTGCACGATTCGCGACACGGATAGGATTAGAGCCTGAGTCATTATCAGTGAGGCTCAATATACTTACTGGTAATGGTCTTGTGGGAGTAGATCGAGTGTTTTCCTCGTGTCGGATCGTAGTTAGCGGTAGGAAGTTCCCCGCTAGATTCATAGAGTTTCCTATGGCAGACTATGATGTAGTCCTAGGCATGGATTGGTTGAGGAATCAGTATGCTAGGATAGACTGCCATATTGGCAGAGTTATCTTTAGTATCCCCGGCGAGCCAGAGTTTTCGTTTTCCAGAGGCGCAGTTGAGCCGTCTTCCCCAGCATTACGGATGGCAGTAGCAGCAGTGCAGTTACCCCAGATAGTTGAAGAGTTTCCAGATGTCTTTCCAGATGAGCTTCCAGGGATGCCACCGGAGCGGGAGATTGAGTTTACTATAGACTTGATTCCCGGGACAGCACCAGTATCAGAGCGAGTCTACAGGATGGCGCCTTCAGAATTAGAGATTTTATACAAGATGATTGAAGAACTGAGGACCAAGGGATTCATCCGTACAAGTGGATCGCCTTGGAGAGCCCCGATGCTTCTTGTGAAAAAGAAGGATGGTACGTCCAGGCTATGTGTTGATTATCGTACCTTGAATTCGGTGACAATCAAGAACAAATACCCTCTTCCGAGGATAGATGACTTGTTTGATCAGCTCAAAAGGGCTTCCGTGTTTTCGAAGATCGACTTGCGGTCGGGATACCACCAGATCAGAGTCAGAGAGCAGGACATCTCGAAGACAGCATTCAGATCGAGGTATGGACATTGGGAGTTCCTTGTTAAGCCCTTTGGAGCGACCAATGCACCGGCCGTATTCATGGACCTCATGAATCACATTTTTATGTCTTACTTGGACCAATTTGTGATCGTGTTCCTAGATGACATTCTGGTCTACAGTAAGAGTGAAGCAGAGCATGAGCAGCATCTCAGAGTCGTCCTTCAGACGCTTAGGGAGCATCAATTGTACGCCAAGTTCAGTAAATGCGAGTTCTGGCTCGATCGTATTTCGTACTTGGGTCACATCATTACCCGAGGAGGAGTGGAAGTGGATCCCCAGAAGATTGTGGCTATCGAGTCGTGGCCGGTACCCAGCTCAGTGGCAGAAGTTCGCAGTTTCCTTGGATTGGCCGGCTACTACCGGCGGTTCGTCTCAGATTTTGCTAGGATTTCAGCGCCGATGACCCAGTTGACCCACAAGGATGTGCCGTTTGTTTGGACAGCAGAGTGTCAGGAATCATTTGAGAAGTTGAAGCGAGGTTTGATAACGGCTCCCATTCTCACCCTTCCAGATGGGACCGGAGGATTCACAGTTTATTACGACGCTTCAGGCAGAGGATTGGGATGTGTCTTGATGCAGCATGGGAAGGTAATATCTTATGCGTCATGACAACTTCGTGATCATGAGAAGAATTACCCGATCCACAACTTAGAATTGGCGGCGGTGGTGTTTGCTTTGAAGTTGTGGAGACACTACTTGTACGGAGATAGAGTAGAGATCTTTACTGATCATAAGAGCCTGAAGTATGTTTTCACCCAGAAGGACCTTAATATGCGGCAGAGAAGATGGCTCGAGCTACTGGTGGACTATGATGTAGATTTGCAGTATCATTTCGGGAAGGCCAACGTTGTAGCAGATGCATTGAGCAGGAGAGCCGGAGTTTATCTCCTGACGGTGCAACCAGAATTATTGACAGATCTTCAAAAGATGGGAATTGAAGTGGTTCTTCCAACCAGCGTGGCATTGATGGCCAGCCTACAGGTTCAGTCCAGCATAGTTGAGAGGATCCGGATGGCGCAGTCAGCAGATTCCAAGATCCAGCGACTCAGAGCAGAGTGTGAAGCAGGAAGAAGCACAGAGTTATGTATCCATGAAGATGGTACCCTTCGGCACGGCACTCGTCTTTGTGTATCTAGTGGAGATATCAGACAGAAAGTCTTGGCAAAAGCCCACAGTTCACAGTATTCTATTCATCCGGGTGGTACGAAGATGTACCGTGATATTCGTCAGCATTTTTGGTGGAATGGCATGAAGCGGGAGATAGCCCGGTTTGTCTTTCGGTGTTTGGTTTGCCAACAGGTTAAAGCTGAACATCAGAGGCCCGCTGGACTTCTTCAGCCCTTACCGATCCCAGAATGGAAATGGGAACATATAACCATGGATTTCGTGACCGGATTGCCCAGATCTCCGGCCGGCAGAGATGCTATTTGGGTAATTGTGGACAGGCTCACCAAGGTGGCACACTTTCTCCCATTCAGAGTTGGACAGTCGACGGCACAGCTAGCAGAGATATACCTCAGGCATATCGTCAGGCTTCACGGAGTGCCAGTCAGCATCACCTCAGACAGGGATTCAAGATTCACATCACACTTTTGGCGCAGCTTGCAGAAGAGTTTGGGGACTCGTCTTCAGTTCAGCTCAGCTTATCACCCACAGACAGATGGTCAATCAGAGCGCACAATCCAGACTCTTGAAGATATGTTGAGATCTTGCACCCTTGACTTCGGTGGTTCATGGGAGAATCATTTGCACCTGGTAGAATTTTCGTACAACAACAGTTATCAGGCCAGTATCCAGATGGCACCCTTCGAGGCTCTCTATGGTAGGAAGTGCAGATCCCCGCTAGCATAGGACGATGTCGGAGAGAGGCAGATGTTCGGACCCGAATTGATTTTCCAGACGGTTGAAGTGGTCAGGAAGGTCAGGGATCACCTCCGAGTTGCCCAGGACCGCCAGCGCCACTGGGCCGATGCTCATCGGCGTCCCTTAGAATTTGCTGTCGGCGACCATGTATTCCTTAGGATCTCGTCTAACCGCGGCGTTATTCGCTTTGTCGTGCGGGGAAAGCTTAGTCCTAGGTATATAGGGCCGTTCGATATTCTAGAGCGAGTAGGAGATGTATCCTATCGTCTCGCTCGTCCGCCGTCGCTAAGTGAGGTACATGACGTATTCCATGTGTCCCAATTACGATGGTATATTCCGGATCCGAGCCACATCCTAGACCATTCAGAATTGGTTGTTGGTACCAACCTTTCGTATGAGGAGAGGCCCGTGTCTATATTAGACCGGAGGGAGAAGATACTCAAGAACAAGACTATTAAATTAGTCCGTGTTGCTTGGGGTCGTCACTCTCTAGGTGAGTCAACGTGGGAGCGTGAGGACGCCATCCGATCACGATATCCCTACCTGTTTGACTCGTGAGGTATAATGTCTTTCTTATGCCTTGCATTTTCTCTTCCTTGCTTGCATTGTATGATTGTTTGATTGGACTGCTTAGTGTAACTTGCCTGTGCTTAGTGTAGCTTGTCGTGACAATTTCTAGCTCCTTGATTAAATTCCGAGGACGGAATTCTTTTAAGGTGGGTAGAGTTGTCACCCTCATTTCCTGTATTTCTCGTATTTTCCCGTATTTCGTATTTATACTCGTATCTGGATTTTGGCATGTATTTTTATTTTTCTCAGCTTGTGGAATTTTGGTATTTCTCGTATTTTGGGTTTTGGGCTTGGCTCGGTTTAATTCGATTTGGGATTGGTTTGGTTCGGTTTATGTGTTGGAACACCCTAGCCCTACACTCCACCCTCAACACCCCACAACACCCTCTTTATAACTCCACCAACCTCTTCACTCTCTTCATAACCATCATTAATTTCTTCTTCTTCTTCTTCTTCCTCCGCACAACTTCCCAACCCTTAGGCAAGTGCATCTTGCCACTTCATGAGAACCATATTTTCTTGGTCCATTTGCTAGATTAGGCCATGGAGACCAACATTAGTTCTTGGGTTTTTGTGATTTGGAGCCTCTATTGTTGTAGATCTAAGTTCTCCTATTTTCGGATTTTGTATGTTTTGATCCACTTTTGTTGGAGTTATGTGAGTTTTGATGTTTCCATGAGGAAGAGCTTTCAGTTTCACTCCAGTTGGAGCCTTGGAAATCCGGATTTGGAGTTCGGATGGCCAAGTTATGAACTTTTGAAGTTTTGGTTTCAGCCATATGTTCTTGCTGTTTGGAGAAGACAGTGAGCAGTGTGCAGAGCTGTTTAGCTACGCACACTGAGCTACGTGCGCTCTTTAGCTCTGCGTACGCAGGCTTGAGTGCGCTTCCTGTTGGAAGCGTGTCTCCTTGAGCGTGCGTGACTTTTCACGCACACTGTTCCCTTGAGCGTGTGTAACTTTTCACGCAGCTGCTCCCTTGAGCGTGCGTGACTTTTCACGCACACTATTCCCTTGAGCGTGCGTGACTTTTCACGCAGCTGCTCCCTTGAGCATGCGTGACTTTTCACGCACACTATTCCCTTGAGCGTGCGTGACTTTTCACGCAGCTGCTCCCTTGAGCGTGCGTGACTTTTCACGCACACTGTTCCCTTGAGTGTGCATGACTTTTCACGCAGCTGCTCCCTTGAGTGTGCGTGACCTTTCACACACTATTCCCTTGAGCGTGCGTGACTTTTCACGCACACTGCTCTGTAGCGCGCGTGACTTTCACGAACGCGGCTCTTTCAGCGTGCGTGACTTTTGTACGCTGCTGCCCTGACCCCTTGTTTAACCCTTGACCCTTGGAGTTTTGGTTTTATTTCCTTAAGCTTGGCTTTTTTATGACCTTGTATATTAATATTTTATTAGATATTTTACGCTCATTTTATATCCTTACGCCTTTTGTCATGAACTTGATTTTACTTAATATGTTTGGAATGACTATTATACATGGCTTGGTATGGCAAGGAACTTGCATAACACGACAGTGACCCGTAGTGGTGCACTCCTGACATGACCAACCTGACATGATAGTGGCCCGTCGTGGCGCACTCCTGACAAGTACCCTGACATGATTTATTTTAATGCTTAACTTGACTTGCCTTGACACCGTGGGTGGTTCCTTCTTGTTTGCTTGTTAATCCACTTGTCCAGTCTTGCATCATGTCTAGGATAGGACTCCTGAGTACCACGGTCAGGAGTATCTACTAAAATGGATTAAGGTTAATAACTAGAATAACACAGTAGTCATGAAGAGATTGGCACAGCTACAGGCAATCCCGTTACCTGGGCGCTCTTGGGATCTGTAGCCTGCCGTCGAGTAGGGAACATTTCCAGCGCACCGTCGAGTGTTGCACCCTCTAAGTCACCTAAGGGTACATTTGTCTTCTGGGCGATGTACCCACCTGAATTCAACCCCTAATTTTCGACCTGGGTAGCCTGGATGGTCTGCAGGGCTTGTGGCTGTGGAACAATCTCACTGCATCTTGTTAGTAATTAGGCCTGTGATAACCCTAGTTAGTTAAAGTAGTAAGCCGTAGGATCTGCTTGGCCGTGATTGATTGAATGAGGTATAACCAGTTTAGCCATGTCTTGATCTAGTACAAGATTGCTTCCTCTCTTGATTTCTTACATTATTATCTTGTCGATAAATGGTGAGAAACCAAGCTCTGTTCAGATGAAGGGTTACAACCCCGGTCCTTGTTTGGTTTAAGGGTTGTAACCTGGCTATCGGAATAGTTCCATGGTTATCTCGTCGTATATCATCCTGACATGTTTTCGTAATTTAATTTTAATATTAGATTTTCTTGTGCTGATTGCTGGCTTTTGTTCTTATTTCGTGGCCCCCTTATGGCACTTGCTCTTTCTGGGGTTGACCCAGCTGGTTTTGTGTGGCCAGATTTCGGAGCAGCTCCCGAGGATCTACCAAGCTTCCAGCCCAATGGTGGCGACTAGAAGGAACCCGGACTACGAGTGGGTTTTCTATTTTATTTCGCTCACTCTATTGTAAATTTATTCTTTTGAGGCGTTTAGCCGACGAGCACCTGTTAGCTCGATGCACTTTTACTTACTGTCTACCTACGGGCTGTAAACATGATTAACAAATCCTAGGGTTGATCATGTATGACTTAAACTCTTGCTAGTCCTAACATTTTGTACGACTAGCTTCATGATCAGCTGATATGTAATATTTGGGACGCCTTTTATTGTATATTTAATGATCATATATCTTGTAATTATATTACTTGCTTGAGATTGAGACAATAGGCTTGACCTTAAGAGACTATTGGCTTCTAGTAAACCCTCATATCTAGACAGCCGTGATTGTATAGTTGAGATGTATTCTATTTCAATATACGTAGCTGGCTATGTCTGCCCCCGCTCTCCAGTATTCTGGTTCTGGGGCGTGACAAATTGTTAGTCCACTGTTCATGTCAGACATGTTAGGTTGGGTTTCAGTTGGCAAATGGATTTCGAATAGGGAATGGGAATTTGAAATTGGGTTATAGTGAACTGTTAATTGATTTCAATCCTATCACACATGTAAGGTTAACCTCTCTCACTCACCCCTCTCTACACACAAAAACTGGAATGAGATTTGATTATAGGATTGTATATCACAATTTGATTTTTGCATTGAATTCTTGAATTGGAACATGGAAGACTGAATTATGTTTAAACTAAGTTTCTTGTTAGACAAAACTGAGATTGGCTTTTTTATACAAAACTGAGATTTCAGTTTAAGGCTATTTGAACTGTTGTGTGTTGTTTCTTTTTTTTGTGATTACTAAATTCTGAGTTGATAACTTGGCTATATATATGATGATGGTATTGTTGATTTCTGAAAACCTGGGGGCTATTTTCTCTTACTTTCATGTCCAGAAATCTAAGAATTCATGGAGTGTTGGTGCTTCATGTGTTGACTGTTATGGTGTTCCAGATTTTGAATCCTTTAGATTCTGTACACACACATACCCTATATGCCTTGGCACACACAGTGTTTTCACTTATATTTCACACTTCTACAGTTTTCCCTACACACACTAGTTCTCTCCACACATGTCTAACTTCATACACTCACTCACTATCATATTACACCTAGTCCCCTTCATTGTCTTCCTCTTTAGGATACCACATACACACAACACTCTGTACAACCTGGGCTTTGAATTCCAGTTTTCAAACCTGGGAATGATATGCTTTCCTTCCCTTTTCCTTAACAGTTGACTCTTCAACACACACACTCTGCCTAAATGTATAGCACACACACACATTGTATTCCTCTACACTCTCTCCCTTTCACTGTTTTGTTTTCCTGCACAATGTTACCTTTCCACACACCTGTTACACTACCACACACACACACATGCTTCACAGCTCACCCTCATGTATACACTCATCACACACAAGTCACTCACTCACACCCTAACACACATGCCTATGTCTAACCCTCTTCACACACATTTCATGCCACACTTGACACCTCACACATGTTCCTCTCTCAAGTCACCCACACAATTGCCATGTCTCACATCACTCTCACTAATACATACACCTATGTATCACCCCACATTTTTATGAAACCCCCCTCTCTATACATATGTATATATATGCATTACATGTGTATGTATATGTATTGGGATATATATGTATAGGTATATTATATATATAGTGTGTCCTATCATATATGATATATATAATTATGGTTGTATGGTATATATATATATATATATTAGCCTATATATATATATCAATATATGTTTTCTCTACAAGATTGTGTAATATGTATATACATGTATTGTTAGATAATGATACTGAATATGGTATTGCTTAGCCCATAGTATAGTCTATTAGCCTATGGCCTATGGTTGTGTTTGCTTATCTTTGTAGCCTAGATTAGACTTGTGCAGTCTTGTTAAACTTGGCATAGGCTAGTTTAGCCTAGGTTAGACTAGTATAGACTTGATTAGCCTAGATTAGTCTTGCTTGACCTAGTTTGACTTCTAGGGTTGACCAGAGTTGACCAAGAGTTGACTTTGGCTTAGATTGACCTAGAATCATGTAGAATGCATAGTAGAACTTCATTATATCATTTTAGACTTGTTGTGACTTGTGTTGCTCTAACTAGGAGCCAGGTACCTCATCTCGGACAGTACATTTTCACAGCTATTCAGATACCAGGCGAGTACATTCTCTGATCATTTCATATCCTATTTAGAATTATTTCCTGCAGTAGATTACTTTACTTGTACTGTCACGTTGGCCACACGGATTGGTACTATATGGATCCCTTCTTGAGATGTTATCCTTAGGGAGCATCGGGTACTACATGTTCTGTGCGTTTCACTTACATGACGTATCATATGCTTCATTGGTTCTTTGATCACTTACGACATATACTCTTATGATCGTAGAGTCTTCCTAGAATCCTTATCCCATTTATGGGACTACTATGTATCACCTTCGGGGTACATTACCTTCGGGGTCTATTACCTTCGGGGTTTTATCACCTTCGGGGTCTACCACCCTTCGGGGGCTGTTACATAGCATCATATAACATAAACTGGCTGGATCCTTGTGTATTGATTGGGGGTACGGGGGAGTATAAATAGCCATGTGAACAATTTCCAAAGTAGAATAGCCATGTACGCCTCTTTAGTATAGCCATGTACAATCAAGCCGTTCACATGTCGACTTTGTGCTCTAAATCACTAGTCACTGGTAGTTCTTTATTTATAGTAGATATTTCTATTACATCTCTCTCTCTGTTTACATACAACATTTTTTTCAGTACCTGTATCTTACTTTACTGCATGATTATATTTTCTAACCTGCTATGAACTGTTGAGATGTACTGTGCTCGCTCCCGTCCTGACTGGACCTGTTGAAAATTTTACAGAGGATGATGAGGAACCCTGCACCCCTTACTTGGAGCTTGCCTAGATGACACTCGCGACCTGGACCCCTGGGGAGGTTCAGGCAGCTGCTGAGGATGGCACCCTTGCTTAGTATAGATAGCTTAGACTGTTTTTCCATTTTATGCTTAGTTGTTGTTCTTGTTTCAGAATTGTATATTTTTAGAGATGATTAGACTTGTATTTTATTTTTGTTGTACCTCAGTTGAGGATTCTCTTATCTATTTTATCGTGCCATATTCTATCTCTAGATTGTGATTGAGTTGTACCTTTGTGCTGGCCTCCTTATGGAGAGTATTCATATTATGTTAGTTATAGCTCATGACCTAGAACAGCGTTCTACCGCCGATACTGCGGCGTAGGCTGGGCGTTGTTACGTTCTCGTACCCTCACAGTGGGTGCGGGTCGTGACATAAAATATCAGAACTAGAGGTAATGTGGACATAATAAGGATAATTATGGTGGGTATTCCACTAGAGAATTGGATGTGGACTCATTACCCGTTTTATATTCAAGGTTCTTGAATATAGATAATATGTTGAAAGAAGCTGCTGATAGAGGCAATGTGGACGTAATAGCAGAGAATGTTTTATACCTCGACCAGAGGGAATATGGACATGGACGGGTATATAACATTTAAATAGGAGTCAATAAATAATTCAGAGGTCATATGGACGTGATTATCTTTGACGAAGGGATATTTCCGGTAGAGATTCTGCCGGGAAATTTGATGTGGGCTTATTATCCGTTTTATATTCAAGGTTCTTGAATATAGATAATAAGTTGAAAGAAGCTGCTAGTAGAGGTAATATGGACATAATAGCAGAGAATGTTCTATATCTGACCAGAGGTAATATGGACGTGGACGGGGATATAATATTTAAATATGAGTCAGTAAATAATTCAGAGGTCATATGGACGTGATTATCTTTGATGAATGCTTTGCTAAGAGGTTATATGGACGTAGCAAAACATTTCTTAATTATTCTACTGGGGAAATAATTATCGGAAAACAGTTCGGAGGTAATATGGACGTGACTATTTTTGTAAGACCAAGTTTAGGCAGAGACCAAAACGAAAATAACTCCACTGGGGAATCTTTCTTAGAGGACCTATTATCCTTGGCGTATCTAAGACTCTTGAAATACGGATAATAGTTAGATGATTTTTCGAATCACATAAACATTGTACTGTATATTTGTATGATTAAAACAGGGTATATATGAACGCTGTACATGAAAGTTACACATAATATTTCTTCATAAACTTGTCGTTGATCGGCATCATGAGCAAGTCACCATCAGGCTTGGTTAGTCGATACACACCGTTAGAATACACTGATTCTATAACAAAAGGACCATCTGTAGCACCCAGTTTTCTGAAATTGGGGTATTTTTGAAAATTTATTATTTTTATTATTTATTAATGGTATTTTAGTCATGATATGATTTTTGGTGATTTTTAGTTAATTAAAACTATTTTCTAAGTTACGACTTATGACTTTGTGATTTTACTAGTATAACCCTAGTGAAAACTCTAGAGATTTCTTAACCTAGAGACTAACCATGATCATGTGAGCCTAGCCATAGGTTTAGAACATCAAATTAGGACTTTTTAGCCTAAAGGGTATTTTGGTAATTTTTTAGGATTTATTTGAAATTATTTGTATTTATGTGTTTTTAATATTATTTTAATTATTGTTAAGTACCATGTTAGTCCCTAACCTAGTTTACCCTAACCTAGAGGTTGGCTACTATCCTAGAAGCTTGAGGATAGATATTAGTCATTGGTTAAGGTAGTTAAATATCTTGATATTACCTTTATTGATATTTTTCCTTAAACCACTCCAAATATCAAGACCCTTTACACAAAGTCCATGCCTTAGCAATGAAGGAAGGGCAAGGACACCCCCCCCATGCCATGGCCGGCCAAGGACCCCCCCTAGCAGCCCATACTTCTATTTAGTCCCATTGCATCATTCATGAACAATTTTACATGAATTTTAATCCACAAAAATTCCCATTCCTTCAACCCTACACAACTTGAGCAATATTGATCCAAATTCACTCTAGTCTTTTGCATTGGGACCCTACAACATCAAGGGTGCTAAGGGAAGCTAAAAATCCAGAATTTGGGAGCTTTGGGCATCATCAAGTTGAAGAACACACACCCCCCCTTTTCATTGGTTTTCATTGGATTGCACAAATAGGTAAATGCTCTCAAACTTAGTTAAAACCCTGATTTTTCTTCATAATTGCATTCATGTAGGACTACCATAACTGTGGGTAAAATTTGGTGAAAACTAGACTTGGTTTGGTGTCCGTATCGGACACGTATCCTAAGCCTTAAACCCTTGTTTGGTGAAATGCCACAATGGACTTGTTTTTGTGTTTTTGTAAAACAAATTACATAACCTAGTAGCCCTAGACTTGCTGATCACAAAACACCTAGACTGAGCACGTTTTCGTGCTGTGTCCGTGTCCAAATTGGACACGAACCTACTGCGCGAGACCCTCGTGCATGCCCTGCTACCCGACACTTCGTGCGCACTGCACAGGCCACTAGGACACGTGCAAATTGACACGGACACGGGGGCAATATCTGCTAACATGCCCCCAAAGTCTCGTGTCACATCGTGTCGTGTTGAGTGAGAAATCTCACTCGCACTGGACACGCGCTGTCAGCGCACACGTGGGCGGGGGCGACTTTGAGCGTGTCGTGGCGCATGGATACGACACTTGGGTGTCTCGTAGTGACACGGGCATGTAGCCCTATGCGTGGCGTACACGAAGACACGAACACGAGACGTGTCGTGTCCTATGTCGCGAGCACGAGGCGTGTGACAGCGTGCACGACGCTGTCGAAATACGCGTGTATCAGTCGTGTTTTCACGACTGATACGGGGTTCGTTTTGTGTCCACAAGTGTCGTGGACACGTGTCAGGGTGTGGATCGTGTAGCCCTATGTGTGGGCTATACGTGTGCACGACCACGAGACGTGTTGTGTCTCGTGGTGTGTCCACGAGCACGTAGAACGCGTACACGACGCTGTGTACGCGTGTGAGCGTATCAGTTTACCCGTGTGGTATTTTTGGGAGTTTGGACATGTGAAACCGTGTCGTGGCATCGTGTCAGGCACCTAGGACACTAGTGTATGTATGGGGCACCAGTTACCAACCATTTGAATCGAGCCTTAGCTCGTTTTAGTGTGTGTAAATTGAATTACCTAGTTTCGAGCAAAACTGTGCACTGTTTCCAGTTTTAGGATTTTCCCAGTTTTCAAAAAGTGAATTTCAAAACCTATTTTGTTAAGATTAATACATTGTATGAGTGTATTTTAGTACATATATACGTAGTATATGTATGTGTGAGTGTGGGTGAATTTTGGGGGTATTTGGTAGTGTATATAGGAAGTTGTGTGTATATACATTATATGTATATATGTTACTGTGTGTGTGGGTGTTTGGGACTGGATTTTAGTTCCAAAAATTCTGGGACTCCCCCTACTGTCCAGACCTCTCTCTCTCACTGTCCTATTCTCTGTCCCTTTCTCTCATTCTCTCTCTCTCACTGTCCCTCTCTCTATTCAGTCTTTCTCTCTCTTTCACATCTCTTTCTCTCCCTCTCTCTCTGTATATATAAATGTTATATGTAAATATATATATATGTATACATATATGTTATATAGTGAGTATATATATAGTATTTTGTATATTTGGTTATATATGATATATATAGTAGGTATATATAGTTGAGGGTATTGGGTCTATATATATATATATGAAATGTATATATATATATGTATGTAGGTTAGCTATCTATGTATATATATATGTGGGTTTTTGTATTAAATATAGTATTCACATATTGATATATATATATATAGATATCTAGGGTATATAAGTATTACATAGGCCATAGGCCTATGTGATTGTTGTGTATGTATATATATATAAGGTTATATATATATATGTGAGTATATATATATATATATTATATAGAGTTAAAAACCTATAAGTCACTAGCCTATAGAAACCTATAACCATTAGCCTATGGCCAAGGTGACTAGCCTATGGCTTTGGGGCTAAACCAATTAACCTAATGGACCTAAACACTACTAGTTGACCCTTGTTGACTAAGGGTTGACCAAAGTCAACCTTAGGTCAAATTTGACCTAGTTAACCTAGAATTGACTAGGAATGACCTAAAAACAACTAGTTTAACTAGTTTGACTAAAACCCTAACTAGTTTGACTAGTGTTGACCTAACTTTGACTAGTTTGACTTTAGAGTTGACCAGAATTTACCAAGAGTTGACTTTTGACCAGATTGACCTAGAATCATGTAGTATGCATTGTATACTCTAATTTTACCATTGTGGATATATTGTGACCTGTTTTACTCTAAATAGGACTCTGTGACACCAGTTCGGACATCTATTTATATCAGTCATACAGGGTGACAGGCGAGTACATTCTCTGATCTTTTCAAACTTGTTAGGATTTATATTCTTGCTCTAGAATACCTTACATGATGCTGTCACGTCATTATCACGGATTGGTACTATATGGATCTTGTCATGCGATGTTATCTCCCTCGGGGTGCATTAGATACAGTTGTCATGTGCTTTTCACGAACATCTTGTATTTCATGTACACCGCTTTCATGTATACTCTTGTGCAATCTTGTACTCGCATGATCACGTGAGCAAACATGATAAAAACCTCTTGTGCAAGGTAACGTAACTTGACTGGATCCTTGTGTATTGATTGGGGAGGGTGAGTAGGAAATGGTTATGTGATCAAAATCCCATCTTGTACAAATTCTTGTGAAATCTTGTGAAATCTTGTATATGTCCTAAGCCCGTTTATATAACCATCTCATGCTCTAAATCACAGGTTACCTACAGTTCTTACTTATCCTATATATATAGATATTTCCAGTTATCTAATCTCTCTCATTTTTATATATATTTCTTTACAGTCCATGTATCTTACTCTATGCATGCTTTAAATTTCCCAACATGATATGAACTGCGTGAGATGTATTGTGCTCGTTCCTGTCCTGACTGGGCCTGTTGAAAATATTACAGATGATAATGGTGACTGTCCTACCTTCTATGGGACACATGAGGGTGACCTTCAGGAGCCTGAGGAGCATCTAGCTCAGTAGAGGGTGCCTAGTCTAGTCTAGTGTTTATAGTTTTCATTTTGTATCGGATTGTTCCGATTGTTAGTTGTGACTTAGTTATATTTCAGATCTTGTACTTATTGTGTTGGACATCTACTTTGTGTGGTGTGGTAACTCTATATATATTCAGTTTCTTCCTTTCGTCTGATTCCATATCATGCTCTATCTTTTCTAGACTTGTGTTTGAGATATAGAGTTGAGTTGTTATATTATACCTCCGTACGGAGATGACAGGTTGTATATCTTGTTGTTCGATGTTAGATGTTATAGATGACCTATACAGCGTTCTACCGCCGACACTGCGGCGTAGGCTGGACGTACTCATGTTCTCGTGCCCCTAATCAGGGTGCGGGTCATGACACGTTTTTGTGGTGTCCAATGCAGGTCTGTGTCGCAGTTAGTGCGATCTCGTAATGGTGCTCGACTTAGAGTACTAATTACGAGCCTACAATTAGGACGTAGGACCTAGGACATGATAGGAGTTTCTCAATCACACCTAGGAAATTTCCGATCTTTTGATTATCATGATTACTTCCCTTGTATTAATTTAACTGTCCTTCCTTGATAAATCTACTCATGTGCCATATTGACCTCTTTGTTTCAATTCGTCTCCAGGATGACGAAGACGCACCCGCAGGCCACTGGATCGAGTAGTTTGCCTGAGAGATCTGATCAGGCAGAGGAGGAGGTTCACGAGACTGTCCCTAGTGATTCTACTATTCTGGAGACCCAGGCAGTTGCACAGGGAGGTCTACCACCTCCACCCCAGAGGGTTACGGCCGTTGTTCCGGAGATACTGCTGCCACCACCACCGGTACCGACGGATACGCACCATATGTTCCTTCTCCTTCAGCAGATGATGGAGACACAACGGGCCCAGGCAGAGGCGTCACAGCGCAAGTCGGAGGCGTCACACCGACAGATCGAGATGCTGAGGCAGAGTATGGAGAACTCGCATCAGCTTGCCCTAGCAGCAGTAGAGAGAGTGGCACTGGGTATGGTGCAGGGCCCTACTGGCCAGCAGCCGTACCAGCAGTAGTCCAGGCCGGGAACAGTATTGGACTTCAGGAAGATGAGCTCCAGGGACTTCACAGGCACGGAGGGCATCCTCTATGCAGACGACTGGCTAGAGGATGTACAGCAGAGCATGGAGCTGGTAGAGCTTCCTAGAGCGCTTTAGGTTTCGGCCGCAGCCAGCCGATTCTTCGACATTGCGCTGACATGGTACCGCACGGATCCTCGTGCGTCAGTGAGAGGGCTGACTTGGAAGAACTTCCGGAGGCTCTTCAAGGAGAAGTTCTTCCCGGACGTGGCACTTACAGCATTAGAGGGCCAGTTCGTGGGTCTAGTGCAGGGGAACTCGTTGGTGGACGAGTATGCAGCTGAGTTCTTCCGCCTTAGCAGGTTCGCTCCCGATATGATCCAGGATGAGGGGCAGAAGGCTCGTAAGTTCCGCAGGGGACTTATTCATACAGTGCGCACCCGCACCTCGGGACGCCGTGACGCGACGTTCGATCAGATATTGATGGACACACAGATTGCAGAGGAGGACTTCGGCCTCAAGCCGAAGAGGGGTAGTGATACCTTAGGGGCTAGTTCTAGTGCAGGGCCAGCCAAGAGCCCTCACATTCAGCAGCAGAGGCCAGTTCAGCAGCCGTTTCAGGGCCAGGGACATATACTTCACCAGCAGGCACCCAGGCAGCAACAACACCCTATGTGTAACTTATGCAAAAAGCAAGGTCACGGATGGGACGACTGCAGGAAGAGGCAGGGCCTGTGTTTGCTTTGTGGTTCAGCAGAGCATCAGTTGAAGGAGTATCCCAAGAGCTTGGCACGATTGGCTCAGGCAGCAGCAGGAGCTAGGGCTCCGACAGGGCAGCAGACGGGACCATCGTTGCAGACTCAGCAGAGGTTTGTCCAGCATCAGCAGCAGGCCAAGGGAGGCCAGCCGGGGCGAGCTTTCGCCATGGCAGTCGATGATGCACAGACAGAGGGAGAGCTGATTGCAGGTTCCAACCTTTTTGATTCTATTTCCGTATTTGCCTCCTTATAACTGTCTTGGAATTTTGATTCTATCTGTTCCTTATAGTTGATAAATTTTGTTCGGATACTTCATTGTGAATTATTTTCTTCTGAAATAAGTCGTATGGGCTAGGTCGTCTCGATCATGGGATCTAGAGTCTTCTATAGTCATGTTAGCTGGCATAGTGAGGACATATAGTCGGATTTTGGACGTATTTCTCGGATGTGGGAATTTAAGGTTTTCGCGGCCAGGCATGCGGCAATGTGAAAATTTTAAATACCATGATTCTAGAGGTATGTACCTTAGTCGAGGACTCTGTGAATATTATAGCCTTGCTCACTAGCATGACGAAGATTCCGAATATCATGATTTTGGACAGACGCATATGATTATCGGACTGTGTGTTTGAGACTGTGATTGTTGGGGTGTTTGACCTAAAAGGAGTATGACCATTCTAATTTCGAGGACGAAATTTTCTAAGGAGGGTAGACTTGCAGCACCCAATTTTCTGAAATTGGGGTATTTTTGAAAATTTATTATTTTTATTATTTATTAATGGTATTTTAGTCATGATATGATTTTTGGTGATTTTTAGTTAATTAAAACTATTTTCTAAGTCACGACTTATGACTTTGTGATTTTACTAGTATAACCCTAGTGAAAACTCTAGAGATTTCTTAACCTAGAGACTAACCATGATCATGTGAGCCTAGCCGTAGGTTTAGAACATCAAATTAGGACTTTTTAGCCTAAAGGGTATTTTGGTAATTTTCTAGGATTTATTTGAAATTATTTGTATTTATGTGTTTTTAATATTATTTTAATTATTGTTAAGTACCATGTTAGTCCCTAACCTAGTTTACCCTAACCTAGAGGTTAGCTACTAACCTAGAAGCTTGAGGATAGATATTAGTCATTGGTTAAGGTAGTTAAATATCTAGATATTACCTTTATTGATATTTTTCCCTAAACCACTCCAAATATCAAGACCCTTTACACAAAGTCCATGCCTTAGCCATGAAGGAAGGGCAAGGACACCCCCCCATGCCATAGCCGGCCAAGGACCCCCCCTAGCAGCCCACACTTCTATTTAGTCCCATTGTATCATTCATGAACAATTTTACATGAATTTTAATCCACAAAAATTCCCATTCCTTCAACCCTACCCAACTTGAGCAATATTAATCCAAATTCACTCTAGTCTTTTGTATTGGGACCCTACAACATCAAGGGTGCTAAGGGAAGCTAAAAATCCAGAATTTGGGAGCTTTGGGCATCATCAAGTTGAAGAACACACACCCCCCCTTTTCATTGGTTTTCATTGGATTGCACAAATAGGTAAATGCTCTCAAACTTAGTTAAAACCCTGATTTTTCTTCATAATTGCATTCATGTAGGACTACCATAACTGTGGGTAAAATTTGGTGAAAACTAGACTTGGTTTGGTGTCCGTATCGGACACGTATCCTAAGCCTTAAACCCTTGTTTGGTGAAATGCCACAATGGTCTTGTTTTTGTGTTTTTGTAAAACAAATTACATAACCTAGTAGCCCTAGACTTGCTGATCACAAAACACCTAGACTGAGCACATTTTCGTGCTGTGTCCGTGTCCAAATTGGACACGAACCCACTGCACGAGACCCTCGTGCATGCCCTGCTACCCGACACTTTGTGCGCACTGCACAGGCCAGTAGGACACGTGCAAATTGACACGAACACGGGGGCAATGTCTACGAACATGCCCCTAAAGTCTCGTGTCGCGTCGTATCGTGTCGAGTAAGAAATCTCACTCGTACTGGACACGCGCTGTCAGCGCACACGCACGCGGGGGCGACTTTGAACGTGTCGTGTCGCATGGACACGACACTTGGGTGTCTCGTAGTGACACGCGCGTGTAGCCCTATGCGTGGCGTACACGAGGACACGAACATGAGACGTGTCGTGTCCTATGTCGCGAGCACGAGGCGTGTGACAGCGTGCACGACGCTGTCGAAACACGCGTGTATCAGTCGTGTTTTCACGACTGATACGGGGTTCGTTTTGTGTCCACGAGTGTCGTGGACACGTGTCAGGGTGTGGATCGTGTAGCCCTATGTGTGGGCTACACGTGTGCACGACCACGAGACGTGTCATGTCTCGTGGTGTGTCCACGAGCACGTGGAACGCGTGCACGACGCTGTGCACGCGTGTGAGCGTATCAGTTTACCCGTGTGGTGTTTTTGGGAGTTTAGACACGTGAAACCGTGTCGTGGCGTCGTGTCAGGCACCTAGGACACTAGTGTATGTATGGGGCACCAGTTACCAACCATTTGAATCGAGCCTTAGCTCGTTTTAGTGTGTGTAAATCGAATTACCTAGTTTCGAGCAAAACTGTACACTGTTTCCAGTTTTAGGATTTTTCCAGTTTTCAAAAGTGAATTTCAAAACCTATTTTGTTAAGATTAATACATTGTATGAGTGTTTTTTAGTACATATATACGTAGTATATATATGTATGTGTGAGTGTGGGTGAATTTTGGGGGTATTTGATAGTGTATATAGGGAGTTGTGTGTATATACATTATATGTATATATGTTACTGTGTGTGTGGGTGTTTGGGACTGGATTTTAGTTCCAGAAATTCTGGGACTCCCCCCTACTGTCCAGACCTCTCTCTCTCACTGTCATATTCTCTGTCCCTTTCTCTCATTCTCTCTCTCTCCCTGTCCCTCTCTCTATTCAGTCTCTCTCTCTCTTTCACATCTCTCTCTCCCTCTCTATATATATATATATAAATGTTATATGTAAATATATATGTATATATATATATGTTATATAGTGAGTATATATATAGTATTTTGTATATTTGGTTATATATGATATATATAGTAGGTATATATAGTTGAGGGTAATGGGTCTATATATATATATATATGAAATGTATATATATATATGTATGTAGGTTAGCTATCTATGTATATATATATGTGGGTTTTTGTATTAAATATAGTATTCACGTATTGATATATATATAGATATCTAGGGTATGTAAGTATTACATAGGCCATAGGCCTATGTGATTGTTGTGTATGTATATATATATAAGGTTATATATATATATTTTTTTTTCTCACGTATATATATAAGGTTATATATATATGTGAGTATATATATATATATATATATATATATTATATAGAGTTGAAAACCTATAAGTCACTAGCCTATAGAAACCTATAACCATTAGCCTATGGCCAAGGTGACTAGCCTATGGCTTTGGGGCTAAACCAATTAACCTAATGGACCTAAACACTACTAGTTGACCCTTGTTGACTAAGAGTTGACCAAAGTCAACCTTAGGTCAAATTTGACCTAGTTAACCTAGAATTGACTAGGAATGACCTAAAAACAACTAGTTTAACTAGTTTGACTAAAACCCTAACTAGTTTGACTAGTGTTGACCTAACTTTGACTAGTTTGACTTTAGAGTTGACCAGAGTTGACCAAGAGTTGACTTTTGACCAGATTGACCTAGAATCATGTAGTATGCATTGTATACTCTAATTTTACCATTGTGGATATATTGTGACCTGTTTTACTCTAAATAGGACTCTGTGACACCAGTTCGGACATCTATTCATATCAGTCATACAGGGTGACAGACGAGTACGTTCTCTGATCTTTTCATACTTGTTAGGATTTATATTCTTGCTCTAGAATACCTTACATGATGCTGTCACGTCATTATCACGGATTGGTACTATATGGATCTTGTCATGCGATGTTATCTCCCTCGGGGTGCATCAGATACAGTTGTTATGTGCTTTTCACGAACATCTTCTATTTCATGTACACCGCTTTTCATGTATACTCTTGTGCAATCTTGTACTCTCATGATCACGTGAGCAAACATGATAAAAACCACTTGTGCAAGGTAACGTAACTTGACTGGATCCTTGTGTATTGATTGGGGAGGGTGAGTAGGAAATGGTTATGTGATCAAAATCCCATCTTGTACAAATTCTTGTGAAATCTTGTGAAATCTTGTATATGTCCTAAGCCCGTTTATATAACCATCTCATGCTCTAAATCACAGGTTACCTACAGTTCTTACTTATCGTATATATATAGATATTTCCAGTTATCAAATCTCTCTCATTTTTATATATATTTCTTTACAGTCCATGTATCTTACTCTATGCATGCTTTACATTTCCCAACATGATATGAACTGCGTGAGATGTATTGTGCTCGTTCCTGTCCTGACTGGGCCTGTTGAAAATATTACAGATGATGATGGTGACTGTCCTACCTTCTATGGGACACATGAGGGAGACCTTCAGGAGCCTGAGGAGCATCTAGCTCAGTAGAGGGGGCCTAGTCTAGTCTAGTGTTTATAGTTTTCATTTTGTATCGGATTGTTCCGATTGTTAGTTGTGACTTAGTTATATTTCAGATCTTGTACTTATTGTGTTGGACATCTACTTTGTGTGGTGTGGTAACTCTATATATATTCAGTTTCTTCCTTTCGTCTGATTCCATATCATGCTCTATCTTTCCTAGACTTGTGTTTGAGATATAGAGTTGAGTTGTTATGTTATACCTCCGTGCAGAGATGACAGGTTGTATATCTTGTTGTTAGATGTTAGATGTTATAGATGACCTATACAGCGTTCTACCGCCGACACTGCGGCGTAGGCTGGACGTACCCACGTTCTCGTACCCCTAATCAGGGTGCGGGTCGTGACACCGTCCCATTTGGGCTAAAATTTTTTTTTGTCTTGTGCGTCATGACCATTGGTCTTCTTACTGCTAAGACTAGATCACCAACTTGAAAGATTCTTTCCTTCACCTTTTTATTAAAGGCTCTGGAAAGGCGTGCTTGGTATAGCTCAATATGCTGTTGAGTTAATAAGTTTTTTTGTCTAGCGCTTACAGCTCTTGTAGTCGCAGACGGTAACTTTCTTCGGCAGTCAACTCACTGGCTAAGGCTACTCGAAGAGGGGGAATCTGGATTTATAGGGGAAGAACTACTTCACTCCCATAAACCAGAGAGAATGTCGCACTACATGTTAGAAGTCTGGACCGTTGTACGATAGGCCCAGAGACATTCGTCAATCTTCTCATTCTAATCGTGCTTGTTTGAAGACACGAACTTCTTGAGAATTTTGATGATAGTCTTATTGAAGGCTTCTGCTATCCGATTAGCTGCTGGATTGTAAGCAGTAGAGGCTACATTATGAATTTGATTCTTATCACATAATCGATAGAATCCATGGATCACGAATTGTGGGCCATAATCATGGATGATCCTGCGAGGTAGGCCAAAGCGGTAGAAAATGTGATGTTTGACGAAACTGATCATGTTTGAAATGTTTATTTCGATAAGCGGTATAGCTTCTGCCCATTTGGAGAAGTAATCGATTATAGCTAGGATAAACCGATGTCCTCTAGAGGATGGCAAGCTGATTGGGCTGATGACGTCCATACCCTAGGCTTCAAAAGGCCAAGATGCCGCCATCGGGTGTAGAAACTCCGAAGGTTGATGAATAAAATCAGCGTAGAACTGACAAGTCCTACACTTCTTTGCATATTCAACAACATCTGCTATCATCGTGGGCCAATAATAAACTATTCGTCTGAGGCAATCTTGTAATTTGGGGCCTGGTTGATGTGCAACACAAATTTTGTCGTGAGCCTCATGCAGTGCATATTTAGATTCTTTATCTGATAAACATCGTAACAGTAGCCCGTCGTAAGAGCGTCGGTACAACATTTTGGTAGTTGTATCATAGTAAAATATGAGGGATCGCCTTTAGACAGACACTGCTTCCTTTTGGTCTTTAGGGAGGATTCCGTAGACAGCGTAGTCTATAAAAGAAAATCTCCAGTTTTTAACGTCGACGTTTATTTATATTGCATAACTGTGATGAATATGCAAGGCATCTTTCACACAGAATAACTCTCGACCAGACACTGTAATCGAATGCTGAGTATTGGTCGGGACGGTCAAGGAAGCAGGAAGACCGGCTAAAGCATCTACTTTTATATTCTGTAATCAAGGCACGTACTCGATGAAGAATCCAGCGAATGTAGAAGCCAACTCGATCGTCGCTTTGTGATATAGGATGAGATCTTCGTGGTGAACTTCATAATCTCCTCGGACCTGACTAACTATTAGCTTAGAATCGCCGTAAGCTTCTAGATAGTCAACTCCCAGTTGTTTTGCCAATTGAAGGACGACCAGTAGGGCGTTATATTCAGCCACGTTGTTGGTGCAAGGTTCCACTAGAGAATATGCACGGTCTATGACCAGGTGGTCAGGTGACACACGCACGATGCCTACTCCAGCCTTGATATTTCCTTTAGGTCCTGTTATTGACGTGCCGTCAAAGAACATTCGCCAAATAGGGATTTCCTCAGTTGCGGTTTTAGACTCCACTACTTCATTCAGGATTTTATCGTAGAGTTTGGAAGATTCTGGCACCGGATGAGGTTCTAAGAAATCAGATAATGCTTGGCCTTTTACTGCCTTCTGAGGGACGAACAGCATATCGTATGGAGTCGATAGCATTACCCATGTAGCTAATTGGGAATTAAGAGAACCCGGTTTAGTCATGAGTATTCTGAGAGGATTGACTCTAGATATGATGTGGATAGTATCATGACCCGCACCCGCATTTCAGATACAAGTGTGTCCAAACCCAGCCTATGCCACAGTGTCGACGGTAGAACGATGTCTATAACTCACAAGTCACTGAATCTAGAATCACTTGGAAATCTATATCTCATCCACAGAATAATCAAGGCACAACCAAGCTCAATGAATAACCGTGAAACTGAGCAATAAAGAATATAAACTGAATGTTTCCAAGAATCAAAGTCACGTCCGGTGGACACAAATCCACTACCAATAGACGGAATAATATAAAGACGTGAGATAAACTAACTAAGTACAAACTGCTAACCAATGACAACATCAACTGCAAGGTACCATGGTCTAATGCTGACTCAAGCCCTCTCGTCTGCTTCTGACTTAAACTCGGCTAAACCTAAAAAGATCATTAGGTACTCAGAGGACTAGCAAGATACATATAAACATACATATCTAACAGTTTTATCATGCGTAAAAAATAAGCAAGAAAGACAAAACACGATAAGTGGCTATGAATACGGACACTCGAATACTACACGTAAATGAACTGCCGGATGAACAATGAACACGAGATCAAATGGAAAACCAAACCCTCATCCCGAGCGTGGACACACGGGTTTGAACTAAGCACTAACCCTCATTCCGAGTGTGGACTCTCTTGTAAGCTCAAGGCAAACACTCTCATCCCGAGTGTGTACTCTCTGGTGCATTGGTCAACCCTCGTCCCAAGTGTGGTCACTATGGTTGTATAAATGATAACAAAAACTGAGCAGTTCAACTACACGCACTCGTTCCATGACACGAGTTAAGCAAAGTACTAGTAAGAACAACTCTAAATGTAAACTACAAGGCCAAATGTAAACAAGGCTATATATATCAATGAAACAACTCAACAGTATAGGATATGAATAGCACATGTCCATAAATAATCAAAAACTGGATAATGAAAGGTAATGCATGTAAATAAAATTGTAGAGAGAAGCAAGGTATACTTGCCTGTGGTCCCGAGCTGCTGGCATGGGTCAGAATCCGTATTGAGATCCAAGTAACCTATTTATCAATTGATAGGATCAATACACAATTTTGAGATCTCTAAAAATAAGCCTATCTACTGGTTTATTTAGGCTTCTAGGTTTATTTCCTATTCCATTTGTCCATTAAGCTTTAACTTTAGTTTCCTGTATTACTTGGCTGTAGGTACTAATTAGGTCACCTTTACTTATTACTCATACATTGTGTCCAGATATAGACTCATAGCTAGTGTCCTTTCATACACGTATGTCCTGGTTCTTCCCCTCTAGCTAAAAACTCCCTTGCTTACCATACTAGTGGGTACATGTGTACCATGGTACTCTCATCATTCCTATTACAGGAATTTGCATTCCAACTTGACACTAGCGTCTTAATTACTGATGCTACTAACCTGCTCTCAAACTAGGCCAAAAATCCCTACCCTTATTTTCTTACTCAGATGTTTTCTGCAGGTGAATTCTTGGTGTATCAACTCTCTCTATGGCTAAGTTATGCTTAGGTCCATATTCCCTTTTGCAGCTAATACCTATATGACCAAGGCTTGGTACCCCTCACATTATAGACTAAGTCCTGTCTACTCACTCAACCTGCCTCTGCTACAGATGAACATGAGGTTAAAATATGAACTCAGTCCTGACATTTCATTCGTACATAGGCATAGGCACTACTCGGGCTTATATTGACATACACAGGAACATGGTTCCTAACTGCATCCTCTCTGTTAGTACCAAGACAACTCATAAGTTATCAGTAGGGGTGCCCAAGCTATGTGCATTCTTGAATTGACATGGTATCAATATACCTTTGGATGGGGAGAGCCTTATGAAACTGGTACTAATGCATTTCCTTTAATGGTACCTACTTCCCCGTCATAACCCTCCCCAAAATCCTCTATTCCAAACATGATTAGAAACTGCTTTCCTACCATTCCCACATGCCTCTAGCCTGTAGCCATCAGGAAATAGAGGCCCAGACCTAGCTCTGATACTACCTGGTACTTCTCGAAGCCTACAGCTCCATAGATTCTAATCTCGGGAAAAGACTCTAATGTATACTTTGATCCTATACCGGTACTCAACTTACTAGAATTAGGATACTCCTGCTCGTATGCCTTCCTACGCAGGGTGTCTATCCCAATTGCTATAGTACTGCAGCAGGATATTGCTGTTGTAGAAACTTAGGTTTGTAGATTTCTTATAGTGGTGTACCTAAATGCGCATCCATACTCTGTTCCTATCTGATTGAACATGAGGATAACATATATGGAGCGTTTATCTGTTATACCTACACTGCCTAATCTTCTATACTCTGAACTCTAGTGCACTTGCTGAAGAATTTCTGGTACAACTTAACCTACTACTGTGGTATTTCTGATACTATAGCCATATGTCTATACGTCGAATACCCTCACCCCCAAGTTATTGTCTCTATGGTAGTGGCTCACTAAACAAGACTTAGGTTTCATGTATCAGTGTGTCGACTGATACTTCAAGGCAACCAAACAAGGATTGAAACAAATGTGCCCAATAGTAACGGATACTTACAACTTTTATAGGGTGCAACCTATTGCTAATGTTATAATGGTAGGAAAATCCTTCTCATGTGGCACACAAACTCATGATGACGGACACATGAACATGTATCATACGAAAACTGATACATGGGTTTATCCCTCTTTGCATACCCAAGTCCAACTACTGATACTCTTAGTTTATTAGTGCAAATCTAATACCTCTGATACGCAAGGACATACATCTTAGTTACCCAGTGCACAGTATATTATTGAGTACCATATCTGTCACGGGGATACAAACATGGTACCTCGTGTCACTCGACTCAACATACAACGTGCTATCAAGTATCCGGTCGGATATGAGGGTTTCAGATTTGGTATCCGGTATCAACTCTGATACCAAAACATAATGGTTCACCAAGCATCCTCGACTCCTGCAGGCCCTATTGTAAATTCTGATTCCTACTCATACTCAACTCTCAGAACAATATCCCACACCTATGCTCCTACATTATGAATCCTTAATAACGACACACCGTGCTGAGTAAAGGTCAGGTCTGAGGACGTGGGTTCAATATCCCAGATCTGTCTTAGTTAATGTCTATCGATGTACTATCGAGTATCATTCGGATACCTAGGGTCGAAACCTGATGCTCAGTATCCGTGGGTACCAATAATCCGATATGGTATCTGTATTAACTTAATACCAATATTAAGAATATGTGAAGGTAGTACTCTGGTACTTAAGGTCTGATTTGGCTTTCCATGTCGATTTAAATACACATTTTGTTACAAGATATTGTACATGATATCAAGTATCATCTACACCAATGTTCAAATATGGTATATGTAGCAATCTGGTGCCTAATTACACAATAGATACCAAGTGACACCTGATACCAATATGGCCTCGACTCCCTGTTGTTATCGAACTCATGGGACTGAGCATTAATGCTCATAACAGTTCTATCCCTTCTCTCAGGCATTACGTCGAGCACCCAAGACTTAAACATGAACAGGAAAGTTAAGAGTAGGTTTGGTGTACCTATTTTGTCACGACCCGTACCCTAGAGTAAGGGCACGAGACGTGGGTACGTCCAGCCTACGCCGCAGTGTCGACGGTAGAATGCTGTCCTAGGTCAATATACATCTAACAATATATTTCTAAACAGTTTATACTCCCCGAATGGGGGTGACATAGTAGTAAAACTCAATCACAACTAAGGAAGAGATAGCACGATATGAAATTGAACTCAAGAAAATAAATAGATAAAAAGTAGTCTAAGATAATCCCAGCAATATCCAGAAGTACATGGTCTCAGATACAGAATGAAAGAATATATACAACTCTGAACTCCAAATATAGTCTAGCTAAAACATGTCTCAAGACTGCATAAAGTAAAATAAGCCTAACTAATCTAATCTAGGCAATCGGGATGATATCCTCAGCTAGAGCTGGGTCCTCCTGAGGGTCCAGCTCGCAGGTGTCATCTAAGGCTGCCCCGTAGTAAGTATCCAGACCAGCATCCTTCTCGTCCTCTGTAATATTTTTAACAGGTCCAGTCAGGACAGGAGCAAGTACAGTACATCTCAACAGTTCATAGCAGGTTAGAAGATATAATCATGCAATAAAATAAGATACAGGTACTGAAAGAAGTGTAGTATATAAACAGAGAGAGAAAGCTGTAATAGAAATATCTATTATAAATAGAGAGCTAACATATGACTAGTGAGTCAGAGTACAATATAGATATATAAATGGCATAGGAGATTCTGATGCTACACTATGGAAGAGATTCTGATACTATACTACTTGGATAGTATTCACATGTCTATTTCTACTCTCCCGTACCCCCAATCAGTACACAAGGATCCAACCAGGTTACGTTATGATACTATGTAAGGCCCCCGAAGGGTGATAAGCTCCCGAAGGGTGGTAAGCCTACGAAAGGTGATAAGCGCCCAAAGGGTGATACATAGTAGACCCATAAATGGGATAAGGATTACAGGAAGACTCTGTGATGATAAGAGTATATGTCACAAGTGATCGAAGAACCAATAAAGCACAGTGATACGCCATGTAAGTGAAACGCAAAGAACATAGAGTACCCGATGCTCCCTAAGGATAACATCTCAAGAAGGGATCCATATAGTACCAATCCGTGTGACCAACCTGACAGTACAAGTAAAGTAATCTACTGCAGGAAATAGTTCTAAGAAGGATATGAAATGATCAGAGAATGTACTCGCCTGGTATCTGAGTGTCCAATATGAAAGTACTGTCCGAGGAGTAGTGTCTGGCTCCTAATCAGAACAGCACAAGTCACAACAAGTGCAAAATGGTAAAATGAAATCCTACTATGCATTCTACATGATTCTAGGTCAATCTAGGCCAAAGTTAACTCTTGGTCAACTCTGGTCAACTCTAGAAGTCAAACTAGGTTAACCAAGTCTAGACTAGGTCAAACTAGTCTACACTAGACTACATTAGTCTATACTAGGTCACTATGGTCTAAACAAGGCTATACTAGCTGGCTAGACCCATATCAAGTACACAACTATATCAAGCCAATATACACTATCACACTCAATATACCATAGGCTACATAGCCACAATTCATAATGCATTTAGGCTCTAACCAACATACCTTGATACTTACACAATATCTATATTCAAATACACTATACATCTACATTATATATATAACATATACATTACATACATATGTATACATCCTATACATAAACTATATTTAGAAGACTAGGAAAATATACATATATATATATAGAGAGAGACAAAAGACTTGTGTGATGTGTCATACATGTGTGTGTGTGGGCCACAACAAGTGGCAGGAATAGTATAAAGTGTGTGTGTGTATATGAAATGAGTGAGGTGTGTGCTAAAAAAAACAGTGTGTGAGAGATGAGATCATGAAAACAATGTGTGTGTAAGTAGATGGGTAGAAATCTGGAAAAAACAGTGTAAATCAGTTCATTGTTAGCAGTTTCCTATACTCTTGGATTCTCAAATTTTCAATCAAAACTAATTTCTAGATTTGCTATTACTCCTAACATTTCCAGGTTATACCACATGGAAAAAATAACACCCAAAATCCTAAGAAAATGCAAAGAAAAAATCAGTGTACAACAGTACACTGTTTTTCCAGTTTTTAGCCCTAAGGCAAAACCAAACTTTCAGTCTCAGGTTTTACAGTGAGAGCATGTTATTTCAAAATGTAGGAAAAATATAGGATACATAAATTCTCAGGAAAAAGAAAGGGAACTCAGATTTTCATCTCAATACAAAAATCAGTATACACAAAATCTCAGGTTTTACCTAAACAAATTAGTTAACCTATCTTCACATATTTCAGTGTATGTTAAACAGGAAATTGACAGTATAGGGTATAGGAAATATGTGAACTTGTTTTCGGTGTTCAGGTTAAATAATCAGTAAAAGGAAATGATAGGCCACAAGTAAAAAAATTAGCATTTAATCTTGTTAAGGTTAGGAAACCAAATCACAGTAAAATGGGGAAAGAAAAATAGTTCCTGAAAATATGGAATTGGAAATCAATTTTCAGGTTTCAACCATAGGAGGGAATCTCAGATTTCAAATCCTATTCTCAGGTTTCAATAACAGTGTACCTATACACATCAAAACATATAACATGAACTGTTCAATCTGAATCATTACACAACAGAAATCTCAGTTTTGTAGTTTTATTCAAACAGTGAAATGGGAAAATGTTCTCAGAAAATCTCAGTTTATTGGTTTACAGTAATCAATCCAACATTCACATATGCATGCCATTTAATATTTAAAACATTGAATCTCATTTCAGTTTAAAAACACTCAACTAAACCAACATGTATATATAAACTGAATTCGACTGATACATGAATTTTATCCATTCGAAAACCCAATCTAACCATTTAAATTTTACAAACAGGTGTACCAGTGTGATCTCCATATGTTTATGGGTCTAGGGAGTCATGCTCGTGTCTCAAAACGTGTCCAACTGTGTCAAAATAACCAACACCAATGTATCAGTAAAACAGCGTGAAATAATTGCTCGTACTGCCATGCCGTTCAATTTAGGACACGACACAAAGCACTAGGCTCCACGTTCTCATGCACAGAGGTCAAGGGGTACTAGGGCTAGGGTTTCAACTCCCTGACACGAGTCCACGTGGTGTTTATACTCGACACGACATGCGTGTCAGTGGCCAGTCACACACTGTGCACAGTGCAGTGCGCAATACGTGCACTATTGATTTCCACCCTCGTCACGACACGGGGACACGTGGGACTTGACACACGGGGTGTCAGTCTGTGCCCCATGGCTCGTGTCAAGTTTCACGTGTCCTAGAGGCGTGTCGTATCCGCTACAGGCCCCGAGTAGCAGGAAAACACTGTAGCGCGCACGCGAGCGTGTACACGCGCGTGTCCACTCCACGAATCTGACACAAGCAGACTCTAAAATCACCACAGGAGATCAGGAACCAATAAGCAAGATTAAAACTAACTTTCCTATTTAAAAACGTATCGAAAATAATACCAACAGTCCCTTTGTGGCATTTTCACAAATACCAGTATAGGGACACAGATACGTGTCCAAAACGGACAAGAAACCCATGATACCTGACACAAAACTTATACTGACACTTAGGGGACTCTTAGGGCTTCCTAATCATGAAGACCAATCAAAATTTCATGGGGTGTAGAGAAAGTTACCTAAGCTTGAACTTCTCAAGAAAACCCCTCTTTCAATGGCTCCCCTCTTGATGTCCCAATCCAAACAAAACAACTTTAAACTGAGATGAGACCTTAGCAACATCAAGAATAGTCATATTAGGATCTAATAGAATGAATTAGAAAGAAAAAGGAAGAGGAAAGGAGTTCTAGGAATTAAAATATAATAGAAACTAACCTTTCTAAAACTTGAGCCATCCTAAGAAAGAGGCAACCCTAGATTTTAGGAGAGTATAAATATGGTGGGGATCCCAATAAGGATAGGGGTGGCCGGCCATCATTCCTAGGGATTAGGGTTTGGTTAATTTTTGGGCTTTGGGCCAAGTTACATAGGCTATGGTTTGATTTGATTAATAAGGACTCTAAATCATAAGCCATGACTTATGACTTTCTATTTTCTATTACTAATTAGGTTCTAATGACCAAACCAAAGATTAGGCTTGGTTAGACTAGAGTCATATATCCTAACCAAGTCCATACTAACTAGGGTTAGCTCCTAGGTTGGTCTACATGGGTCAACACTAGTCAAAGTCAACCTAGTCCAAACAATTCCAAAATAATTCCTAAAAATTCCAAAAAATTATAATAAATTCTAATAAATTTAAATTACTCTAAAAATGACAAAAATACCCTCATACTAGAAATATGGTAGTGACAAATCTACCCTCCTTAAAAGAATTTCGTCCTCGAAATTGAAAGGCGAAATACAACTGATGAGAAAGGTAGAAAGCATACCTCATGATCCAAAAAGATAAGGGTAGCACTCGCGCATCTCATCCTCCCGCTCCTAGGTAGACTCTCCTGGAGAATGATGCCTCCATGCGACGTGCACCAAGGGTATCACCTGGTTCCTCAGAACCTTCTTCCGTCGATCCAGAATCTCCACTGGCTGCTCTGGATAGCTAAGAGAAGGCCCAACCTCTATCTCTGAATGATCGAGCACATGGCTAGGGTCAGCCATGTACCGTCTCAACTGTGATACATGAAATACGTTATGGATCCCCACTAGTACAGGCGGCAAGTCTAGCCTGTATGCAACGTCACCGACTCTCCCGCTGATAACGAAAGGGCCGATGAAGCGCGGGCTAAGCTTCCCGCCTCCACTAAAATGTATCTTACCATGAGTCGGAGATATCCTCAAGAAAACCTGGTCTCCGACCTAATCACAAGCAAGGTCTCAATTAATTATAATAAACAAACATGATCAAAAATCACAAACAAGGAAACCTAAATCTAATCCTACTCTAATCTGTACCTCAAACTCGAAGGGCCTCCGGTGGCTATCGGCCCAGTGCTGATGTCTGTCCTGCGCCACGCGAAGCCTGTCCCTGATAAGCTTCACCTTCTCGGCCGCATCAACAACCATCTCTGGCCCCAGTAAAGCTCGTGCACCACCATCATCCCAGGATAAGGGTGTACGGTACCTACGCCAGTACAGAGCCTCGAAAGGTGACATCTCAATACTGGCCTGGAAATAATTGTTGTAGGCAAACTCCACCAAATGAAGATGATCCTCCCAGGAAACTCCAAAGTTCAGGACGCACGTCCGCAGTATATCCTCAAGGGTCTAAATTGTCCGCTCTGACTGTCCGTCCGTCTGGTGGTGGTATGCAGTACTAAACTTGAGCTGAGTTCCCAAACTGGTCTGCAGACTCCTCCAGAAATGGGAAGTAAAATGGCTATTCCGATCTGAGATGATACTGACTGGAACCCCATGAATCCTGACTATCTGCCGCATATATAACTCCGCCAGCCTCTTTGTAGACGTACCTACTTTGAATGGCAAGAAGTGGGCCGATTTGGTCAACCTATCAACGATGACCCAAATCGCGTCTTTCCCTCCTGGTGTGCGCGGCAATCCTGATACGAAGTCCATAGTGATATGCTCCTATTTCTATTCGGGAATGGGCAGCGGCTGCAACAATCCACTGGGCCTCTGCCTCTCTGCCTTGACCTGCTGGCTGACCAAACACCTATCCACGAAGCGATCCACCTTCCGCTTCATTCCTAACCACCAAACATGCTCCCGTAGATCTCGGTACATCTTGTTGGCACCCGGGTGTATAGAGTACTGAGATCTGTGGGCCTCCTGTATAACCTGCTCTCTGAGATCTCCGCTGGACACACATAACCTGGAATCGTGCCTCAAGGCACCATCCTCTGCAAGAGAAAACTCGCCCTCCAGCAATCCTGCTCGAACCTGCTCCTAGAGACACCGTAGAGCAATGTCCTCAAACTGTGCCGACTCGATCCTCTCCACCAAATCTGACTGAATCTGCATCCCCCATAGCTGCATCTGCACTCCGGGCACGATCACCTCAATCCCAAGGCTCTCCAAGTCGGCAAGCAAATGCCGATCCATGGTCAAACACATGGCTGTCGGATACCTACTCAAGGCATCGGCAACCACGTTGGCCTTCCCTGGGTGATACTGAAGTAGGATATCAAAATCCTTCATCAACTCTATCTATCTGCGTTATCTCATGTTCAACTCTTTCTGAGTGAACACATACTTTAAGCACTTGTGATCTGTGAAGATCTTCACCCTCTCGCCATAGAGATAATGCTTCCACAGCTTTAGAGCAAAAATTACTGCTGCCAGCTCCAGGTCGTGGGTAGGGTAGTTCTTCTCATGGGGACACAATTGCCTGAAAGCATAGGCAATCACCTTCCCATGCTGCTGCAAGACGCAACCCAGCCCATTCCCTGAAGCATCACTATAAATAGTGAAACCACCTGATCCTGAAGGCAATGTCAGAATCGGAGCTGTCATTAGCCGCTTCTTTAACTCATCAAAAGCTGCCTGACACTCCTCTGACCAAACATACTCAGCATCCTTCCGGGTCAACGGAGTCAACGGCTCTGCAACCCGGGAGAAATCCTGTACGAATCTCCGATAGTATCGTGCCAGCCCCAGGAAACTCCTGATCTCTACAACTGAAGTCGGCGCTGCCCATGCCTCAACTGCTACAATCTTCTTGGGGTCAACTGAGATGCCATCTCCAGTCACCACATGCCCCAAGAAGTCCACCCGATCCAAGAAGAACTCATACTTGGAGAGCTTCCCGTAAAGCTGCTCCTTCCTGAAAATCTCCAGCACTATCCTCAAATGCTCCTCGTGCTCCTCCTCAGTCTTGGAATATATCAAGATATCGTCAATAAACACTACCACAAACTGATCTAGATACTGGTGAAACACCTTGTTCATAAGGTTCATAAACACTGCTGGTGTATTGTTTAGCCCAAACGGCGTAACTAAAAACTCGAACTGCCCGTACCGCGTCCTGAAAGCGGTCTTGGGAATATCCTTCCACTTTACCTTCACCAGGTGATATCCCGACCTCAGATCAATCTTGAAAAATACCCGAGCTCCGCTCAACTGGTCAAATAGATCGTCGATCCGCGGCAGTGGGTATTTGTTCTTGATCGTGAGGTTGTTAAGTGCCCTATAGTCAATACACATGCGTACTGACCCATCCTTCTTCGGCACGAACAATACTGGTGCACCCCACGACGACGAACTTGAGCGGATGAAGCCCTTGTCCTGTAGCTCATCCACCTGCTTCTTTAGCTCCACCAGCTCGCTGTTGTTCACCCGATAGACATGCTGAGAGATGGGCTTCGCTCTTGGAACCAAGTCTATCGAGAACTCTATGTCTCTGTCTGATGGCAATCCCGGCAACTCTTCTGGGAAAACATCTATATAATCTGCTATCAAGGGGTGTGGAATCGTCTGCTCCTCGACCGAGACTCCACAGAAGACTCTGCTGCTCTGCTCTGCCTGACGTCTGGAGTACTTGAACTCTGGCTCCCCCGGCGCTCTGAAGAGAACTCTACCCCCTCTGCAATCAATGCTAATGTGGTGCCTGCTCAACCAATCCATGCCTAGTACTATATCATAGTTCGGCAATGGTATTACTAGCAGGCTCACCTCCAACTCACGGCCTCCCAAAACTACTCTCCGACCCTTATAAACATCACTCACGAGGATAATACCACCGTCGGTCGTGATCTTGTAAGTCCTAGGCAACAATTCAGCTATGATACCGTGTCTAATCGTAAAAGATACTGATATGAAGCTATGCGAAGCACCGGAATCGAATAATGCAAATACTGGACTGGAGTCGAGAAAAATCAAACCTGCAATCAGCTCTCCTATCACCTCTGTATCTCCAGCTGCCATACGAAAGGTCGCCCCTGCTGGCCTCCCCTGGCCTGCTGCTGCTGCTGGACAAACATCTGCTGCTGCGTCGGCAGGGCTGGTCCCCTCTGCTGGCCTGCTGGAGCTCTGACTGCTACTCCCTGGGCTGCTCGTCCCATGCGGCACTCCCTCATCTAGTGGTATGCTGAGCCACACACCAGGCACTGGCCCAGCCTCTTTCGGCACTCATTAAAGGTGTGCCCAGGCTTCTTGTAGTAGGCACAAGTACCATCCTATCTCTGATCCTGCTGGTGCTGCCTCGGCTGCTGCTGTTGATGGACTGGCCTCTGCTGAATCGGCTGTGGCTGAAACTGTCTCAGCCGCTAATTCTAAAAGTGGGGCCTCTTGGCCTGGCCCCCACTGCTGCTGTTGCCTCCAACTGGGTCTCTCCCCCTCTTGAGCCTAAGCTCAAGATCATCCTCTGCTAGCAAGGCTCCTGTCAAGATCTCCTCGAACGTGGCATCCCGGTTGCCCTTGGTCAAGGACTTGACCTCCTTGACTAGGCCCTTCCGGAACCTCTGGGCCTTCGCTGTCTCGCTCAAGCCCTCCACAAACCTGCCGAGGCGGTCGAACTCCCCGGCGTACTCCTCCACTGAGAGACTCCCCTGGACCAGGCTCTCGAACTGCGACTCCAAGGCTCTGAGTGCTGAATCTGGAAAGAACTTCTTCTTGAAGAAGCCGTTGAACTGTTCCCAAGTCTGCCCAGCTACCCCTACCCTGGGGTCTGACTGATACCAGGTGCGAGCAAGATCTCGCATCCGACTATCTGTGGCCTCGATCTGAAGGTCCGTTGGGATCCTGGCCAAGCGGAAGATCTCCTCTATATGCTCGATCCACTCATCGGCTTATAGGATCCCCTCTGTCCCGAGAAAGTCTCTGGGGCTCATCTTCTGAAACTGCTCGATCCTCGGTATCCTCGGCTGCTGCACCACTGGTCGAGCTGCGGCAGTCGTGACGGCCAACTCTATACCTCTGTCTTATCGAGCCGGCTACATGTCCATGAACTGCTGGAAGTACGCGAACATCTGAGCTGTATCCACGTATCCTGGAGGCGGCTGCTGGAAGGGATCCTCTGGAATGACCGGGTCCTGCCTCTGAGTCGGTAGATGCATACCCCCTGCTGTGGCTGCCGAGGTCTCAATACGAGCTGAGGTGGCAGGAGCTGAAGTCCCCTGGCCTCGCCGTACTGGCTGAGAGGTAGCAGTCCCCTCTATAGCATCCTCATGAATGGCACGCTGCGATCTAGTCTCTACCATCCTGAAGATAGACAAACAAGAGTATCAATTTCTGAGAAAGAAGCGAAATAACAAAGGCAGACAGTTAAAAATTCAAAGGATCAGCTGACAATAAGGATTTAGATGGCAAATAAAAGAATTTTTCCTAAAGTGATTGAGTACCTTAAAATTAAAGTCCTACATCCTACTGCAGGCTGTAGTGATACTCTAATTCGAATACCACTACACTTCTAGTCTTGACCTGCATGGGCCACCACTAAAAACGTATCACGACCAGCACCGTAGAGTAAGGGCACGAGACGTGGGTACGTCCAGCCTACGCCGCAGTGTCGGCGGTAGAACGCTGTCCTAGGTCAACATACATCTAACAATATATCTCTAAACAGTTTATACTCCCCGAATGGGGGTGACATAGCAGTAAAACTCAATCACAACTAAGGAAGAGATAGTACTATATGAAATAGAATTCAAGGAAATAAATAGATGAAAAGTAGTCTAAGATAATCCCAGCAATATCCAGAAGTACATGGTCTCAGATACAAAATGAATGAATATATACAACTCTGAACTCCAAATATAGTCTAGCTAAAACATGTCTCAATACTGCATAAAGTAAAATAAGTCTAACTAATCTAATCTAGGCAATCGAAGTGATATCCTCAGCTAGAGCTGGGTCCTCTTGAGGGTCCAGCTCTCAGGTGTCATCTAAGGCTGCCCCGTAGTAAGTATCCAGACCAGCCTCCTCCTCGTCCTCTGTAATATTTTCAATAGGTCCAGTCCGGACAGAAGCGAGTACAGTACATCTCAATAGTTCATAGCAGGTTAGAAGATACAGGTACTGAAAGAAGTTCTGTATGTAAATAAAGAGAGAAAGCTATAATAAAAATATCTACTATAAATAGAGAGCTACCATGTGACTAGTGAGTCAGAGTACAATATAGACATGTAAATGGCATAGGAGATTCTGATGCTACACTATGGAAGAGATTCTGATACTACACTACTTGGATAGTATTCACATGTCTATTTCTACTCCCCCGTACCCCCAATCAGTACACAAGGATCCAACCAGGTTATGTTATGATACTATGTAAGGCCCCCGAAGGGTGATAAGCCCCCGAAGGGTGGTAAGCCTCCGAAAGGTGATAAGCCCCCAAAGGGTGATATATAATAGACCCATAAATGGGATAAGGATTCCAAGAAGACTCTGTGATCATAAGAGTATATGTCACAAGTGATCGAAGAACCAATGAAGCATAGTGATACGCCATGTAAGTGAAACGTACAGAACATAGAGTACCTGATGCTCCCTAAGGATAACATCTTAAGAAGGGATCCATATAGTACCAATCCGTGTGACCAACGTGACAGTACAAGTAAAGTAATCTACTGCATGAAATAGTTCTAAGCAGGATATGAAATGATCAAAGAATGTACTCGCCTGGTATCTGAGTGTCCAATATGAAAGTACTGTCCGAGGAGTGGTGTCTGGCTCCTAGTCAGAACAGCACAAGTCACATCAAGTCCAAAATGGTAAAATGAAATCCTACTACGCATTCTACATGATTCTATGTCAATCTAGGCCAAAGTCAACTCTTGGTCAACTCTGGTCAACTCTAGAAGTCAAACTAGGTTAACCAAGTCTAGACTAGGTCAAACTAGTCTACACTAGACTACATTAGTCTATACTAGGTCACTATGGTCTAAACAAGGCTATACTAGCTGACTAGACCCATATCAAGTACACAACTATATCAATCCAATATACACTATCACACTCAATATACCATAGGCTACATAGCCACAATTCATAATGCATTTAGGCTCTAACCAACCTACCATAATACTTACACAATATCTATATTCAAATACACTATACATCTACATTATATATATAACATATACATTACATACATATGTATACATCCTATACATAAACTATATTTAGAAGACTAGGAAAATATACATATATATATAGAGAGAGAGACAAAAGACTTGTGTGATGTGTCATACATGTGTGTGTGTGGGCCGCAACAAGTGGCAGGAATAGTATAATGTGTGTGTGTGTATATGAAATGAGTGAGGTGTGTGCTAAAAAAAATAGTGTGTGAGAGATGAGATCATGAAAACAATGTGTGTGTAAGTAGATGGGTAGAAATCTGGAAAAAATAGTGTAAATCAATTCACTGTTAGCAGTTTCCTATACTCTTGGATTCTCAGATTTTCAATCAAAACTAATTTCTAGATTAGCTATTACTCCTAACATTTCCAGGTTATACCACATGGAAAAAATAACACCCAAAATCCTAAGAAAATGCAAAGAAAAAATCAGTGTACAACAGTACAATATTTTTCCAGTTTTCAGCCCTAAGGCAAAACCAAACTTTCAGTCTCAGGTTTTACAGTGAGAGCATGTTATTTCAAAATGTAGGAAAAATATAGGATACATAAATTTTCAGGAAAAAGAAAGAGAACTCAGATTTTCATCTCAATACAAAAATCAGTATACACAAAATCTCAGGTTTTACCTAAACAAATTAGTTAACCTATCTTCACATATTTCAGTGTATGTTAAACAGGAAATTGACAGTGTAGGGTATAGGAAATATGTGAACTTGTTTTCAGTGTTCAGGTTAAACAATCAGTGAAAGGAAATGATAGGCCACAAGTAAAAATTAGCATTTAATCTAGTTAAGGGTAGGAAACCAAATCACAGTAAAATGGGGAAAGAAAAACAGTTCATGAAAATATGGAATAGGAAATCAATTTTCAGGTTTCAACCATAGGAGGGAATCTCAGATTTCAAATCCTAATCTCAGGTTTCAATAATAGTGTACCTATACACATCAAAATAGATAACATAAACTGTTCAATCTGAATCAATACACAACAGAAATCTCAGTTTTCCAGTTTTATTCAAACAGTGAAATGGGAAAATGTTCTCAGGAAATCTCAGTTTATTAATTTACAGTAATCAATCCAACATTCATATATGTAAGCTATTTAATATTTAAAACATTGAATCTCATTTCAGTTTAAAAACAGTCAACTAAACCAACATGTATATATAAACTGAATTCGACTAATACATGAATTTTATCCATTCGAAAACCCAATCTAACCATTTAAATTTTACAAACAGGTGTACCGGTGTGATCTCCATATGTTCATGGGTCTAGGGGGTCATTTTCGTGTCTCAAAAAGTGTCCAACTGTGTCAAAATAACCAACACCAATGTATTAGTAAAACAACGTGAAATAATTCCTCGTGCTGCCATGCCATTCAATTTAGGACCCGACACAAAGCACTAGGCTCCACGTGCTCATGCACAGAGGTCAAGGGGGACTAGGGCTAGGGTTTCAACTCCCTGACACGAGTCCATGTGGTGTCTACACTCGACACGACACGCGTGTCAGTGGCCAGTCACACACTGTGTACAGTGCAGTGCACAATACGTGTACCATCGATTTCCACCCTCGTCACGACACGAGGATACGTGGGACTTGACACACGGGGTGTCAGTCAGTGCCCCATGGCTCGTGTCAAGTTTTACGTGTCCTAGAGGCGTGTCATGTCTGCTACAGGCCCCGAGTAGCAGGAGAACACTGTAGCGCGCACGCGAGCGCGTGCACGCGCGTGTCCACTCCACGAATCCGACACAAACAGACTCTAAAATCACCATAGGAGATCAGGAACCAATAAGCAAGATTAAAACTAACTTTCCTATTTAAAAACATATCAAAAATAATACCAACAGTCCCGTTGTGGCATTTTCACAAACACTAGTATAGGGACACAGATACGTGTCCAAAATGGATACGAAACCCAAGATACCTGACACGAAACTTATACTGACACTTAGGAGACTCTTAGGGCTTCCTAATCATGAAGACCAATCGAAATTTTATGGGGTATAGAGAAAGTTACCTAAGCTTGAACTTCTCAAGAAAACACCTCTTTCAATGGCTCTCCTCTTGATGTCCCAATCCAAACAAAATAACTTAAAACTGAGATGAGACCTTAGCAACAGCAAGAATAGTCATATTAGGATCTAATGGAATGAATTAGAAAGAAAAAGGAAGAGGAAAGGAGTTCTAGGAATTAAAATATAATAGAAACTAACCTTTCTAAAACTTGAGCCTTCCTAAGAAAGAGACAACCCTAGATATTAGGAGAGTATAAATATGGTGGTGATCCCAATGAAGATAGGGTAGCCGGCCATCATTCCTAGGGATTAGGGTTTGGTTAATTTTTGGGCTTTGGGCCATGTTACATAGGCTACGGTTTGATTTGATTAATAAGGACTCTAAATCATAAGCCATGACTTATGACTTTCTAATTTGTATTACTAATTAGGTTCTAATGACCAAACCAAAGATTAGGCTAGGTTAGACTAGAGTCATATATCCTAACCAAGTCCATACTAACTAGGGTTAGCTCCTAGGTTGGTCTACAAGGGTCAACACTAGTAAAAGTCAACCTAGTCCAAACAATTCCAAAATAATTCCTAAAAATTCCCAAAAATTCTAATAAATTCTAATAAATTTAAATTACCCCAAAAATGACAAAAATACCCTCACACTAGAAATATGGTAGTGACATATTTAGTTGGATCCTTGCTCGATTGGTCCCTCGATCCTTCTCGAGTGCTTATGGCAGTCAACAAGCGATGCAAAAATTATTAGGGTTCCAAGGGAAAGGGTCGGCTGCCTATTTACATGCATAGCTATGGATTAATCCCCAGGGAACTAGATAAAGGAATAGGAAGAATTTGATTTACTCTTATCTAAGGTTTTGATGAGGGTTATTTGAATTCAAATCGAATTCAAATACAAGGGTAGGGGATTCGATTAAACAGAAAATTTGAATTAATGATATTTTGCACTAAGATCCCTGTCAATTCCTATATTACCCATTTTTGATCCTCTATTGGTATTTTAAGTAAAGAGAGAAAAATAAACCAAATAAATGAGACAATAAAGAATGGTATATATTTAATAAGTAAGTGGAAAAATTGGTCAAGGGTTTACAAATCTATCCCCCTTAAACAAATTTTGTCCTCAAAATTTAATGAGCCATGATCTACTAGAGTGAATAGTCTAACATAAACTTCTATGAAAGTAATTCAATTCCTCTTAAATCAAAGTTTAATATAGGCCTATCTATACTACTGCCAATATCTACTAGAAATTTCTTTCAGTTGCTCCTTATTGTGTTATCGCATCCTCCATGATCATGGCATAAGCTTGTCCTCCCTATACGGCTGGCAATCGTGGGGCAGTCGCGTGTTTCTTCGGGCAATCTCGAGATAGGTGTTGGTTGGATCCACAAGTAGAGCACAACCTTAACCATCTACGGCTGTCTTCTTGGACGTGGTCTTTCTTCATGAAATAGTGGCAGGTGGGAACATCTTAAACTTGTGTGTCTGCTCGTGGTTGCTGATGATGTTGCTGTGCTGAGGTCTTCCCTGGAATGTTGGAACATTTCACCGGTGCTGATTGGTTGTTGCCTCCTCCGAATGCATCTCGATTCCTCTTCGGCTTGTCGCTCAGCTCTTATTCTACGGCTTGGGTGACCTCAAAAATCTCCTCGTAAGTAGTGGCTCGACTGGTGGTGATGGCTAGACGAATCTCGCGAGATAGTCCCTTCCTAAATCATCATGCCTTGTCTTCAGGGCTGCTGACCAAGCTCTCTGCGAAGCGGCTGAGACGAGAAAACTCTGATGTATACTCGTCGACGGTGTGGTTGCCCTACTCTAGGTGCTCGAATTGACTCACCAACGCCTCTCATGCTACGTATGGATAGAATTTCCTCTTGAACAGTCGCTTGAATTTTTCCTAAGTTACGTCTGGAGCAGAAAATTAGGGTCGCCTTGGTACTACGTCCGTATGATGTCGAAAAGCTGTCTACTAGCTGACTCGATCTTCAAATCTTCTGGGACTCGGGCCATCTTCAGGTATCGCTCCACATTCTTTTACCACTCATCAGCATAGAGGATCCCCTCTGTACCATAAAACTTCCTGGATCGGAGGTCCATGAAGTTCTTAGAAGTTCCAGGGCGCTGTTGGGGAGCATCTCTAATCTGAAGAGCCTCTTTCAAAGTGTCGCAGAACATGTTGGCTTGCTACTGGAAAATCCCCAGGAGTGTAACATTGTCCAGTGCTGGTGGCTGAGGCAAAATAGGTGCTGGATACATCGTAGGTCCTGGGTGTATCATGGGAGTTGGATACGTCGCTGGTGTTGGATGAATCACTGGTGATGGGTGCATGGCCGGTATTGGATAGGGAACAAGTGCTGGAAACAGGACTTGTACTAGCGGTGGGACAGATGCTGGTGATAGAACGGGTGCTAGTGGCGGAGTCTGCAGGGGAAACAGCAAAGGTGGTGGGATATCGTCTCTACGGAATATCGAGAGCTGCGGCTGTGGTGGATTGCCCATATGAGTGAGCTGGCCTCCTTATGTCGGTGGGGTCATGTACATGAAAAAGCCCCTGCAGTCGGTAGATTGTTCAGGGGAGCGTTGTTCCTGTCTTGGGAGTCTGTCTTAACTGTAACAAAAGAAAGCACTTTAATCTTAACTGTAGCAAATAAAAGCACTTTAGCCGTTGAAGAATTTCAAGCAGGACGTAAGCCGAGGATTTAATAAATAATCAAGGATAGAGATCAATAAGGATTCAAGACACGTGGATGAGATCCTATGAGTCTAATCATATTTGCAGGCTCACGTCGGTACAGTAACGTAGCCGAGGTGATTAACGTTGACCTGCATGGGCCACCAAAAAAACTTGCCATGACCTGTACCCGTATTTCGGATACGAAGGGTGTCCAAGCCCAGCCTACACCGTAGTGTCTGCGGTAGAACACTGTCTATAATTCACAAGTCACTGAATCTAGAATCACTTGGAAATCAATATCTCATCCATCGAATAATCAAGGCATAACCAAGATCAATGAATAACAATGAAACTGAGCAATAATGAATATAAACTGAATGTTTCCAAGAATCAAAGTCACGTCCGGTGGACACAAATCCACTACCATTAAAAGGAATAATATAAAGACATGAGATAGACTAACTAAGTACAAACTACAAGCCATCTCGTCTGCTCCTGACTCAAACTAGACTAAACCTGAAAAGTTCATCAGGTCCTCAGAGGACTAGCAAGATACATATAAACATGCCTATCTAACAGTTTTATCATGCATAAGAAATAAGCAAGAAAGGCAAAACCTGACAAGTGGCTATGAACACGGATACTAGAATACTTCGCATAAATGAACTGCCAGATGAACAATAAACACGAGATCAATAAAAAACCAAACCTTCATCCCGAGCATGGACTCACGGGTTTGAACTAAGAACTAACCCTCGTCCTGAGTGTGGACTCTCTGGTTAGCTCAAGGCAAACACCCTCGTCCCGAGTGTGGACTCTCTGGTGCCAACAAACACGACAAACACCCTCATCCCTAGTGTGGACTCTCTGGTGCATTGGTCAACCCTCGTTCCGAATGTGGACTCTCTAGTTGTGTAAATGATAACAAAGACTTAGCAATTCAACTACACGAACTCGTTCCATGACACGACTCAAGCAAAGTACTAGTGAGAACAACTCCAAATGTGAACTACAAGGCCAAATGTGAACACGACTATATATATCAATGAAACAACTCAATAGTACAGGATATGAATAGCACATGTCCTAAACAATCAAAAACTGGATAATGAAAGGTAATACTTGTAAATAAAATTGTAGAGGGAGGCAAGGTATATTTGCCTGTGGTCCCGAGCTGCTGGCATGGGTCAGAATTCGTATCGTGAACCAAATAACCTGTTTATGAATTGATAGGATCAATACATTTGAGATCTCTAAAAATAAGCCTATCTATTGGTTTATTTAGGCTTCTAGGTTTATTTCCTATTCCATTTGTCCATTAAGCTCTAACTTTAGTTTCCTATATTACTTGGCTGTAGGTACTAATTAGGTCAACTTTACTTATTACTCATACATTGTATCCAAGTATAGACTCATAGCTAGTATCATTTCATACACTTATGTCCTGGTTCTTACCATATTGCTAAAAACTCCCTTGCTTACCTTACTAGTGGGTACATATGTACCATGGTACTCTCATCATTCCTATTAAAGGAATTTACATTCCAACTTGACTCTAGCGTCTTAATTACTGATTCTACTAACCTGCTCTCAAACTAGGCCAAAAACCCCTATACTTATTTTTTTACTCATATGTTTTCTGCAGGTGAATTCTTGTTGTATCAACTCTCTATATGGCTAAGTTGTGCTTAGGTCCATGTTCTCTTTTGCTGCTAATACCTAGATTTCCAAGACTTGGTACCCCTCGTATTATAGACTAAGTCCTGTCTACTCACTCAATATGCCTCTGCTACACATGGACACGAGGTTAAAATATGAACTCTGTCCTGACATTTTATTCGTACATATGCATAGGCACTACTCGGGCATATATTGACATACACATGAGCATGGTTCCTAACTGTAACCTCTCTGTTTGTATCAAAACAACCCATATGTTATCAGTAGGGGTGCCTAAGCTATGTGCACTCTTGAATTGACTTGGTATCAATATACCTTAGAATGGGAAAAGCCTTATGAAACTGGTACTATTGTATTTCCTTTAATGGTACCTACTTCCCTTTCATAACCCTCCCCTAAATCCTCTATTCCAAACATGATTAGAAACTGCTTACCTTCCATTCCTACATGCCTCTAGCCTGTAACCATCAGGAAATAGAGGCCCAGACCTGGCTCTGATACTACCTGGTACTTCTCGAAGCCTGCAACTCCATAGATTCTAAACTCGGAAAAAGACTCTAATGTATACTTTGATCCTCTACCGGTACTCAACTTACTGGAATTAGGATACTCCTGCTTGTATGCCTGCCTACGCAGGGTGTCTATCCCAATTGCTATAGTACTGCAGCAGGATATTGCTGCTGTAGCAACTTATGTTTGTAGATTTCTTATAGTGGTGCACCTAAATGCGCATCCATACTCTGTTGCTATCTAATCGAACATGAGGATAACATCTAGGGAGACTTTATTTGTTATACCTACACTGCCTACTCTCCTATACTCTGAACTCTAGTGCACTTGCTGAAGAATTTCTGATACAACTCAACCTACTACTGTGGTATTTCTGATACTATAGCCATATGTCTATACATCGAATACCCTCACCACCAAGTTATTGTCTCTATGGTAGTGGCTCACTAAATAGGATATGGGTTTCATGTATCAATGTGTCGACTGATACTTCAAGGCAACCTAACAAGGATTTGTAACTAATGTGCCCAATAGTAACGGATACCTACAACTTTCATATGGTGCAACCTATTGCTAATGTTATAATGGTAGAAAAATCATTCTCATGTGGCATACAAACTTATGATGACTAACACATGAACATGTATCATACACAAACTGATACATGGGTTTATCCCTCTTTATATACCCAAGTCCAACTACTGATACTCTTAGTTTATTAGTGCAAATCTAATACCTCTGATACGCTAAGACAAACATCTTGGTTACCCAGTGCACAGTATATTATCGAGTAACATATCTGTCATGGGGATACAAACATGGTACCTCGTGTCACTCGACTCAACATACAACGTGCTATCAAGTATCCGTTCGGATACAAGGGTTTCAGATTTGGTATCCGGTATCAACTCCAATACCAAAACATAGTGGTTCACCAAGCGTCCTCGACCTCCTGCAGGCCCTACTATAAATTTTGATTCCTACTCATACTCAACTCTCAGAACAATATCCCACACCTATGCTCCTACATTATGAATCCTTAATAACAACACACCGTGCAGAGTAAAGGTTCAGGTCTGAGGACGTCGGTTCAATACCCTATATCTATCTTATTTAATGACTACCGATGTACTATCGAGTATCATTCGGATACCCAGGGTCGAAACCTGATGCCCAGTTTCCGTGGGTACCAATACTGTGATATGGTATCTGTAGGATCGATTGTCAGAACGAGTTATAAAGCGCAATACTCTAGAGGGGGTGAATAGTATAGGCAGTGAAAATTAACTATTTAAAAATGTTAGTAACAAGATCACATAATATATATATCACAGATATATAAATAAAAAGTAAAGAGTAGAGAGCAAATGCAAACACAAGGATGTATACTGGTTTCCCTCTTGTGAGGTCTAGTCCAGTCGAAAGAACTCTAGCTTTCAGTTGAATCCACTATAGAAAATCACTACAAGTTTTCATCCGAAGTTCTTGCAACTTCTACAACACGAGCTTTGATCCGAAGTACTCGACCAACTTTATTTGTGAAGTGTCGTTCTTCAATCAAGCCTCTGATTACAATCGTTCTAAAGCTTCTAGACCGTACCATACTGGCAAATCGACTAGTAGATTGTAACTGGCTTAGAATTTGAAAATGAGTAGTGCATAATACTTTGGATGAAGTAGTAGACTTATAGAGAAGATATATGAAAGTGAATTGGTGTGTTGAAATGATCGAAATCCTTCTCTATTTATAGCTTTTCTAAAGGCAGAATTCTGACAGAATTCTGACAGAATTTTGGCAGAACTCTATGAGAAAATCTTGTTGGGATCCGTAACTGCATGAAGACCAAGTTGAAAAAGCAACGTTCACTGACCGAACTCTGGCCGAATTCTGGCCGAACTCTGGCCGAATTCTGTTGGAGTTCTGTCAGGGTTTTTGCAAATTAATTTTTGGGCTTTTTGAAAAGTCAAACAGTTAGGAAGTAGTTTGGGCTTTTGTAAGTGGGCTTATTTTCAAAATAAAAGGATATTTTGAAAACGTTTCTTGGGTAGCCTATTTGCCAGTACGATGCAGTTTATATCGTATTTCTAGACTCAATAAATATAAAAAATATATGAATAAAATAGGAAAACCAAGAGCCCTTTGATCATGCCTTTTTCACTTGACGGCGGTCGTCCAAAGATAAACAGATCTGGAAATCGGAACCTTCGATGCGAGGCCCCGGATAGGTCGTTAGGTGGTCCAGAGAAATCTTCATGTATTATGCCGTCTTTGTCCAATCAATAATTCTCCATTGCATATGTCCTGGTTTGATCATGTTTGATCATGCTTACAGCATGTCTACAAATACATGTTAGGCAAACAAAACAATATGACTGATACAGAATATTAGGACAATGCTAAGTTTAAGTAGCAACATGATAGTGATTACATGAATATTAATGATGTCATTATGGTAAAATTAATTAATTAGCCATATTCAAAACATGATATAATTATTGGACTAACAATCTCTCCCTTTTTTATTATGGCAAATCGGTTAAGTTTAAGAACGATACGATAGATGCATGTATCACCAATAAACACATAACACTGGATGCATGTATCACTAATAAACACAAAATACTAGAATATTGTATGCTAACTTAAAACTTATTTCTTCTCCTTTGACATGATAAAAAATAAGCTCCCCCGTAATTTAAAGCTAAAATGAACTCAAGCATATGTAAAGGAGGAAAGCGAAAATAATCAAGATCTAGAATTAGGAGAACAGAAAATTGCATAATTATAGTAGAAAAAACTTGTCAAAATTTTTTGGTTGAACTTAAAAATATTAAAATAAATCAATACATAGTTTACCAACTAGAAATCCAAAAATAATTTCAAAACACATTTTGTTCATCATTGTGTTTTGAAATAGGCCAAAAAAAAATATATCAATATAGTAGGAATCAATCATTGGTCATAAATAAATCATGAGGAATAAAAATTCACAGATCTAGTATATATAAAAAAATCATAAGACTTTTAACAATGATCACAAAAAAAATTATGATTCATAATTTGTCCATATAAATTATTAAATCAATTCCATAAAGAGTATAATCATTGAAAAAGAAATCAAAATAAATATACTAGGATCTATATACAATCTATACCAAAGTTCATGCATTTGAATTCAATTACCATAGCATGATATATGTATATCCATTAGAGAAACATGAAGGCAATGAAGACAAAATACTTGAGAAGGAGAAATTCAGTCGAATTGAATGCTCTCCCGTAAAGTATGATCAGTCTAAATATAGATAATCATGAACTTTGAGATAAAATCTCAATAAGAAATGCCAAATCAGTTTAAACTCAAAAGGATTATCGATAAATTAAATTAATTTTGGCAGGATAACTTTTAGAAACTCAAAAGTGAGAGAATTAAAAATAAATATTAAAATCATATATTCTCTGATAAACTCAATACAAATCCAAATATCATGACCAACTCAACAAGAAATTTAAATAAGACAATATTAGTCCATGGTGAACTAGGTATACAACATATTAAGGGCATATAATAATTGAATCAATTAATTTGCTTCCCCTTTAAATATGCGTATATAGTTCAAAAATAATTTATATGCATAAAATAGATAAAATAAATAATCACAAGATCTAAGGGATATCTAAGATATACATCTTTTCTTTCCTTTGATCAAATGCATATAAAGTTCCAAAAAACAAATTTCAGCTTTAGGGAAAAAGAAATATCAAATAAATAAACGCTTAAAGATAAAGAAAATATGTCTTTGATAAATATATTAAAAAAATATTTCAAGATATTTAAAAGATTTTAAAAACTGTCTTTAATAATAACATTTGAGTACCGGACAGATTCAATAACTCAAAAAGAAATAAAAAAGGCCTTTCAAAAATGTGAAATTTATTACGAAAAACTGTCGTAATAAATGTTCAAATGTGTCCATTTAGTCCTTAGACTGAAAGCTGGCGATTCAAATCCATAAATCATAAATAAATCCATTTGAACAAATAAACATAACTAGATAAATGTCCAAAGAAAAGTGTATTCTAGATATATGGCATGTCATGGGGATAATTGACTTGAAACAATTAACTGCTCCACCTTTACATGGCTATATCCAAAAATAATAATATTGAAAAAAGTTTAAAAATAAAATTTAGAGACATATTTTCGGAAGTAGGAAACTAATTCAAAAATATTAGGTCTTCTTATTAAAGTTTATTTCTTTCCTTTTAAAGCCTTAGCACGTTGTCCAAATGACAACCGTGAGGTTAAGGAAAAGAAACGCTTTGAGAGAGAGATTCAATTTGCATGACTTATCTCCTGCAAAGAGTTACTGTTGTAGACAATAAGTAACTTGAATAAGAAGATAATAATATAAAGCTCAAAATTATTGAATATTACACAAGTTAAAGACGAAATCACAAGACCAAAATATTCAATGAGTAGTCACAAGATCATTAAATCTGAATATCAAAAAGTGTGACAGAAAAGAATATATCAAAAGATGATAAATAATAACCTATGGAAGATCAATGTATGTTACCTTTTGAAAAAATAAATCATTAAATAATATTATCCATCAAATCTAAAATTCAAAATCCATCAGATAATAATTGCAACTAGATCTCAATAAATCTTTAATTTATAAAACGTTGATCAATCTTGGGTTACCTGTAGAGGTACTGTCCCAGCTAACGGAGATTCACCGGGGAATACTTAAGTACCACTTCGCTTCGATCGTAGTCATGGTGACAGACAAACCCTTTGTAGGCTTGTACCCAAAACAAATCTCTTCTTTAATAACCAAGGATTTAAGAAGAATTAGTGTAATATAAAATAAATTATATTCTATAGACTTAAAAATCTTAGAACAATGTAGGATACGGTATAAAATGTATGAATTACATTTATCCATATGTGCTACAAAATTATTGGGTAATAATAAAATATAAAATATTTGTAAATCAAAATATAGGACCTAGATATGCTGATGTATTTTGGAACCTAGGGGACTGGGTTCAGTACCTTGGATCCACAACTAGACAATAGTTGCAAGTAGACCTTAATAAATCTTAAGTTGTAGGGCCGGTTCCCAGCTAGCGGTAGTCCGAAGACTAGTACACCGTGTCGCTTCAGGCTATTTATACCTGTATGACAGAAGGACCTTTTCGGTTCCCAAAAATGATTTATACTCTTAAGAACTTAGATTCAAAGGAATATATGCAGTATCATCGAACATCGTCGAAATCCAGAATTTCTAAAAGTAAATACCCAAATAACGGTTTAACAAGATCAAGATATTAAAAATATCATGTATCCAAAATATCAACAAAAAAGCCAAGAAAAATAGGCTTTAAGGAAGAAGCTAATAAAGATAAGAACATAAATTTGTTTTAAAAAATTAATAGCTTAAGTATGATATAAGCACAAGTTTAAAAACTACTTTTTAAAATACTATAGAACTTGAACTTAACTCATATATCCCCATAAAGATATTTATAAAAAAAATAGGAAACATGAGCAATATATAAATGAAAATGAATTATTCATGTATCCTTAATAAGTATAAAAAAACTATCACAAGATCAAAAACATGCATAAATATGCATCGTCAGACAAAGATTTAATTGATTCATAAGAAGTTAATCACAATAAAATTTGAGAATCAATAGTGAATATATTATGCAAGCACAAGGTTAACATAAAAGTATATGTATATACTTTTTAAGTAAATAGAAGACTTGTGCTAAACATACATACTTACAAAATATCGATCAAAGTAAATATGACATGTTAAAGACAAATCGGTAAGATGTGGCCATTAAAAAATATTAAAGAAGAAGAGTCAAAAACATATTCACCCAAAAAAAAAGCTCCTGTGCTGCTTCAAGAACGAGAACATACGTAGACAAATGTGTCACACTAGTAGAAAAGAACATACTATATAGTGTGAACTAATCATTTAAGCTAAACAGCTAGTCATGCTAGGATTATGTCTCATATTGATTTAAATAATAAACAAATTAAAAGATATCAATGAAAGCTAATAGCAAGACATCAGTAAGAACGTGCTAGATATTAAAAACTATTTATGAAGCATGTTACCGAAGTGGTTCTAGTGACCAAACTTCTGTTGGTACAATTGCATGAAAGATGACCTTTGTAGCTTTGCAATCACAAACATGCTCCATGGTTCTAAGGTTCAGCATAAGTAGCTCCACCTAAAATATTAGGTGAAGACTTTGGTATCCAATACTTGGATCCACATTTCTTAGCTTTGGAAACCCATTTGCACAAGTTCATATCAACTAGTATGACAACGATTAGAAACATATCCATTCAAACCGCAATAATGACAGAAATAATTAACATTAGTGCTATGTGCAGAAGTATGAGAACGTGCAGTGGGGTGACATAATGTGCGTGGATACTTGTAATAGAAAGTATGGTTATGTGAAGGTTTAGCTTTGCTTGCTTCCTTTCTAGATGATCTGTCGTGTGTGACTTTGTGGTGTATAAGTGTCTTATGTTAGACTGAGTCGTAGGTTCTACTACCTGCTTTCCCAGTCTAATATCTAACTTTTTAGAGTTAGCACAGATCTCATCATATTTAACAGAAAGAGCATCAATTCTATATGAAGCAATAAAATACTTCTTCTTTTCTGATTCTAATTCCTCCTTAAGTTTAGCATTTCTTGAGTAATTTTCTCAATGCAATCAAGTGCCTCATGTAATCTAAACTTTAGTGTGGAAATCTCAGTAGAATTATCAGAAGGAGAACTATTTCTAGCATCATTCAATAAGCAAGTAAGCTTTTCATTCTTCCGCTTCTAGGATAGAATATCCTTTCTAGCTTGCTTATACTTATCTAATACTTTCTTGTGTTCTTCTAATAGATCACTGAAAGCATCATATATCTCATCATAAGAAAATTCATTCTCTTCGAGAAGAGAATTGTTCTGTACATTGTTAGATAATGCCATTGAGCATAAATTTGCAGCTTTATGAGGTCTCTCTTCTTCTTCTTCTTATTCTTCTTCAGAATCTCTTGTTTCGCTTTCATACCATATGCTCTTGCTAGTGTACTTGTGAGATGATCATCTTTCTTTTTTTGATCGTTCGTAGTGACTCTCCTTTTTAGCAGTAGTAAAATCTTCTTGGATGTGGCCTATCTTCTTGCAGTTGTCTCATACAAGCTCTTCTTCGTATAAAGGATTGTGTTGTAGCTTAAATCCTAATTCTATCATGCACATATTTGCATCATTATGAAGACTATCCTTCTCTCTGGAGTTGCTAGCTTTGCTTTCATACCTGCACTCATAAGTAGCTTCAGCAACTTTCCAAATTTTATGAGATATTGTGCAAGTAGTAATAAGATAGAATACATTTGTGTCTACAGCACAATAAAATATATGCATAGCTTTTGTATCAAGGCTAGCTAACTTCTTTTCTTCCTCCGTGTAACTATAATAAGGCGTGTTGATTATAGAGGATGTAAGAATAGAAGTGATAGTAGGCTTTTTGTAGCCATTGGCAACAATTGACCATAAGTCAAAATCTAGAGACTTCAGGTAGAAGCTCATCCGTGTTTTTTAATAACTATAGTTTGTTCCAACAAATAGTGGGAGTCTATTTGTGGATTGCCCTTCAGTTGTGAAGTACATACTTACTATATGTGATATAGTGATCTATGTAACATAAGTTATATAATAATATTACCTTGCTTTACCTGTATAACCCGTCCTGATACCAATTGTAGGAGCAATTTGTATTAGCAATAATACCTCTATAAGGAGCACCTACAATAATCTTTCTATAAGGAGCACCTGCAATAATCTTTCTATAAGGAGCACCTGCTTTGATACCAATTGTAGGAGAAATTGGTATGAGAAACAATATCTATATAACAAGCAACCGCTCTGATACCAATTGTAGAAATAATTGGGATCAGAATATAATACCTCTAGTTACAGCACTGGCTCTGATACTAATTGTAGGACTGATTGTAGGAACGAGTTGTAAAGCGCGAGACTCTAGAGGGTGAATAGAGTAGGCAGCAAAAATTAACTATTTAAAAATGTTAGTAACAAGATCACATAATATATGTATCACAGATATGTAAATAAAAAGTAGAGAATAGAGAGCAAATGCAAACACAAGGATGTATACTGGTTTCCCTCTTGTGAGGACTAGTCCAGTCGGAAGAACTCTAGCTTCGAGTTGAGTCCACTATGGAAAATTACTACATGTTTTCATCCGAAGTTCTTGCAACTTCTACAACGCGAGCTTTGATCCGAAGTACTCGACCAACTTCAATTATGAAGTGTCGTTCTTCAATCAAGCCTCTGATTGCAATCGCTCCGAAGCTTCTAGACCGTACTGTACTGGCAAATCGACTAAAGGATTGTAACTGGCTTAGGATTTGAAAATGAATAGCTCAGAATACTTTGGAAGAAGTAGTTGGCTTATAGAGAAGAGATATGAAAGTGAATTGGTGTGTTTAAATGATCGAATCCTTCTCAATTTATAGTTTTTCCAAAGGAAGAATTCTGACAGAATTCCGGATGAACTCTATGAGAAAATCTCGTTGGGATCCGTAAGTGCAGGAAGACTAAGTTCAAAAAGCCACGTTCACTAACCGAACTCTGGCCGAACTCTGGCCAATTCTGGCCAAATTCTGTTGGAGTTCTGTCAGGGTTTTTGCAAATTGGTTTTTGGGCTTTTTGAAATGTCAAACAGTTAGGAAGTAGTTTGGGTTTTTGTAAGTGGGCTTGTTTTCAAAATGAAAGGGTATTTTGAAAACATTTTTTGGGTAGCCTATTTGCCAGTACGACGCAGTTTACATCGTATTCCTAGACTCAATAAATATAAAAAATACATTGATAAAATAGGAAAACCAAGAGCACTTTAATAATGCCTTTTTCACTTGACGGCGGTCGTCCAAAGATAAACAGAACTGGAAATCGGAACCCCCGATGCAAGGGCCCGAATAGGTCGTTAGGTAGTTCAGAGAAATCTTCTTATATTATACCTCCCATTCAATAATTCTTCATTGCATATGTCCTGGTTTGATCATGCTTACAGCATGTCTACAAATATAGGCAAACAAAATAATATGACTGATAAAGAATATTAGGACAATGCTAAGTTTAAGTAGCAACATGATAGTGAATACATGAATATTAGTGATGTCATTATGGTAAACTTAATTGATTAGACATATTCAAAAACATGATATAATCATTGGGCTAACAGTATCTGCATTAACCTAATACCAATATTCAGAATATGTGAATATAGTACTCTGGTACTTAAGATCTGATTTGGCTCTTCGTGTCGATTTAAATACATATCTTGATACAAGATGTTGTATATGATATCAAGTATTATCTACACCAATGTTCTGATATGGTATAGGTAGCAATCTGGTGCCTAATTACACAACAGATACTAAGTGACACCTGATACCAATATGGCCTCGACTCCCTATTATTGTCAAACTCATGGGACTGAGCATTAATTCTCACAACAGTTCTATCCCTTCTCTCAGGCATTACGTCGAGCACCCAAGACTTAAACATGAACTAGAAAGCTAAGAATAGGTTTGGTGTACCTATTTAGTTGGCTCCTTGCTCGATTGGTCCCTCGATCCTCCTTGAGTGCTTATGGCAGTCTACAAGAGATGCGAAAATTATTAGGTTCCAAGGGAAAGGGTCGGCTGCCTATTTATATGCATAGCTATGGATTAATCCCCAGGAAAGTAGATAGAGGAATAGGAAGAATTTGATTTGCTGTTATCTAAGGTTTTGGTGAGGGTTATTTTAATTCAAATTGAATTCAAAAATAGGGGTAGGGGATTCGGTTAAACAAAAAATTTGAATTAATGACATTACTAAGATCCCTATCAATTCCTATATTACCCATTTTTTATCCTCTATTGGTATTTTAAGTAAATAGAGAAAAATAAACCAAATAAATATGACAATAAAGAATGGTATATATTAATAAGTAAGAGGAAAAATTTGTCAAGGGGTTTACAGATAGTTTACCCAGACACATAGAGACGTGTCTTCTGGATAGAAAAAACAAGTACGAGACATTCCTTTTCCACAGGTGTGTATCTATGCTCGACATCCACCATCGTGCGGCTGAGGTAGTAGATTGCATGTTTATGGCCACCTCTATTCTTCTGAGCTAATAGGGTACCAAGGGAATGATCCATAGCACGGACATATAACAAGAAAGGCTTTCCAATTTTCGGAGCCACCAACACTAGGGGGCTTTTGAGATACTTCTTGATGTCATAAAATGTGCGTTGACATTGTTCAGTCCAGACGAAAGATACTCCTTTCTTCATGAGCTGAGTAAACGTTTGATACCTGCTAGAAAGATTTGAAATGAATCGCCTGATGTAGGCTAGCCTTTCTTAAACTCTGTATAGCTCTTTAAGATTTCTTGGGGGATGCATATCGAGGATAGATTTTATTTTCTCTGGGTTAAGATGTATACCCTTTAAAGTGATAACAAAACCAAGAAACTTGCCGATGGAGACTCCCAGAAAAGGCTTGGTTGGATTCATATTGAGTTGATGTGCACGCATTAGTTCGAACACCGTTCTCAAATCTTGGAGGTGGTTGCCCTTGAGATGACTTTTAACTGCGATATAGTCTACGTAGCATTCTACTATTTTACGCAAATGATCGCTAAAAATTGTATTCATAGCTCGCTGGTATGTTGCCTCTGCATTTTTTAATCCGTAGGGCATCACCGTATAGCAGTATACCCCCAACGATGTTCGAAAAGATCTGTGTTTCTCATCATCAGAAAACATCTTGATCTGGTTTTAGCCTGAGAACCCATCCATGAAGGACATACGCTTGAAGTCACAGGTATTGTCGATCATTACGTCGATGATCGGTAGAGGAAACTCATCTTTCGGGCATGCAGAGTTCAAATCATAGAATTTTATACAGACTCAAACTTTGCCATTCTTTTTCATGACTGGAACAATCTTAGCGACCCAGTCAAGTGTTTTTCTATGCAAATGAACCCACTTGAAATAAGCATGTTGACTTCACTCTCGATTGCTTCCATGATATCTGGTCGAACTGTCGTTGCTACTGCTTCACTGGCTTAGCTTTAGACGAGATATTTAGGCGGTGCATAGCAACTTTAGGGTCCAAGCCTGGCATGTCTTCATAGCTCCATGCAAAGATGTCAATATATTATCTTATAAGCTGTATAAGAGATTGTCGTTCTTCACCAGATAAACTTTTGCTGATAAAGATTGGTTTAAGAGATGATTCATCTCCCAAGTTAACTTGGATGACATCGTTTTAGTAGGTGGTTCACGTTGTTCGAAACGTAACTCCCACCTGGTATCCATCATTTGAGCCCATTGTTCGAGCTCGATTGATTGGACATCTTCTGTAATTTGGTCAACTAGCACCATATTGACGGATAAAGTTGCTTTGAACATGTCGCCATTATTGGAGTCTGAATCCCAGAGGCAGAAATCAGAAGAATGAGAACAACGATCCACTTCGACGTCTGATCCTTCAGGAGTTGTTGGAGGAGTATCGTAACCCAAACCAACACAGTTTTATTGATAATAGTTCTCAGGTTTGTCGGAAGGAGCAAAGTAACGTATTTGCAATCGTCGCCCTTGACCATAGTTTAGTTCTTGGTCGCTTTTTATATCATATCCCATGTTCTGGATGATATTCTTGGCCTGCCAACTATATCGGTAAAGTTGCATTTTTCCAGAATCATAGTCAGCTTCAGTATTGCGATTAGGAGTAGTAAAGTACAGAATAAACTTTCTTTCGCCAATTATTCGACCGAAGATGATCAATTCTTCACCTTTCTTTCTAGCTAGAACGATAAAGTAGTAGATATCTTCTATCCATACTTTTTCCTTTAGACGAGGTATCGTGATCGGCATACAGAGATGTGGTCCTATGCCACGCTCTAGGGCGTACAATGTATCTATGTATTGGTTTACAGATTGGTAGACATTGGAGTAATTCAAAGATAAAGCTTTACTTAGAAAATATGCAATTTGTTCTTCAGGGATAACATCATCCACTGAAAGTACATTATTTTGAGTATTGATATACTTATTGATAGGATCGTTGTCCGGAACAGGAGTCACAGACTTGATTAAGTTCACCACATAGGGTAACCCTTCGAGATTGGGAGGACGGACTTGAACAGGTTCCACCCGATTTATTTTACGGAGAGTAATGGTCAATGGTTTGACAATATCAGGATTCCTTTCTTTGACCAGGATTGTGAGAGGCTTTGGAGTACTTTTTGGAGTAGTACGTCCTTTGACTCGGATAACTAGGGGACCATCACTAGCGGATGAACTCACTTCAGCTTCATCGTCAGCTTCGTTGCCATCATCCTTGGAGGGCTGAGATTGGTAAAGTACTGAATCTCCATAGTAGGCTTCAATACACTTAAAAGGATCGACATCGGCAAACTCCGTCTTCATGATGCCATCACTGTTGACGTACTTGAAGCACTGGTAAAGGTTAGAAGGAACGATCATGTTCTTGTGTATCCACGGACGTCCCAATAAGATGTTGTAGGATACATTGGCGTTGATTACATCGCATGAAATCTCTGTTTGGAGATCGCCAATTTGGTACTTGAGATGGATCTTGCCCAACAGGTGGCTTCTTCCAGCATTGAAAGACATGATAGTTGTATTGGTTGTAGACAGCTTATGCAGTGGGATCCCTAGAATTTGGAGTAAATTTTTAGGGATGATGCTGAGGGAGGAGCCTGGATCGATATGCATCCGATCCACCTTAATCGCCCCGATATATCCTATATAGTACAGAGGTCTATTATGATGATTGTTTTTGAGTAGCATGTCCTCTTATGAAAAGGTGATATTGGGCACCACTTCCATAGTGCTATGACAGTGTGGATAAGAGATGGGATCTTTAGCGGGGGCTTTGACTTCAGCGAGATATGAGTCGGCATGTAGTAATGCCTCACTTAAAGCTTTTTGCGTCTCTTTGGAGAGTCGTAATATATCGAACAAAGACAACCTGGCAGGTGTATTGGCCAGCTGTGCCAGTATGTCAAAGTTGTAAGGCTAATCCATGCCTTTGGGAGTTGGTACCTTCAGAGACTTGTCAAATCGCGTCACCTTCTGCTTAGCTTTGTCGGCGGTTGAGGACTTAGATGGACCAGCTTCTGAACTTGTGGGGATAAGAAGAGCTTGAGAAGGTACTACATCTTGTGCGGGGTCATAAGTCCGTAGGTAAGACTTTCCAGATCGCGTCTCGCCATATATAACTTCGTAAATGGAAGAAGACACCATATGGCATGTAAGCCCCCTAAATTTTTACTGCAATTTTTTTAAATATTTTTATACTTCGTATTTGTACGTTGCATACGAGTTCGCATATTTGCGTAGCATGCGAGATTCGTATTTCGTATTGCTAGACAAGTACGAATATGTGTCGAGCTGCATATTTTAGAAAAAAATATATTTTATTAGGAAAGTACATTTTTGGGATAAATAATTTCCTTTGTATAAAAGAGTATTTTGATCGTCGTTTAAAAATAAGTAGTAAATTGAAAATTTGGTTTATATGAAATGTTTCCAAATGTTTTCCAAAATGTGAAATGTTTATTAATAAATCTTGATATTTACAAAAGCTAGTTTATGATTTAATATTTTAAGTATTTATAGTGATTTTCGAAATTAATTATTTCCATAAATATTTAACTATAAAAATAATATTTGAAATTTTGTTAAATTTAATATTTGATTAAATAAGGTATATTAAATAGCAAAAGATTTTATTGACTGTATTTAAAATATTTTAAAATTTAGTATAGAATTAATTTGGATTTGATTTGAATTAGCTTCAAATCTATTTAAATTATATGATGATTTATCTATTGGGGAATTTAAATAATTCCAATCCCTATCCAACTGGAAATTCCCACCTCCTATAAATGGAGAGGTACTTCTCCAAAAAATTTTCATCCACAGATGTACATCGTGTCTGTGTCTCCCATCCACTAAAATTACCCCATTACAAATACAGATTTCCATCTCGTGTTCGACAGTCCGGACACCATCCTCCGTCATCCCCGTGTCACGCAGGACACAACCACGCTATCCTTGTCATGTCGGACAAACCGACGCGACGACACCCTAACCTAACTACATCAAATTTCCTAGTCGCCATCGTCGCCACCACCACTCTCCTCCTCTCACACCATCTCCTCGCCACCAAAATCCGACATCTCTGCCGTACTTTCGGCCAAAACACCCCCACCAACACTCGTAAAGGAGGAAGAAGGGAAGCGAACCCTAACTTGAGCTGTCGCATTCCGAGCCCCCGGCAGCAGCGCCGTAGCCGCCAGTGAAGACCCCCTCTCAGCTGTACAGACGCCGCCCCCTCTCCTTCCTCCTCCGCACTGCCGATGCGCTGCGTCCAATCACCTCCGCCAATCCTGACTCCGGCCGGCCGACCCCGTATCGCACAGTCCCGATGACCTCGTCACCGCCTCCTCTGTAGCCCCTCTTTCCAGCCCACGCAAGCTGGCCCAGCAGTCTAAGGCCCCTTCCCTCTCGATTTCAGCAGCAACTTACCAATCAAACCCGAGAGCCCGAGCCCATCCCCTAAAATGAGCCCATATTCAATTAACCTCAAGCCAGCAAAACAAGCCACAGGACTCCATTTAGCAATGACACCATTAGTTGCATAGGAAAGGATGTAAAGACTTGGGTTGTACCAATTGTTGTGTACTTGTTATTTAACATGAAACCTTGCTTGTCATACTACCTCGTTGGCAAACTCTTATGTTCACTGCTTCATAGCCGAAAGAAATGGAAAAGGATAAGAGAAAAGCACAGCCGGCCCAGCCAGTGGGCTCTCCCCCACATCCCATACCCGAACCCAGGGCTTGATCGGGCTCAACCCGAGAAGGGGAACCCAATAGAACGTAATAACCCAGCCCTTTTCCACGCACAGCCCGAAACGCGCAGCCGAGATATATATATACGAGAAAGAGGAAGAGACTACATCAAAACCCTAGCCGCTCTCCTCCTTTTTCCCCCTCCTTCGTCTCCGACGTTCTCTCAACGACCAACGAGACCAGTATTCGAGCGCCGTTCTTGCGGCCAGGACGACGGATCCGCCTCCCATCCCCGACAAGGCGGGCTTGAGGACTCGAGTAGGCTTCCTCCCTCGCGATCCTGCCGACTGCGACTCCTCGGCACGACACGGGTGTTCGAGTCGACGTTCCGTCAACGTCGACGAACGCTGCAGTGGGCTCGACATTGCCCCGTCGTGTTTTCCCGTCGAGCAACAGCCCCCGCCTCCGACAGGAGCGCGCCATTGATGCCGTTGAGTTTCTGCTGCCCTTTAGAGCAGCTGATGTCGCGCGCCTCCCTCCACGCGAGATCGGCGGCCACTCTTCGGCGCCGCCAAGGCGCGAGCCGTGTGTCTCCCTTCACGCGCGACCTTGCCAGCCATGGGCCGGTGCACCATACTAGCACCAGCAGCGAACCCCGACTAGGAGGAGACCACCGCGGCTATCTTCTGCAGCCTCACCGATCCGTCATACGAAGTCGACCTCTTCACCATCGGTACGGTCGTGCTGTCCGCGGCACCACGTCGCGAGGACGACGAGCTCTGTCACACTCCTCCCCTCTTCTACTCAGCACGTGCGATGAAGTAGGAGAAGAAGAAGAGGTGTAACAACGTCATTCGTAGGCTGCATGGCCTGCCACATCTTTCTTGACGTCGCAGGTGAGAAATTCTTTCTTGAGTAGAATAGAGTTGAAGAAGAAGTAGGTGATTAGTAATCACAACATGAAATAAATATGGCTTTGGAATACTGTTCACGTGACCCCCTCTCCATGCAATTATGTTCACCTAGCAAGAGGAATACCATGCACTATTCACAATTCACGTAAGCAAAGGAGCAGGTGCTCTGTTTCAACCAAAGGTTAATGGTATAATTTGCATATAAGCCCCTCCTCCTTAAGCACTATTGCTTAAGACACAATTTTTTACCTTTTTGGTTATTATAAGTTATTATATGATGAAGTGATTTTTTTATTAAACTTTTCCTTCCTAAACAATAATGTTAGTGCATGATAACTTTTAATATACATAAGATTAGCATACAAAGAACAGCAGTAGGAATACTTAATTAAAACTAAGTGTTTTATAAACAGATGACCACTAAACAATGTTTATAATAATGATAAATCAATAAAATTGTTCCACACGACGTGCGTTCCGTCAAACCGGGCGACGTGGTCGCGAACCGAAAGCATCGAAAGCTGCGTAACAGCTTTGTGGTCGTGTGGGCTTTGGCAGAATTCAAATTGGTTGCGTGTGCGCGACGAATTTGATGCGTATCCGTCGAAATTCACCGTATCGTGCACTTTGCAAATTCTCCAATTACTTTATGTACGCTCGTCAGATCGAGACGAAACTTGCGCCAACAGAACCGTATCGTTTTTCTGGTCCTGCATGCCAAGTTTGGTCCGATTCTGAGACAGTTGGTAAAATCGTCGTTTTGCGGGCCCACGGTCCCACTCAACGGACGATTTTGTGCACGGCCCGCCGGAATCCAACTTTGGACATACGGTTGGGTTCGTATCGGAAAAATTGGATCTGTAGACATGTAGTTTGACGACTTTAGAGACCGTTGACTCTGGCACACTTTTCGGTGCAAAGCGGGTCCAACGACGGACACCGTTTTGGCCCGAAATTACCGTTTTGCCCCTGTGTCCAGAATTGGACGTAGGGACAGGCAATCCTAGCTAATTAGACTGTTCTGAGATCATTGGTATTATTTATTTCAGCTTTCGGGGACTGTTGTACGGGTTTTGACTATAGTGGCACATTGAGTAGTTCAGATTGTCGGTTTCACCAGCAAAGGACCACAGGCGAGTACAGTTTATTGTCTGCATTTCGATATTGATCTTTACTATATTTCATTGATTAGTCATTGGTTATGTGATTTTTATACTCTATTATAAATTGTTGAGTCGGAAATGAGAAGTACCAAGGATGTGTGATCAGACCGTAGACATTGTAGATATCGTAGACATTGTAGATATTGTAGACATTGTAGATATTGTAGACATTGTAGATATTGTAGACATTGTAGATATTGTAGACATTGTAGATAGTGTAGACATTGTAAATATTGTAGACATTGTAGATATTGTAGACATTGTAGATATTGTAGACATTGTAAATATTGTAGACATTGTAGATATTGTAGACATTGTAGATATTGTAGACATTGTAAATATTGTAGACATTGTAGATATTGTAGACATTGTAGATATAGTAGACATTGTAGACATCGTTACTTTTCTGCAAGTAGATATCGTAGACCGTGCGGTATAGCACCCCAGACCGATCACATGTCAAAGGTACTTCTAACGGTGGAAAAGTATATTGGTCTATTTATTACTATTGATTTTCTTACGGGTTTACTGTTATTTTCAAAACTCATGATTAATGCCTAACCTTTGTTTTATAGTCATTTTCTTTATTTGAAATTGCATTCAGTGAATTGTGCTCGTTCCATTCCTGACTGGAAACCAACATTTTCAGGTTAGCCGCGGATTCATTTAGCTTGGGGAGTGACGGGAATACTTGCAGATAAAGCCTAGAGACTAGCTAGATAGTTGAGTTGTAGTCATTCAGTTATTTGTACAAGTTTATATTTTTATACAAATGTAAAACTTGTGATCATCGTAAATTAAATTAATTTTGTGAATGAGCATTATTTGTGATTTTGATCTTCATGGCCGTGACAGCGTTCTACCGCCGACACTGCGGCGTAGGCTGGCTTGGACACGTCTTGTATCCGTTTAAAAAAAAACGAGTGCGGGTCGTGACAAGTTTTTGTGGTGGCCCATGCAGGTCTGTCTTCGCAAATTATACGAACTCGTGATAGTACTTAAGTTGTACTATTGCGAGCCTACGACTAGAACACGCTCATTCACGAACAAGGATTAATTTAATTTGAGAGAATGACTAGGACTAGGAGTCCCTTATACCAATTTACCGATGGGTAGTCTAGGCCATGCAATGTAGATAAGGAGTTATTAATTTTGATAGAGTGTCAGATTCTTACAAGTACACTATTACCTCTTGATATGACGATATGATCCAATGTAGATAGGTTATTCACTTGGTGAGACAGGGCTTTCTACAATTAATGGCCTAACCTTGATGACTGTGCAATTCCTTCTCTTTGTCCCTAGATATCACCCTCATATCTTAGTACAATTGCCTATTTAGTTTCTATTTTGCCTAAGAATTATTATTTTTATGTTATCCATAGACGAACCTCGAGTAAGTTTCAACTCAAAGTTTTTTTCTCAATGGTTTGGATATACATGAAATAGATACTAGAATGGTTGTAACTCTTTTCCTCGGTTTGTTCCTCCATGTTCATCTTTTATTCTAAGGATTATGACTGATGGATACTTACACTTCATTTCATAGCCAGTTGTTTGAATCTCTAGGAGCTCATGAATTTTTACAGATATAGTTAAAGGAATGTCAGTTAACTCATAATGGCAGGACAGCAGCGCACTGTCGCCATTTATTTAAATTAGGGAGACTATGTGTTCACTGCCGCCAGCAGCGCACTGGCAAGGCACGATCCTTAGAGTTGGAATAGTTTAAGAGAATATAGGTTATAGAATATTGCAAAACTATAGCTAGTGATCCTCTTTGACCGTAGTCATCCTTGTGTCCATATAAGGTAGAGTATCGGATAGCATATCACCCTGAAATCACGAATCCAAGAGTTTGCCACAGTACGAGTATACGGGCGAGACATAACTCTCGGTGAAATGACTTCGGACATGATTACAAGTTTAAGATACTATGGAGGATAGGTCAATGCCATATATGTTCCGTAAGACCCAAGGTCAATACTAGTGGAAGTTCTGCAGGATGGATAGCATGTCTTCCAACCCAGTATTCCATGGTCCTTGTGATCTATTGACGAAGTAATTGACTGACACTAATAGGTTACCTGGAATATAGACGTCGGAAGTCCATAACCCATTAGTTGACCAAAGTCTTATGAATAAGAAGACAGTAGGATGACTGTATAAGTAAGAACACCAGGTAGGGTCTGATTCTCACAGAACTCGAACTATTAGTGCCTCTTTTCAAAAAAAAAATCTTGTATACTTGTATTTTGACTATCTTGACCAACGCCGCAATTACAGCCTAGTTTTGCAAGCTCACTCTGTTCTCGAGCTTGATTCAAGACATGTGTTTAGTGGGGACGCCTGCTAATATATTGTCTAATCAGAATCAGTGTATTATGGTCTGATCAACCATGATGCATTTGGTTCGCACTTTATTTAATTACCCTACGTGGATTGAGATATAGATGTCTCTAGGGTCTCATCCACGACTGCATTGACAAATCCTCTTGAATTATATGTTCGCCCTTGAATCCCGAAATTAAATTCAGTAACATCTCCCTTGAATTCTTTATTGTTTTTATCTTTCACCGATTTGGAAAGATGAAGGCTCGTGATGGTAGAGAGATACAGAGTATTCCCATGGCTATGATAATGGTAGGCACAAGTGTAGCTGCCAACAGCCAGTCCTGTGATTGAGTTACTGGTTCTCCCATCGACCCTCAAACTACTATTATGACTTTCGAGCCATCTGAATTTAAGAATGATTAAGGTTTTATCCTTAGTCAGAACGCCAACCTAGGAGACTATCTATGCTCAAGAAACCAAATATTGTGAGTCTCTAATTATTTGCTGGAAGCTTGCCTTAACTTTCAACCCTTTGCCTTAACCCAACCTTTCTTCGACCAAAACCCACAGTTAGACATGAGATGAGTGGACAATAGGGTAATCATTTACCGTAACACTCATCCCGAGATTGGTTTCCGACAAATATTACTCTAGTTATGAAAATTTTATCTTTAAGACCTAACTAGTGTTGGAACACCACAATCACTAACTTAGCCAATACCATAGCTTAAATACCCTGTCACACTATGACCTACCAGTTGTCAACAGCAATACCTGATTACTACAACCCTTGTGACCATAGTCTTGCAGGTTTGACACAAATAGAATTTCTTGACTCAGTTGTGAGAAATCTTTTCTTATGTGGTGCCTGGGAGTTGGTTACCCCGTCGACAACTCATGTATACTGTGGACGAGTAGGTCATTCTATTTATTCGACCATGTGTCATTGCACACGCACTCGTTTTCCAATTAGTGAGGAACGACCCTTGACTTGACTTATATCAACCGTATTCCGTTACGCCGTGCCTCATTCTTTATCAACAAGAGTCGGTGTACAGTATCCGGACTTTGAAATTCTTGTGACCTCATTATTCCTAAAACTACGTCCTAGCTTCTAAGGTATGTAGACTATAAGCCTTCTAAAATTTTGGGATATACAAGGGGTATCGATTGATTAGAATGATTCCTCTAGGATGACAATTAGTGTCTCATGGACTTCCACTTTCCATTTAGATCATTTTGCGTCCCTGGCCGTGTCACTAATATTCGGAGCACAAGACCAGCTGATACCTTCCAACAAATTTCACATGTAAAATCTAGACGAGTCCACCTTCATCTAGGTATATCATGTCCCACTCAAACCAGTCCCCTTGTACTCTATTTTTGGGGTACGACTTTCAGGTTAAAAGGACTAGTTATAACCTTTACCATAGTACCGGTATACTTTCCAACATCCACTAGAGCTTTAATTGCGACCCCAGTCCTTCGACCCAATATATGGTTGTGATCTACTCGAAGCCTACTACGCGCATGCCACTAGTGTGCCACCCAATCGAGGTCTCATGTTTTACTTGAACACAAAAGTCTCGGAAGGTGCATTTTTGGGCTTCATGAACCTAGCTAACCAACCTGATGGCCAACTAGCTCAACCCTTGGATAGAAACCTATTCTGGAATACCCTAATCTAGTAGGAATAGTTGTATCATTAGAGTCTTGACCAGTCCGTATAGATTGCAATCCAAGGTTTACCCAACCAACGAGGGATGTCCAATCAGGAAGTCCATTAAGACTCAGTAAAATCCATCCGTGCATACCACCATACTCGGACTAGAAAACCGAACTATTTGGAATAGGCTCCACCCCATAGGATGTGAATCCATTTGTAACCTTTACTCCATCTACTTGGATGTCGTGGGACGATCTTGTATTGCATTCATATCCCTTGCTCGCGTGTTTAAATAAGCACGAAAAAGGTCACAATCTGGATTTTCCAAATTCTGTTCCATTATGAAATCTTGTTCAGATAAAATTTTGAGGACAGAATTTATGTATTGAATGGATTGCAAGCCCCTCTAGGATATGAAGAATTCTTCGATTTAGCCAATGACTGGACTAGAGTAGCTCATCTAGCAAATAAGTTAATGATTCATAAACATTCTCTCTCTATCGATACCAAGAGATACTCTCTACCGCTCTAGAAACTTCTTATTCTCCCTCGAATATTTTTTCTTATCTTCCTGTTCTCCCCATTATAGAGTGACGAATGGTCACGCTTATTAGAATTTAGCAATATTTCTTAGCTACTGGTGTAAATTTGTTGTTCGTTAAATTTTGGGTTGCTTGATAAATAGAAGAGGATTATTGATGTCGTGTGCCTAGAAATCTGTTGGTAGGAATGTTTGCAACTAGTTAGAAATTATAAGATTTCTGTTTGAGGGAGTGGTGTGACCAAAGGTGGGTAGAAGTCCTTGATAATTCGTAGTTACGAAATGACTGTAGGAGGCCATAATATTTTTGGGAAATCAAATTTAAGGAGATTGTGGTAATAGTGGACTTATTATTATTATTATTATTATTATTATTATTATTATTATTATTATTATTATTTGTTCAAATTTTAGGCATGTTTATAAGTTAGAATTTTGAGGACGAAATTATTTTTAAGGTGGGTAGATTTGTAGCCCCTCTTTCCAGCCCACACAAGCTGGCCCAGCAGTCTAAGGCCCCTTCCCTCTCGATTTCAGCAGCAACTTACCAATCAAACCCGAGAGCCCGAGCCCATCCCCTAAAATGAGCCCATATTCAATTAACCTCAAGCCAGCAAAACAAGCCACAGGACTCCATTTAGCAATGACACCATTAGTTGCATAGGAAAGGATGTAAAGACTTGGGTTGTACCAATTGTTGTGTACTTGTTATTTAACATGAAACCTTGCTTGTCATACTACCTCGTTGGCAAACTCTTATGTTCACTGCTTCATAGCCGAAAGAAATGGAAAAGGATAAGAGAAAAGCACAGCCGGCCCAGCCAGTGGGCTCTCCCCCACATCCCATACCCGAACCCAGGGCTTGATCGGGCTCAACCCGAGAAGGGGAACCCAATAGAACTTAATAACCCAGCCCTTCTCCACACACAGCCCGAAACGCGCAGCCGAGATATATATATACGAGAAAGAGGAAGAGACTACATCAAAACCCAAGCCGCTCTCCTCCTTTTTCCCCCTCCTTCGTCTCCGACGTTCTCTCAACGACCAACGAGACCAGTATTAGAGCGCCGTTCTTGCGGCCAGGACGACGGATCCGCCTCCTATCCCCGACAAGGCGGGCTTGAGGACTCGAGTAGGCTTCCTCCCTCGCGATCCTGCCGACTGCGACTCCTCGGCACGACACGGGTGTTCGAGTCGACGTTCCGTCAACGTCGACGAACGCTGCAGTGGGCTCGACATCGCCCCGTCGTGTTTTCCCGTCGAGCAACAGCCCCCGCCTTCGACAGGAGCACGCCATTGATGCCGTTGAGTTTCTGCTGCCCTTTAGAGCAGCTGATGTCGCGCGCCTCCCTCCACGCGAGATCGGCGGCCACTCTCCGGCGCCGCCAAGGCACGAGCCGTGTGTCTCCCTTCACGCGCGACCTTCCCAGCCATGGGCCGGTGCACCATACTAGCACCAGCAGCGAACCCCGACTAGGAGGAGACCACCGCGGCTATCTTCTGCAGCCTCACCGATCCGTCATACGAAGTCGACCTCTTCACCATCGGTACGGTCGTGCTGTCCGCGGCACCACGTCGCAAGGACGACGAGCTCTGTCACACTCCTCCCCTCTTCTACTCAGCACGTGCGATGAAGTAGGAGAAGAAGAAGAGGTGTAACAACGTCATTCGTAGGGTGCATGGCCTGCCACATCTTTCTTGACGTCGCAGGTGAGAAATTCTTTCTTGAGTAGAATAGAGTTGAAGAAGAAGTAGGTGATTAGTAATCACAACATGAAATAAATATGGCTTTGGAATACTGTTCACGTGACCCCCTCTCCATGCAATTATGTTCACCTAGCAAGAGGAATACCATGCACTATTCACAATTCACGTAAGCAAAGGAGCAGGTGCTCTGTTTCAACCAAAGGTTAATGGTATAATTTGCATATAAGCCCCTCCTCCTTAAGCACTATTGCTTAAGACACAATTTTTTACCTTTTTGGTTATTATAAGTTATTATATGATGAAGTGATTTTTTTATTAAACTTTTCCTTCCCAAACAATAATGTTACTGCATGGTAACTTTTAATATACATAAGATTAGCATACAAAGAATAGCAGTAGGAATACTTAATTAAAACTAAGTATTTTATAAACAGATGACCACTAAACAATGTTTATAATAATGATAAATCAATAAAATTGTTCCACACGACGTGCGTCCCGTCAAACCGGGCGACGTGGTCGCGAACCGAAAGCATCGAAAGCTGCGTAACAGCTTCGTGGTCGTGTGGGCTTTGGCAGAATTCAAATTGGTCACGTGTGCGCGACGAATTTGATGCGTATCCGTCGAAATTCACCGTATCGTGCACTTTACAAATTCTCCAATTACTTTGTGCATGCTCGTCAGATCGAGACGAAACTTACGCCAACAGAACCGTATCGTTTTTCTGGTCCTGCATGCCAAGTTTGGTCCGATTCTGAGACAGTTGGTAAAATCGTCGTTTTGCGGGCCCACGGTCCCACTCAACGGACGATTTTGTGCACGGCCCGCCGGAATCCAACTTTGGACATACGGTTGGGTTCGTATCGGAAAAATCGGATCTGTAGACATGTAGTTTGACGACTTTAGAGACCGTTGACTCTGGCACGCTTTTCGGTGCAAAGCGGGTCCAACGGCGGACACCGTTTTGGCCCGAAATTACCGTTTTGCCCCTGTGTCCAGAATTGGACGTAGGGATAGGCAATTCTAGCTAATTAGACTGTTCTGAGATCATTGGTATTATTTATTTCAGCTTTCGGGGACTGTTGTACGGGTTTTGACTATAGTGGCACATTGAGTAGTTCAGATTGTCGGTTTCACCAGCAAAGGACCACAGGCGAGTACAGTTTATTATCTGCATTTCGATATTGATCTTTACTATATTTCATTGATTAGTCATTGGTTATGTGATTTTTATACTCTATTATAAATTGTTGAGTCGGGAATGAGAAGTACCAAGGATGTGTGATCAGACCGTAGACATTGTAGATATCGTAGACATTGTAGATATTGTAGACATTGTAGATATTATAGACATTATAGATATTGTAGACATTGTAGATATCGTAGACATTGTAAATATTGTAGACATTATAGATATTGTAGACATTGTAGATATTGTAGACATTGTAAATATTGTAGACATTGTAGATATTGTAGACATTGTAGATATTGTAGACATTGTAAATATTGTAGACATTGTAGATATTGTAGACATTGTAGATATTGTAGACATTGTAGACATTGTTACTTTTCTGCAAGTAGATATCGTAGACCGTGCGGTGTAGCACCCCAGACCGATCACATGTCAAAGGTACTTCTAACGGTGGAAAAGTATATTGGTCTATTTATTACTATTGATTTTCTTACGGGTTTACTGTTATTTTCAAAACTCATGATTAATGCCTAACCTTTGTTTTATAGTCATTTTCTTTATTTGAAATTGCATTCAGTGAATTGTGCTCGTTCCATTCCTGACTGGAAACCAACATTTTCAGGTTAGCCGCGGATTCATTTAGCTTGGGGAGTGACGGAAATACTTGCAGATAAAGCCTAGAGACTAGCTAGATAGTTGAGTTGTAGTCATTCAGTTATTTGTACAAGTTTATATTTTTATACAAATGTAAAACTTGTGATCATCGTAAATTAAATTAATTTTGTGAATGAGCATTATTTGTGATTTTGATCTTCATGGCCGTGACAGCGTTCTACCGCCGACACTGCGGCGTAGGCTGGCTTGGACACGTCTTGTATCCGTTTAAAAAAAAACGGGTGCGGGTCGTGACATCCTCCACATCTCGACCGCCCCCTTCCGATCTCTGCCACCGAGCTCCTGGCCGGCGAACGCCGACCTCCGCCACCCGAGAACCACCCGACCTAGAATCAGGTCGCTATGGGGTTTCCCCTCTTCGACCTGAGCGCGCCAGATCCACTACCAAACTTCGTCGTCTGTCGCAGCTCCCCGTCACCTTTTCGGCGACAGGCCGCCTCGTGCCGCCATAGCTCTCTACTCTCCGACCCTCCGAACCGCTCCTCCTTAGCGCCGCCCATCCGCCGTGCCTTCAGCCATCGCGCTCACTCCCGATCCAGCCGTTCCCTTTCGCGTGCCATCACGCGTGGGGCCACTGCTGACCATCGCGCCCTGCCGCTGGTTCTCGACCGCCCACATCCCTCCGCCGCCGCGAGACTGTCGTCGTTCATCCTCCGCGACCAGCGATTCTGCCCTAGCGCCCAGATCCGTGAGCCTGGCTTCCTGCTCTGGCCTCGTCGAGACCGCCGGTGGTTCCCCCGGCCTAGCACTTCAGCCCTGCTCCTCCGCCAAAACCGCCAGTAAGCCTCTTCCTCTCTTTCCCACACTCCCTCTCTCTCTCTTAAACTGAGAAAAAGAAACACAGTAGATATTTAAGTTAGTATTAATTATTATTATTATTATTATTATTATTATTATTATTATTATTATTATTATTATTATTATTATTGTTATTGTTATTATTATTATTAATATTATTGTTATTTGTATTATTATTAGTAAATGTTATTACTGATATTATCATCATCATTTATTGTTATTAGATTTATTATTTTTAGTTTATTTATTATTAGAAATAATATTTTATTTATAATTTATGAGTATTATTTTGTTATTTTTAAAAAAAATATATATATACTAGTAGTATAAAGGCAGTATTAATAATCGTATTATTTTAGAAATTCTAGAAATATATTTTGTCAATATTATTATTAATATTTGCATTATTTGATACAAGTCCAAAACCATTTTTGTCTTCAAACATTTTATTTCCAAAAATTATTTTAACTAGTAAAAAGGGTTTTTCGAAATTATTTATTTCAATAATTATCTCTACTAATAAGATAGAGGTTATCTTCATAGAAATCCTATTTTTGATAAACTTACGGTTTTAGCCTAAATCGATTTATCCACATTTTCAAATTTTGTCAAAAATAAATCCTATTTTACTAGTAAACATGGTTTCAAGTATTATACGAAATGGTATATGTATTCTTCACACAAATTCTCCTATTATCGTCATTGATCATGACTAATCTCATGTTTCTATTTTCTCGCGGTTTGGACCATTACATCGACCATGGCTATTGGACTATTAAGACATGTCAGAGAACACCGTACCACACCCAGCGACACACCAGGCAAGATACCTTGCCATTATACTGTTTATATTCAGTCTGCATTTTTATTACATATCACTGTTCATTTATTTCTAGTTTTTGATTACTGCCTGCTCAGTGTGTCACCCCCAGTTTTCACAAACAGGGGTATTTTGGTAATTTTCCACTTTAAAAATTATTTTAGAATTATTTAATTATTATTTGTATTATTTTGGGGTTATTTGAATCGGGTTCGAATTTCAACTCATTCCGACTAGTTTTGACTTGTTTCGGGGACCCGGGGTATTTTGACCTTAGCGGGCCCACACACTAGTTAGCCATGGCCCACATGTTAGATATTTTGGTTAGAGACTAGACTATTATTTTTAGTTAATATTAGTTAGAGATTAGTGGTTTCGGTTTGACTAAACTACCCCCGGTTTAACCCTTTCCTATTTATTAGCTATTTAAACCATTGGAGGGCAAACTTGTAATTATCCAAATAGGACAAAACCCCCATGTGTGGCTGGCCATAGAGTGGGGATAAGGAGGAGAGAGAAAATCACTTTCTTCCATTCTCATCCACTTTTCTTCTTCTTCTCCAAAGGGCTCCTCCCACTTTTGAAGCTTCCCATTGATTCCTTCTTCAAACCAAGGTGATTCCTTCTCCAAACTTGTTCCTCTTCTCATATAGATTGGATAGAAAAGCCATTAGGATGATTCCCATGGTTGTGTCCTCATTAGAGACTATTTTTGTGTCCTTTGGATATTTCTAGGAGTGTCCACATGTAGGATTGTGTCCCAATAGGAAAAGCCCCCATTTGGACTCATGGATATTGTTTTAATATTGTTTTTGTGTTGTTTTTATTAATATTCCAGATTTTACATGTTTTTAGAATGAGTTTATTAATGTATCTTAATGTATCATATTCATTCTTTTATTTGTTTATATATATGTGGTTATATATATATATTTCTATATATATATATATATATGTGTATATATATATATGGCTTATATATATATATTGGTGGATATTTTGTCATGGGGAGATGTTGTTGTGCTTGGGGAGAGGGGTAGTAGGTTTCGGCCAAGGGGGAGAGGGCATGGGTTTGTGTGTGTGGTAGTTGGTGTAGTGAGGGTGTTTGTTGGAATGATTGAGTGGTTAATGAAGGAATTGGTAGAGTGGATACATAGGAGATATAGAGAGGGATATATAGGAGTGTTGTAGAGTGTTTTAGAGGGAGGAAGGAGCCCCCAAACTGCTGTGCTAACAGCCCATGGCTGTCCCTATTTTCCCCCCTACATGTTGTTCAAATAACCCACAAAACAGCCCACTTTTTACTCCCAAAAATAGCCCCTTATATCACCCTAATTGCTGTCCTATACTCCACCATAAAACCACACCAATTCGACCCTAACAAAGCCCATATATGGCTATCCATACCAGTCCTAAACACCTATAGTGGCTGTCATTTTGGACTCCAAAACAGTCCACTTGTTTTCCCACAAATCTGTCCACATTTTGGCCACCAAATAGCCCTTCATATCACCACATTTGTTGTCCCATTTAGTCCCCTTAACAACCACTCAAAATCAGTCCTATTAGTCCCCCAAAATCTGTCCACCAACATCCCAAAAATCTGTCCATTTTATTACCTTTGTGTGTGTGTGTGTTGTGAGATGTGTGTGAGTGTTTTGTGAGGTGTTTTGAGTGTAGTTTAGTACCCATAGGTAGTCTATTGTCTAAACTAGTAGGAAACCTATTAGGGAACCTATATAGAGGCCTAATAGAGTGTGGTATCATGTGAGGGTGAGTGGTGTTGGTGAGTGGGGTAATGAAAAGGGTAAATTCATGATATAGGATAGGTAATAAGGTAAACCTATACCCCGTATCCTAACATAGCCTAGATACTTAGGATACCCAATTTTCTTGGTAGGTAAACCTTAGATAGGTTGATATCTAGCTACCCTAAGAAGCCTAGGCTAGTGCCATGGGTATTTGTAAGGTTTCATTAGGTTTTGGCAAGGTATCGGGATTTACCTTAGAAGGGTAAATCCTAGTTTTGCCTAGAAATAGGATACTTGTGTTAGAAGCCTAAGAAGGTGTTAGAACTTGATCCCCGTGGTTGGTAATGATCAAATATGGTACTCTAAGACTAGTTTTGACGTCGGTTGACCGTTTTGACCAAAAGTCAACAAAAGTCAACCGAAGGTCAAACTTAGCCTTTAAGCGACCCGATTTGACCGAAACCAACCCAGAGTTGACCAGTTGACTAAAAGTCAATAGTTTGTCAACATTAGACTAGTTTGACCTAGAGTTGACCTAGAGTTGACCAGAGTTGACTTTTTGACCAAAAGTCAACTGTAAGTCAACCGTTGATCCCGATTGACCTAGTTTGACTTGGAATGACTCCTAGTATGAACCAGTATGACCAAGTATGACTCAGTTTGACCTAGATTGACCTAGTTTTAACTTAGACTTGCATTCATGACTTGTATTAGTTTCCTTTTCAGTATTTAGCCCTGTTTGACTCATAGTATCTTATTTTAGGTCTGTGATCACTCTGAGTATTTGTTCACCTATCAGTTCAGGACCACAGGCGAGTACATTCACTGATAGTTTTCATTGTCTTGATATCTGCTATATCTGATTCAGTTGTAGTGTTATACTCGATTTTCAGTCACGGCAGTACACGGACTAGTATATGTTGGATCATGACATGGGATATTGTTCCTAGAGTTTCATGGTATATTGATACATGTTCTGTCTTATTTCAGTGTATTGGTATAGACACCGATTTCAAAAGGGGACTTGCTACCCTCTTATGGAATCTCGTGTCATAACGTGTCATGTCCAGATCCATTGTACTATTCGGGGATGGGGGAGTTATTAGTGGTTGTGTGATCAATTTCCACATGGTTCTATGGTACTCATGGTTCATAGCTATACCCTCACCTTACGACGGGTAAAGCCTTACCCTACGGTTCATAGCTTTCTATGGTGACCGGCCTTATCGTTTCTATTGTATTCATGGTTCATAGTCGGTCAGATGGAAAGCCTTTCCCAAGCCGATCACATGACGCACTAATAATTCAAGGCACCTTTTATATTTATTATCTTAGGGTGACTAAGTTCTGTTCGGGAGAAGGGTTACAACCCCGGTCCTTGTTTAGTTTAAGGGTTGTAACTCGGCTTCCGAATAGTTCCCAAGTCATCCTATATACACATATACATTATCGTCCTTTACAGTACTCACATCATGATATATATTTCCAGTTGATTTTGTCCTGTATTTCATTATACTGTCTCTTATAGCTTTTGTCAATTCACATGGAACTGCTGTTAGTGTTTGTACTTGCTCATTTTCCTGACAGGATACCGTTGACAAATTTTACAGATGATTTAGAGGGTGATTGCCCGACTTACTACGGGATAGAGTCTGATGGACTTGACTTTGACAGGGGCTTAGTGGTAGAGCCTCTTGACTTCGCCCACCCGGAGTAGCCTAGTTAGTTAGGTTTGCCTGGCCTGCGAGCCAGCTAGTTTATTTTCTGTTGTAGTATCTTATACTTATATTTTATTTCTGAGACTCTGGATTTGTGTTAGCTGTGACTTGTAGATATTTTCTTGGACTCGTTTCCTGTTTATTTCTATCATATCTCTCTTCCATGCTTTCTACCTTAGTTTTGATTATGTGATTGAGGCAGTATTGCTTTATTCCTCCGTTCGGAGTGTATATACTGTACAGGTACATTTATCTGTTTAGTCGTAGTATTTACAGACCCTATATACAGCATTCTACCGCTGATTCTGCGGCGTAGGCTGGACGTAGCCGCTTCTCGTGCCTCTAATCAGGGTACGGGTCATGACACAGTGATATTAGTTGTACCTTGTTATTTACCCTTTGATTGCATATGGACTTAGAGTTAAGGGACTACCGCTAGCTTAGTGCATTGCATAAACTTTGACACGGTTGTGCCACGAGATGTGTGAGTTATGAGTAGCATATAGTCTACGGACTTGCGTGTTGGCTGATCACTGATGCGTGAAGGACGTGCGTTAGGTCTAACTGTCAATAGTTGTATATTAGAAGACTTGACGGTTAGTAGTGGTACATGGTCGTGGATGCGACATGATAGGTGCATTGGGTGGGGAGGACATTACCTGGCGTATGGGCTTCTATGCACTTCCCTTATTACCTGTGCGCTCCGCCGGAGACGCAGGCTCCAGGTGCCCTCTGACGTTTTTCAGAGCGTTATGGACGTAGCCCCTTGCACATGATGCCCTCTGATGATCTTCGAACGTTACGGACGTAGGCCCCTGGTGCCCTGTATGGGGACTATGCCGATCCTATTTACAGCCAAGGCTCATGTGTCGAAGGATTGTTTCTCAAACTGCATGTTCACTTTAGTTGGTTAGTTTACCTTATTTATGTCTTGTCACTTTCTTCGATTGTGGCATATTTTATATTCAGTATTATATGACATGTTGATGTATCTTGTTACGTCCCTCTGAGGACCTGGTTATCTCGCCAGGTGTGTGTTCTTGTATTTTTGCAGGTGCTCTAGCTAAGGCCATGTTCTTGTATTCTTCGAGATGTTGCTCTTTGATCGTCATCTCCTTTGCTCTACCAAATTCCTTTCCTTGTATATTCATTTTGTTGGTAGTAGACTTTGTCTCCGTCCAACAATTATATATATGACAAATTCAAAATTGATTTTATATCATTATTTATCTTGTGGATGAGATTTAGTACCTTGGTTACTGCATTTTACAGCTTATGTATATATACGAGGGTCCATATACTTCGTATGTATACAGCTGGCATGATTACGTTTTAGTCCTACGTATTTTGAGACTGGGGCGTTACATGGCATGATTTGTATTTCTTGCCCCACTTTACTTTGGAAGACACCACCCCCTGCGTCATTTTTTGCACAAGGTCTGGATGGACCCACATGATCTCATCATGTTCTGTCGTGAGTGGCACCAACGTTGATATTGAGTCACGAGCTGGCGGCAGGTTGACGACTTCTATTACAAGCTTGGGGATTGGGACTATGCCGTCTGGGACTTCTGTGGGAGGAAAGTCACCAAATTAAAGAGAGATCATGTTAGAAGATACGACCTTGTTTTCAGCTTTGAGGTTGATAACTTAGCTGTCGATAAGCTGTTGTATCTTCTTCTTCTTGTTCAGGATGATGCAATCCATGGTAGGATGGTACACGTACTGATGATAAAGACGGTACTTAAGATCGTTGAGTTGGTTCGCCTCCGTAGGACGTCGTGGTGGAGGCAATGTCGGTTTATTACCCGTCATCAATGTGTGAAAAATGGTAATGACATCATCTTCGTCAAAGGAGAAAGTCTCCTTACATTTGTCAGGAGCGCCCTGAGAATTGGAAGCTCCCTTGAAAGTGTCGACCTTCAAGACTTCTTTTCCTTTACCTCCACGGACAGGGATAGTTTGGGGGTGCTTGCTTTTGTCTTCAGATTTGGGTGTCTTGAACCCCAGTAATTCCATATTAGAGACATTATTTTCAGCAGCATCAACAGCCCCAATAAAAGCGGGCCATATATCATACTTATATATACCCAGACAGAACTTCATTGTAGGAAGGAAGTTATGTCTACAAGTATCCATAAGCTTTGAGTCTGGTATACCGAAGGGCATCTTCAATGCTAGTCACCTGAAGCGTTCGATTAAAGCAATGATTAACTCACTCCTCCTTTGCATGGTCTCGATGAGGGTGAACATACTAACATGCATTCCACTCTCATAAAACCTATTGAGGAATAACCTCTCTAAGTCTTTAAAGGAATTTATGCAACCATCAGGCAGACTGCAGAACCATTCAAAAGCTACCCCCTGCAAGATGAGGATAAATAGCTTTGACAAGAACGGATCATCCCTTGGTAAGTACTGAGTCTGCCTGTTGAAGTATGACATGTGTTGGCGAGGAGAAGTCATCCCGTCAAATGAATTTAGCGTCAGTGGCTTGTAGTTAGGAGGGCAAGTAACATTCTCCCATTCAGGAGGATAAGGTTAAGATATCCCCATCTTTTGAAGCTCGTCTTTATGTGAGATGGTAACGAAACGGGCAACAAGAGAATAAATTGCATCCTGCTGATTGAGCAGATGTTGAGAAACGGCTGCAGTATGTTATCAAGCGTCGTTGGCGAAGAACCACCCCCAATATTTATGAGATTTAGAAGAGGCACAACGGAATAATACTCCTTTTGTAGTGAAGGTGGGTTGTTGCTATGAGCCGAACTAGCGTGTGCTGAGACGTTCGGTTGAGGTGAAGGAACAGCCCCAACAGTTTGGATTGCCATGATACTGGTAAGCATATCAGTGATCTTCGTAAATGTCATTTTAAGACTCTCTAGCTGCTTGTTGGTATGATCATTGGCTTCTTCAAGTCTCTCTCCATCTGCCATGTACGCAGATAACATGCTAGTATGAATAGAGAAGACAGTACAATTGGTACTAATATTGTCTGTCTCTGAGTCGAAAGGACCCTCGTCTTCAGACAGGGGAGGTAGATAGTCACCATCGGACTCGAAGAGATCATCGTCGTCTGGAAGGCTACCCCCGTCATCTGGAAGGCTACCCCCGGTGTGAAGGCCGTCTGCTTCAGATTCTAAAAGAATACTACCTCCAGCTAAAGGATCATCACCTCCAGCTTGGGAGTCCTCAACATCTATATGGAATCTTATCCTTGATCGAGTACCCATATAGACTCCTTCAGATGTAACAGCTCGCTGACTGTTTGTTAGCAGACTTCTTCTTCTTCTTCTGTTCGTAGAACAGAAAGAAAAAGTTGGGTTAGTGGTCCAACTTCTTTGATTGGGGCTCCCGTAAGGATGACCCCATGAAGCCATATTGGATGAAATACATAGCAGCTTTTCATTATCAGAGTGCTGCAGTCGTCGAAACACGGACTGTCTCGGAGGCACCTTCGTTGCTTTGGAGCAGCAACAATTGATGACAATACTGGTGCACGAATGTACGCCATAAATTGTAATATCCTTCCTCGCTTTACGCTTATGATTTATCATGTCGTATAAATCAGTGGAAGGGAGTTTTACCTTAAAATCCATGTCACATGCATCGCCGAGCTTTGTATGTGGTTTGTAAGGGGAGTTGGCGCATCCAGACTTATTTCATGTACAGGGGAAATCTCCACACCTAAGTTCCGTGATGACCTTGAAGACAGCCCTGTGTTATACGCGGTAGGGTCTGTCTTTTTGTTGTGGGCGCATAGGCCCTGGAACATGCCCTTGGGCGCTTGCTTTCTTGAAGTCCTGGCAGCATGCCTGGCCCTCCTGGATGTGGGCGCATAGAATGGGTCATCAGAGCCTGGGCGCATAGCTCTAGGCGCATGGCCCTGGGCGCAAAACCTGACGAAGGCAGAAGTCCTCTAGCCAGAGTTATGCGCCCACATGCTGCCTTGGGCGCATAGCTCTGGGCGCATGCTTTGGAAAACAGTGATGTTTTTCTCCAGTTTTGCCTTCTTCGTTTGCGAGCCTCGCTGAGTTTGTCGAGAGCATCGAACACTTCAATTCTTGGCATCGTAGTATTTTTCTTTGCTAAGTCTCGAGTGTTGAACACTCTGTTGTTGATTACACAAGAGGGAAGTCACTGGAATAGTAGAGCCCAGAATGGTATGCAACCTCTTATCGTTGGAAGCTCCTGTAGAAGGATTATGCGCCCCCATGACGGAGTTCCCCTTCGGTTGTATATCTTCTACGACACTGGCAGAATATGCAGCGCGAGCCTTCAGAAGCCAAGTCTTGCGAGACTTATTTTGCTTCACACATTTTAAGGAAGTAGAGACATCCCTCGAGAGCATCTCTTTGAATGCCTACTGATCGAACTTCATGATCAACATCTTCTGAGTGCTCCCCAATTTATCGGTATCAAATTACATCACTACCTTCTCATCAGAGGAAAATGTAGTCCCCAGCAGAGTCGCCATTTTCGTGGACACACACAAAAAAGAAAAAAACACTGTCTTTTCTTATTGGCACAAGGCACCACAAATCGAGTATGCCTGAGAGATCCTGCACTGAGGATCCCCGAGTACAAAAAGAATTCTGGGGAATGAGACGATGGAGATCGAGCGGTAGTTGCTACTTTACTCCGCTGATACTTCGATTTACAAAAGTGGGAGAAAACCAAAGAAAATTCTTAACTCTCGGCTCTCTGGGAAGAAAGGCAGCAATTTAGCTCTTGAAATGCTCTCCGTTCTGTGTGTTTTTGAAGAGGTATAAGACCCCTATTTATAGTCGTTTTGTACTGAAACGGCTATTATGCGCCCACAGGGGAAAATATACTAATTTTCCATGTGGGCGCATAGACTTCCTTTGGGCGCATAAGGTGTAGGCGGATGAAGGCTGCATGAGCGTGGGTTGATCGTGGGGTTGACGTGGCCGCATGCTTAGGTGCACGATTGCTCGTGGAGACTGACGTGGCAGCAAGCTTCGGTGCACGACTAATCGTGGATGTTGTCTGAGTCGTAAGGATCTTCCGCCTTGGGCGCATAGTATGGGAGCAAGTTTATGCGCCCACACTTGAGTGCATGTTTGATTTGCATGAAAATAATGTGGGTGCATTGCCCCTCTTCGATCATGTGGGTGCATAGCCTCCCTTTGGTCATATGGGCGCATAGCTTCTTTTGTCATGTGGGCACATAGTATTCTTCTTCATGTGGGGTACATATTCTTCTATTTTTCATGCTTTTACAACTTAGTAAACAAAATGAATAGAATATTGAATTATAAATGTGAAAAATTATCTTTCCACGTGATCGAATTTTTTTTATACTTCTTAGTTTCGACTTAGTAATAGTACTTCAGAAAAAATATAATATTTTTTACATTATTTTGAGATAGTACTTATCCCTTAGCTTGTTTGCTCCTTTTCTAATATGTAAAAACTTCTAATGCTTCTGACTTGAAGAGATAATATTACAAATATCACGTTCAAAAATGATAAAAACTCTAACAATTTGGTCTTCAAGAATATAAATGTTAGTTAGCATATTAATAAGAAATTTAATTCGAACCAATGTACAACTTATTTATTCTGGCACACCAATATATACTTTTTATGAGTTTTAACATTAAAATAATTCAACAAAATTTTGTATGGTAAATATGAAAAACACGAATTATAAAGATGCTACCAATATGTCCAAAAAAGTTATAAGTCTAGCATATATTTTAGTTACATAATACAGTGAAAGAAAATATTTGATAATACTATATAGCAGCATATATCAAAAAAAAATCATAAATTGAACATTACATATAAAATTATGACATAACAATATATTTATATTTAGATGATATTGTAAAATTTTATTGTAGATGCCACTCCATAATTAAAATTAAACGATGTAAAATTTGGTTATTAACGCATAGCAATACCTAGTTTGGCCATCTAGAGTCATAATTATAATGACCTGACAAAATTTATGTCATTATCCCTGACATCGGACTACTAATTAAAATAGTTATTAATTATAATATTAAATAAAAAAGATTCTTCACAATGCATCATGACTAGAAAATATGAAATTAGAATAGGTGTTATGAACCTTGCAATTTAGCAATGATATGCAAAAGCAATAAAAAAAACAAAAACAAAAGCAACATGGATTTCTTACTCCAGGTGCCTTTTTATATGTTACACCATAAATAATTACATATGTTAAAGTATGTGCTAATCAATGATTTGCTATATATGTTAGCATAATTATTAGAAACCAAAATTGTGTATTATAAGGACGATAAGCTAAATAGAATTGTTGAACAATATACACAATTTAATCAATTGCTAGAAATTTATATATATATATATATATATATATATATATATATATATATATATATATATTGAGGAACCAAAACTTTATTGAAATAATAGGCACAAAATGCCGAAGCCTATACAAGTGAGCGCGCTCAACTTGACAAGAGCAAAAGAAAACAAACTACGCACGCCGCGCACAAAAGGAACCGGATGTCGACGTCAACTGACAGAAGAAGCGCGAGAACCCAGAAAATGGCCTAAGCAAGGGCCTCCCAAAAAGGGTTGGGGGCGTGAGTGCAGCACCTCCCAGCTTTGAGAATTTGTCTAATAACCTCTCTATACAATTGAGGAGGAGGAGTTGACGGCCTTCATATCTGAATTTGATCCTATTCTTCCATATGACCCAAATTCCAGCGGCTACGATAATCTGATGTCCGTGGGAACAGCTCCAGCTGGTCAGAAGATCGTGGAAGCCCCCAGTCGGGGGGACAAGACTTGGTCTATTGTATATATTGAACCAAATATGAGTCGCCAGCTCACCAAAAAGAAGGACATGCTCTGCCAATTTCGAAGCGTGCTCCACGCAGCAGTGGCATCTGGATGCGAGGCTAAATTCGATAGATCAAATTGAGTCGTCCGTCAGAAGCTTCCGGTATATTATGCACCAGATAAGAATAGACCATTTGGTAGGAATGCAAGAATGCCAAAACTTAGAATACGTAGTATTCGGCACACCACTGCCTCTAGCAATGATTCTGGTGGAAGCCAGCATAAAAGTCACATACGGGTTAGGGGACCATCTCCACGTGTTGGATGTGTCAGTGACCCGCAGGTTTGCTGCAAGGAGACCGTCGGCCGTCGAGTAGCCGAGCCAGTCTCTGACCCTCTTCCAATTCCATCCAGAACTTTCCTCCCATAGATCCCTAATTTCGTACCCCTGCAGTGTTCGAACGTTGGGCTGGATGTTGTCTTCACCAAGACACCATTCCAAACAGGCCGATGAGCGCCCGTCGCCCAACAAAAGGCGGATTAAAGGTTCTGCGAGGTTGCGTCCCCGTGTTATGCCACGCCATAATGTCGAAGATCTGTTGTTAGTGACCGCCTCCGACAGATAAGAGAATCTAGAGTATCTAGCTCTCATGAACCTCGTCCACAACGAGCTATCTGATCGCAACTTCCACCACAGCTTCATGGAACATGCGACCACGATGTGGGCAAGTCTGCTGAATCCCAGACCTTCTTTTTTAGTGGGTTTGGCCATGGTATCCCAACTGACCCAGTGGTATTTGTCCTTACCATCGCTATGACCCTAGATGAACTTGTCGAATAGGGATTCGAGAGAGTGGAGGGGCTTCTTGGGAGGGGAGCAGACGGCTAGGGTATACAACGGGATGGAAGAAAAGAACGTGTTTGATAAGGATCATCTTGCCCCTAGGAGATAGTATTCCGTTGTGCCATCCCGTGATCAGTTTGCGGATCTTGTCTACAAGGTGCTCGTATATTCCCGAGTTCGTCTTCCCGTACACTAGCAAGAAACCCAAGTAAAGAAAAGACAGGTACGCCGTGGCGAACGAGGTCATGTTGGAGAGCACAGCTGATTGGGATCTGTCAGCTTTGTGATGGGTATAGATGACACTCTTGTTGTTATTGATGCGCTGTCCGGAGCATATGGTATAGCGTGCAAGCGTACTTTGAACCACCTCGATCGATCCAAAGTCTCCAGAGGAGAAGATGAGGACGTCGTCTGCGTACGCCATATGAGTGATAAGCAGGCAGCCAGTGGTGGTATGGAAGTGGTAGAAACCGGGCATTCTAGACATGCTATTGAGGCTTCTGCCGCAATGATGAAAATGGTAGATGATAGGGGGTCCCCCTGTCTAACCCTGCGAGTGGATTGAAAGAACCCCGTAGCCTGGCCATTGATGACGGTAGAAAACCAAGCATTATTGATGGATCTGAAAATGATGTCAATCCAGGATTCAGAGAAGCCGAAAGCCCTAAGGACCCAGATCATGAAATGCTAGTCCAGACGGTCATAAGCCTTTTCTATGTCCAGTTTGATGGCAACGTTCCCCCCTTTGGACGGGAACTTCATACATGTGACCATCTCTTATGTGAGGAGTATGTTGTTAGTGATGTTCCGGCCTTTAACAAACCCTCTTTGCTCATCGGAGATGATCTTGGAGAGGAGATTGGACATCCGGTTGGCGATGATCTACGATATGATCTTGTTGGTAAAGGTGTATCAGCTGATAGGACAAAAGTCTTTGAAGGTTTCTGGGTTGTCTTTCTTGGGGATAAGGATGATGTTGGCACAAAAAATAGAATTAGGATATCTCGCCCCTTGGAAAAAAAGGATATGGTGGCCTCCAATAAGTCAGATTTTAAGATGTCCCAACAGTATCTGAAGAAGACGCCATTGAAGCTATCAGGCCCCGGAGCACTGTGTTCTTTAATGGACCAGACAGCCGCCTTGACCTCCTCCTCCGAAGGAGTAGCCAACAGGGTCTCATTCTCGCTGTCGCTGATGAGGAATGGGATCTCGGACAGGAGCGCAACGGCTTTAACGACCGGCTTATTAGTGAAAAGGTTAGAGTAGAAGTTCTCCGTCACAGCCTGAATGACATCTTGGTCATCCACCAGGATGCCATTGTCGTCGTATATCCAGTGTAATTTTAATTTTTTTCTGCGGCCTTTGACGCATGCATAAAAGAAACTGGTATTCCGATCACCATCGGTGTCCCAGGTCAATCTGGCTTTTTGCCTCCAGAAGTCCGTTTTTATTTTAAGCTTGGATTTGAGAAGAGCTCTGGCAAGGTTGAGCGAAGCACGGGCAGCCTGAGAACTGAGAATGATGAACGCAGTCTCAGCACGAGTGACGTCGACCTCCGCCACCTTAATAGCCTGAAAGATGTCTCCAAAAGCCTGCTTGCTCCAGGACGTTAAGGCCTTACGAGCGGCTTTCAGTTTAGTCGCCATCCGAACCAGGGGGGTCAAGTATATCGAGACAGAGTTCCCAGCGGCATTCGGGACGTTCTGGAATTGAGGATGATGTCGCTAGATGTCGAGGAAGCGGAATGATTTTTTAGTGCTGGTGTGGTTGTCACTGATCCTGATGAGAAGAGGAGAGTGGTTCGATTCAGTGGAGTTCAAATAAGAGAGGTTTGTTATCAGGCCCATGTCAGACCAGCATTCGTTGACCATCGCCCGATCCAAATGGGAGTATTACCGTCGATGGCCCTCCTGCATATTGCACCAGGTGAATGTACTACCGTAGAAGGGGATGGGGTTAGGTTTCCGTGGTAGATGAAGTTGTTGAAATCGTCCATCGCAGGCTGGGGGGCGTGCGACCACCAGATTTCTCTTCTCTGCAGGACACCGTATTAAAATCTGCAATTTAGAGCCACGGGAGACCTTGATAAGGTAAGGAAGCTTCCAACAAGTCATCCCAAAGCAATCGTCGTTCGGAGATGTCACTACTTGCATAAACGACAGAAAGGATGGAGCGGGACTTGAGGGTCGAATGCTCGACCCAACAAGATAAAGCCTAAGGTGAATCTTTTATGATGCCAAATTTGAATTTCGACGTGAAAAAGATCCAGACGTCCTTACATCATAAGATGGCATGGGGGAATCTAAGCTTTAGTTGAGTGGCTTTGATTCTTCTTTGGGGGATTTTTTGTTCAATAATGATTAAGAGGTCCATTAGATTAGTTTTCTTGAGGCTGAGGATTCTATTCAGCGTTGATATATTTCTAAGCCCTCTAACATTCCAGGAGATGATGTTAAGCATTTGATGGGGTAGTAGGAGATTAAGCTTCATGGCGGACCTTGTTTTCATCGTCGTTTGCTGGTTTTGTTTGTTTTTGTTCTTTTTATAGGAGGTTTTTTTGTGGATGTGATAGTGGATCCGTTGACTCCGATAGCCTTGCTAGTCCCGTCACTGATCTCTGGCCAGGAGGTAATAGACTCATTTTTATTTTCTTCAGGGTGCATAGGATTGCCACGGTCCAAGAAACCCGCTTCCTTGGCTTGCGAGAACCTGCCGGTGAAAGCAGGATTAGCAATTTCTACCAGGGCACATAAGGGATGGCCACTGTCCAGTAAACCCCCTTCCTTGGCTTGCCAGAACCTGCCAGTTAAGGTGGGGTTGAGGCTGGATTGCACGTCCTTTGTTTGAGGGGGAGGGGAGCTTAGAGCCCCAATATCTGTCGAGGGGATTGTCATCTCGGAAGCGAGACAACTTGGAATAGCGTCTAGGAATCGGGGGTCGAAATTCTGCTCAGGGCAGCACTCTGTGTATCACCCAGTTTCTAAAATGAGGGTAATTTTGAAATTTTGTATTTTAATTTATTTAATTATGGTATTTAAAATTTTAATATAATTTTTAGTGATTTTTAATCTTTTTAAAACTATTTAAATCATGACTTTTGATTTTGGTGTTTGGCTAGTGTAACCGTAGAGACTGTCTGCCCTAGAGCCTAGCCATGTGATTAGGATGTTTAATTAGTACATTTTAGCCTAGAGGGTATTTTGGTCATTTTAGGATTTATTTAAATTTATTATGATTTATGGGAATTTCTGTGATTTTAATATTAATTAAATATTGCTATGTGTTATGTTAGTTTTGACTAGTTTGAGACTTGTAGACTAGCCTAGAACCTAACCCTAGCTATGGTAACCCTAGCCTAACTAGAGTTAACCCATTTTAGTCATTAGAGATTGGTTTTAGAATAAGAGGATTAGATTTAGTGAAATTAAGTCATGACTTATGGTTTAATGCATGATTTGTGATTTAATGACTTGTGAATTGAACCATAGTCCCATGACTTAAGCCCAAACCCCAACAAGCCCACCCGTGGCAGCCAACCTAGGGTTTCACACCCTATTTAATGCCTCTTCCATTTGTTCTTGCCTCTTTTATTAATTTCTCCAAGTTTTGAAGAAATAGGTTTGTCCATTCTTTCCTAACCCATAGATTATTCATTTTAATTCCTTTTCCACTCTAGTCTTTTGCATTAGTTCCTAATCCTGCGCTATTTCATGTCCATGGAGAGAAATCTCAGGTTTGGACCAATTTGGAGCACTTGGCCATCAAGAAGAACCACCCCCTTTTGAAGCTTTTCATGCAAATTGCACATATAAGAAACTTCCTATTCCTTCCATAGATTTTTGATTTCTTTGCATGGATAGGAAGCCCTAGGTGTCCCCTAGCCGTAGGTATTGGTTTTGTGTCGATTCATGTTCATTTCGTGTCCGTATCGGACACATATCAGTCCTAGAATCTAGGTGTTTGATGAAATGCTTGAATGGATTAAATCTTGGTATTTTCTAAAACAAATTACATGTTTGGGAAGCCCTTGATATGTGTTTTCGAAACCCCACTGACTGAGTTCGATTTCGTGTCATGTTCGTGTCCAAAATGGACACGAACTCACTGCACGACACCCCCGTGCGCTGCCCTGCTACCCGACCCTAAAATCTCTGTGTGTAGGACACGTAGACACGTGCAATTTAACACGGTGGTGCGGGCCATCACTGACAGATGCCCCTCGAGTTTTAGGACACTTCGTGTCATGTTTGACACGAAAACACGTGCGCACTGATTTTACACACACTGTGCACGTGCGGGAAAACCGCACTGACACGCACTTCATGTCCAGTCATGACACGACGAGGACACGAATCAGGGTGTCGACCATCTAGACATATATCCCCCCTAACCCTAGACACGAGCACGGGGTTTGATTCATGTCGTGTCGTGTCCTAGACTTGCATGAACACGTGCACGACACTGCACTATTTTTCTTAGTTCTGTGTACCCGATTGGGTTTTGTGGTTGTTTGGACACTTCGTGTCCAGTTTCCTGGACACGAATGGACCCTCCTGACACGTACTAATGTAGAGAACATTCGTGTACACCTGATTTGAAATTTTGGTTTAATTTTAATTGATTAACAGGTTCGAGAATAGGATTCCTGATACTGTGCACTTTTCATCCCATTCTGAGTTTAATTTGGTTTGTATTTTATAATTAATAATTAATTAGTTGATTTTAATATGTGAGCATGTGTGGGATGTTAGTTTACACCTCTGAGAATTGGCCTACATGCTCAGGTTCACATGGCATAGGTTTTGGCCTTCAAGTTTATTTCTTTTAAATGTTAAAGTTGTTGACTGATACCAAATGTGTTGAGTCCAATTTTCTGATTTTAAATTGTTCTAACTGTTTTAGATGCTGGAATTAGTTCATATACATGTGTGTTGAATGATGAACATGTTAATTTTGATTGTGTGGATGCAATGGGCTATTGGAATTGATTTTTGATATACTAACTACTAAGAGTTTTTTGAACTGTCAATGGTTCTTCCAAAAACCTGAGACTTAGCTCCTATTTAACTCACACCCTCCACACACACCTATGGTTCACAGTTTCCTGTATTTTCCCCCACTGACACACACACACATGTATACCTGTCATTGTTGGCACAATACACACTCTCATATGCACACAAACTGGAATCTAACATACAGGTTGTAATATTCACACACAGGTTTATATAATGTGAACACACATAGCCTGTTTCACACACACACTTTTCCTAAACTGAACACTGACTTCCTATTCCTCTAACCTATACTGATTTTTCATTAATATATGCCACTGTTCAAATACATTGTTAGCTGCCATGTCGTTCCTTTTAACATTGCACTGTTTTTCAGTTTTCTCAAACTTGAACTGACTTTATTTATAACTGATATTGAAATCTGAGAATTTCTTTGTGTAAAACCTGGAAACAAGCCTGAGAACCTGAGGAAATGGGACTGAAATTTATCATGTGTAAACCGAGTTTTATTTAATTCAATAACTGATATTGTAGCTTGATTTTTTGTTTCTTTTGATTGAGTTACCTATATTAGATACCTGTAACAGTACACTACAATACCCTGACATTTCTTACTGTTATCTCTTGTAACTGAACTTGCTTCATGACATTCACTCTACACTATCACAGCCCTACCCACATGTGGCATACCTCACACCATAATATACCCTCTCACACACCCATATGAATCACAAATAGGCTTCCTCACACCCACAAACAGTCACCCTTCACTATTTTCCTCTAGACACTCTCATTAACACTCACACATACACACTCTCTTGTATCTCACACACACACACACATGTTTGTATTTCCCATAATCAAATGCCTACCCTCATGTACACACACACATTACACTGTATCATGCTCACACACATACACATTGCCACCACCACATCCCTTCCTATTTCTCCATGTATACATATTGTGTAATGTACATATATATAGACAAATATGTATAAATAGGTACCCTATATATTATAATATGTGTGTATTATATTAATTAGATATATGTGTTAATATGTGTTATGTAGAATGTGTTTGGTATATAGGCATGATAATGCCTAGGGGTGTATGCCTATGGCTCATTGCTTGTGTGTGGGTTGAGGCCAGTATAGGTGTGCAGTTGGCTTGTATAGCCTTGGGATTGATGTAGAGTGCTAGCCTAAGCTTGGTTAGGCATAGTGAGACTTGTTAGACTTGTTTGGCTTAGGCTTGACCTAGTTTGACCAGTCTAGTTGACTAGAGTTGACCGAGAGTTGACTTTGGTCTAGTTTGACCTAGACAGCATGCAGATGCATAGTAGATTATATTTATCATCCCCTGTATACATCTTGACTTGTGTTGCTCTAAATAGGAGTCAGGTACCTCATCTCGGACAGTTCATTTACTTCAGACATTCAGATACCAGGCGAGTATATTCTCTGATCATTTCATATCCTGTTTAGAATTATTTTCCTGCATTAAATTACTTTACTTGATACTGTCACGTTGGTCACACGAATTAGTACAATATGGATCCCTCCCTGAGATGTTATCCCTTCAGGGAGCATCGGGGTACTCTATGTTCTGTGCGTTTCACTTACATGGCGTATCACTATGCTTCTTTGGTTCATTGATCACTTGTGACATATACTCATATGATCACAGAGTCTTCTTTGAATCCTTATCCTATTTTTTGGGTTTCCCAGAATCCTTATTTATGGGACTACTATGTACCACCCTTCGGGGGCTTATCACCCTTTGGGGGCTTACCACCCTTCGGGGGCTGTTACATAGAATCATAACATAACCTGGTTGGATCCTTGTGTATTAATTGGGGATACGAGGGAGTATAAATAGCCATATGAACAATTCCAAAGTAGAATAGCCATGTACGCCCCTTTAGTATAGCCATGTACAAATCAAGCCGTTCACATGTCGACTTTGTACTCTAAATCACTAGTCACTGGTAGCTCTTTACTTATAGTAGATATTTCTATTACGGTTCTCTCTCTCTCTGTTTATATAGTGTATTTTTTTAGTATCTATATCTTACTTTACTGCATGATTATATTTTCTAACCTGCTATGAACTGTTGAGATGTATTGTGCTCACTCCCGTCCTGACTGGACCTGTTGAAAATTTTATAGAGGATGATGAGGAACCCTGCACCCCTTACTTTGGAGCTTGCCTAGATGACACTCACGACCTGGACCCCTGGGGAGGTTCAGGCAGCTGTTGAGGATGATACCCTTGCTTAGTGTAGATAGCTTATACTGTTCTTCTTTTCATGTTTAGATGTTGTCCTTATTTTTCAGAGTTGTATATTCTAGAGATATTGAGACTGGTAGTTATTAACTTATGTTATTTCATTCTCTTGTACCTCAATTGAGGATTTTCATATCTATTTTATCGTACCATATTTTATCTCTAGATTGTGATTGAGTTGTACCTCTGTGTTGTCCTCTTTATAGAGAGTATTTCATGTTAGTTAGTTATAGATCATGTCCTAGAATAGCGTTCTACCGCGGACACTGTAGCGTAGGCTGGGCGTTGTTACGTACTCGTACCCTCACGGTGGGTGCGGGTCGTGACACGTTTTTAGTGGTGGCCCATGCAGGTCGAGTTTGTGTAGTGGTATTCGAATTAGAGTATCACTACAGCCTGAAGTAGGATTAGGATTATTTTTGAGATACTCAATCACATTAGGAAAAACTCTTAACTGGATTCCTGCCATCTACATTCCTGTTGAAGATTGCTTCCTTGAATAACTGTCCTCCCTTGAATTACCGTTTCTATCTGAATATTGATTCCTTGTTTGACCTGTCTCGAGGATGGTGATCGAGACACGATCGTATCGCTCTGGCTCAGCAGATGCTGGTGAGAGGCCTACCATCCTTCGCCTGATTGTGGACACTAGGACCACAGTACACCCTATTTCTGCTCATATAGGAGCTTCTGCAGCCTTTGGGAGTGCACCCCCACCTGTCCGGAGGTCTTCCCCCGTTATTCCAGATACGACTCAGCAGCAGTTACCTTCAGGGACAGTAGATACGGCTCAGATGTTTACCATCTTTCAGCAATTCTTGGAGTTTTAGCAGCAGATACAGCAGAGCCAGTCTGCTGATATCCGGCAGAGCATACCAGATACTCACCTGTTGGTCAGGACGACAGTAGAGCTAGTGGCTGCTCAGCCACAGGGAGGCCAGATGCAGCCGTATCAGCCAAGGACTCCAGACATCCAATCCTTTAAGAAGATGGGACCCCGAGACTTCAAGGGTACAGAGGGCATCATATACGCTGACGATTGGATAGAGCACATCGAGAAGATATTCCGATTGGCATAGATACCAGCAGGATTACAGATCGAGGCAGCCGCCAGTCAGATGCAGGACTTGGCCCGTACCTGGTACCAGACGGACCCGAGGGTTAGTACAGTCGGTCACACTTGGGCTGCGTTCAAGAAACTATTCAAGGAGAAATTCTTTCCCGATACCGCACTTCGTGCTTTGGAGGCACAGTTCGAGAGTTTGGTTCAGGAGAACCAGACCGTTGAGGAGTACGCTGGAGAGTTCAGCTGTTTGAGCAGATTCATCGAGGACCTTACCGAGGTCGGGAAGGCGAGGAGGTTCTGCATGGGTTTGATTAAGGAGATCAAGTCATATACCAAGAGCGGCCGCAACACCACTTTCGAGCAGATTCTGGTAAGAGCCATGACAGCGGAGGACGATCTTGGGCTGAAGAAGAAGAGGATGCGAGACCCTCAGGGAGCTAGTGGCAGTGCGGGCCCGGCCAAGAGGCCCCACCTGCAGATTCAACAGCAGTATCCGTATCAGATGCCACGCTTGTAGATCCAGCCATAATATCCATAGCAGATGCCACCCCTACAGTTTCAGCAGCAGTATCCGCAGCAGATGCTACCTCTACAGTTTCAGCAGCAGTATCCGCAGCAGATGCTACATCTACAGTTTCAGTAGCAGATGCTACCTCTACAGTTTCTGCAGCAGTACCAGCAGCCGAGGGTCTACCTTCAGCAGCGGCAGTTTCAGGACCATGTACCATTTCAGCAAGCACAATATCCACAAAGGCATCAGCAGACTCCGGGACAGCAGCTTGTTATCATTTGCCCTTTTTGCAAGAGACCAGGGCACGATTGGGGCGAATGCCGGAAGAAGTTTGACAGATATTTGCTTTGCGGAGGATCCGATCATCGTCTGAGAGAGTGTCCCGAGTCATCGGAACAGATGATTCAGGGAGCAGGAGCTAGGGCTCCGGTAGGCCATCAGAGAGGATTACCCTTACCGACTCAGCAGCAGAGGTACATGCAGCATCAGCAGCAGGCCAGGGGAGGCCAGCAGGAGCGAGCTTTTGCTAGGACAATCGAAGATGCTCAGGCAGTTGGAGGTCTAGTTGCAGGTTCCGTTCCTTGATTCCATTTCTGCAGTTGCCTCTTATAACTGCCTAGAAATTCGATTTTCTTTGTTCCTTGTTAGTTGATCAATTATGTCCTGTTGCTCTTGTGTATGTTGATCTTTTTCTGAGATGAATCATATATGCTAGGTCACCAAGTTATAGAATCTAGAATCTTCGATAGTCGTGTTAGCTGGCATAGTGAGGACATATAGGCAGATTTAGGACGTATTTCTCGGGTGTGGGAATTTAAGGTTTTTGCTGCCAAGCATGCGGCAATGCAAAAATTTTAAATACCAAGATTCTAGAAGTATGTGCCTTAGTCGAGGACTCTGTGATTATCGTAGCCTTGGTCACTAGCACGATGAAGATTCTGAGTATCATGATTTTGGACAGACACATATGATTATCTGACGGTATGTTTGAGACTTTGATTGTGGGGTGTTTGACCTAGAAGGACTGCTACAATTTTAATTTCGAGGACGAAATTTTTCTAAGGTGGGTAGGATTGTAACACCCAGTTTCTAAAATGAGAGTAATTTTAAAATTTTGTATTTTAATTTATTTAACTATGGTCTTTAAAATTTTAATATAAGTTTTAGTGATTTTTAATCTTTTTAAAACTATTTAAATCATGACTTATGATTTTGGTGTTTGGCTAGTGTAACCGTAAAGACTGTCTGCCCTAGAGCCTAGCCATGTGATTAGGATGTTTAATTAGTACATTTTAGCTAAGAGGGTATTTTGGTCATTTTAGTATTTATTTGAATTTATTATGATTTATGGGAATTTCTGTGAATTTAATATTAATTAAATATTGCTATGTGTTATGTTAGTTTTGACTAGTTTGAGACTTGTAGACTAGCCTAGAACCTAACCCTAGCTATGGTAACCCTAGCCTAACTAGAGTTAACCCATTTTAGTCATTAGAGATTGGTTTTAGAATGAGGGGATTAGATTTAGTGAAATTAAGTCATGATTTATGGTTTAATGCATGACTTGTGATTTAATGACTTGTGAATTGAACCATAGTCCCATGACTTAAGCCCAAACCCCAACAAGCCCACTCATGGCAGCCAACCTAGGTTTCACATCCTATTTAATGCCTTTTCTATTTGTTCTTGCCTCTTTTATTAATTTCTCCAAGTTTTGAAGAAATAGGTTTGTCCATTCTTTCCCAACCCATAGATTATTCATTTTAATTCCTTTTCCACTCTAGTCTTTTGCATTAGTTCCTAATCCTGCTCTATTTCATGTCCGTAGAGAGAAATCTCAGGTTTGGACCAATTTGGAGCACTTGGCCATCAAGAAGAACTACCCCCTTTTGAAGCTTTTTTATACAAATTGCACATATAGGAAACTTCCTATTCCTTTCATAGATTTTTGATTTCTTTGCATGGATAGGAAGCCCTAGGTGTCCCCTAGCCGTAGGTATTGGTTTTATGTCGATTTGTGTTCATTTCGTGTCCGTATCGGACACATATCAGTCCTAGAATCTAGGTGTTTGATGAAATGCTTGAATGGATTAAATCTTGGTATTTTCTAAAACAAATTACATATTTGGGAAGCCCTTGATATGTGTTTTCGAAACCCTACTGACTGCGTTCGATTTCGGGTCGTGTCCGTGTCCAAAACGGATACGAACTCAATGCACGATACCCCCGTGCACTGCCCTGCTACACGACCCTAAAATCTCTCTGTGTAGGACACGTGGACACGTACAATTTGACACAGAGGTGGGGGCCATCACTGACAGAACCCCCCTCGAGTTTTACGACACTTCATGTCGTGTCGGATACGAAAACACACACGCACTGATTTTACACACACTGTGCACGCACAGGAAAACCGCACTGACACGCTCTTCGTGTCCAGTCCTGACACGACGAAGACACGAATCAGGTTGTCGACTCTCTAGACATATGTCCCCCCTAACCCTAGACATGAGCATGAGGTTTGATTCGTGTCGTGTCGTGTCCTAGACTTGCACGAATACGTGCACGACACTGCACTATTTTTCTTAGTTCTGTGTACCCGATTGGGTTTTGTGGTTGTTTGGACACTTCATGTCCAGTTTCCTGGACACGAATGGACCCCCCTGACACGTACTAATGTAGGGAACATTCGTGTACACCAGATTTGAAATTTTTGTTTAATTTTAATTGATTAATAGGTTCGAGAATAGGATTCCTGATACTGTGCACTGTTCATCCCATTCCGAGTTTAATTTGTTTTGTATTTGATAATTAATGATTAACTAGTTGATTTTAATATGTGAGCATGTGTGGGATGTTAGTTTACACCTCTGAGAATTGGCCTACATGCTCAGGTTCACATGGTATAGGTTTTGGCCTTCAAATTCATTTTTTAACTGTTAAAGTTGTTGACTGATACCAAATATGTTGAGTCTAATTTTCTGATTTTAAATTGTTTTAACTGTTTTAGATGCTGGAATTTGTTCACATACATGTGTGTTGAATGATGAACATGTTAATTTTGATTGTGTGGATGCAATGGGCTATTGGAATTGATTTTTGATATACTAACTACTATGAGTTTATTGAATTGTCAATGGTTCTTCCAAAAACCTGAGACTTAGCTCCTATTTAACTCACACTCTCCACACACACCTATGGTTCACAGTTTCCTGCATTTTCCCCCACTGACACACACACACCCACATGTATACCTATCATTGTTGGCACAATACACACTCTCATATGCACACAAACTGGAATCTAACATACAGGTTGTAATATTCACACATAGGTTTATATAATGTGAACACACATAGCCTATTTCCCACACACTTTTCCTAAACTGAATACTGACTTCCTATTCCTCTAACCTATACTGATTTTTCATTGATATATGCTACTGTTCTCATACATTGTTAGCTGCCATGTCGTTCCTTTTAACATTGCACTGTTTTTCAGTTTTCTCAAACTTGAACTGACTTCATTTATAACTGATATTGAAATCTGAGAATTTCTTTGTGTAAAACCTGGAAACAAGCCTGAGAACCTGAGGAAATGGGACTGAAATTGATCATGTGTAAAACGAGTTTTGTTTAATTCAATAACTGATATTGTAGCTTGATTTTTTGTTTCTTTTGATTGAGTTACCTGTATTAAATACCTGTGACAGTACACTACAATACCCTGACATTTCTCACTGTTAACCCTTGTAACTGAACTTGCTTCATGACATTCATTCTACACTATCACAGCCCAACCCACACGTGGCATTCCTCACACCATAACATACCCTCTCACACACCCATATGAATCACAAATAGGCTTCCTCACACCTACAAACAGTCACCCTTTACCGTTTTCCTCTAGACACTCTCATTAACACTCACACATACACACTCTCTTGTATCTCACACACACACATGTTAGTATTTCCCACAATCAAATGCTTACCCTCATGTACACATACACATTGTACTTTATCATGCTCACACACAAACACATTACCACCACCACATCCCTTCATATTTCTCCATGTATACATATTGTGTAATGTATATATATATAGACAATATATGTATAAATAGGTACCCTATATATTATAATATGTGTGTATTATATTAATTAGATATATGTGTTAATATGTGTTATGTAGAATGTGTTTGGTATATAGGCATGATAATGCCTAGGGGTGTATGCCTATGGCTCATTGCTTGTGTGTGTAGGTTAAGGCCAGTATAGGTGTGCAGTTGTCTTGTATAGCCTTGGGATTGATGTTGAGTGCTAGCCTAGGCTTCGTTAGGCCTAGTGAGACTTATTAGACATGTTTGGCTTAGGCTTGACCTAGTTTGACCAGTCTAGTTAACTAGAGTTGACCGAGAGTTGACTTTGGTCTAGTTTGACCTAGACAGCATGCAGATGTATAATAGATTACATTTATCATCCCCTGTATACATCTTGACTTGTGTTGCTCTAAATAGGAGTCAGTTACCTCATCTCGGACAGTACATTTACTTCAGACATTCAGATACTAGGCGAGTACATTCTCTGATCATTTCATATCTTGCTTAGAATTATTTTCCTGCATTAAATTACTATACTTGATACTGTCACGTTGGTCACACGGATTAGCACAATATGGATCCCTCCCTTAGATGTTATCCCTTCAGGGAGCATCGGGGTACTCTATGTTCTGTGCATTTCACTTACATGGCGTATCACTATGCTTTTTTGGTTCTTTGATCACTTGTGACAGATACTCAAATGATCACAGAGTCTTCTTTGAATCCTTATCTCATTTATTGGGTTTTTCAGAATCCCCATTTATAGGACTACTATATACCACCCTTTGGGGGCTTATCACCCTTTGGGGCTTATCACCCTTTGGGGGATTACCACCCTTTGGGGGATTACCACCCTTTGGGGGCTGTTACATAGAATCATAACATAACCTGGTTGGATCCTTGTGTATTAATTGGGGGTACGGGGGAGTATAAATAGCCATGTGAACAATTCCAAAGTAGAATAGCCATGTATGCCTCTTTAGTATACCCATGTACAAATCAAGCCGTTTAAATGTCGACTTTGTACTCTAAATCATTAGTCATTGGTAGCTCTTTACTTATAGTAGATATTTCTATTACAGTTCTCTCTCTCTCTGTTTACATACTGCATTTTTTTAGTATCTATATCTTACGTTACTGCATGATTATATTTTCTAACCTGCTATGAACTGTTGAGATGTATTGTGCTCTCTCCCGTCCTGACTGGACCTGTTAAAATTTTTACAGAGAATGATGAGGAACCCTGCACCCCTTACTTTTGAACTTGCCTAGATGACAATCGCGACCTGGACCCCTGGGAAAGTTCTGGCAGCTGCTGAGGACGATACCCTTGCTTAGTGTAGATAGCTTAGACTGTTCTTCTTTTCATGTTTAGATGTTGTCCTTATTTTTCACAGTTGTATATTCTTGAGATATTGAGACTGGTAGTTAGTAACTTATGTTATTTCACTCTCTTGTACCTCAAATAAGGATTTTTATATCTATTTTATCGTGCCATATTCTATCTCTAGATTGTGATTGAGTTGTACCTCTGTATTGGCCTCCTTATGGAGAGTATTTCATGTTAGTTAGTTATAGTTCATGTCCTAGAACAGCGTTCTATCGCCGACACTGTGGCGTAGGCTGGGCGCTGTTATGTATTCGTACCCTCACGGTGGGTGCGGGTCGTGACACTCTGCCTGAGCCTCTCTATGCTGATGAGGGCGGTAGGTGGTAAGAGAGAGAGAGTGAGAGTCCTTAGAAGGGGAGATAATGTACTCAGATAAGTTATGGGTAGAGATGTTGGATGGCACGGTGGGAGAGCTGTCGACGTCTGGGTGAAGTGTGTGAGGGGGTTATGCACCTCAACAGAACAGCTGGGCTTAGGGGAATCTGGATGGACAACTTCATCGAGGACGGACGAGGAGGGCTCTCTGTAGTTATTGGGAGCACTGTCAGTAGTGATGCCAGTGAGAAGTTCAAAGGAGTTGTTGAATGAGATAACGGGTGGATTGAATGGGACGATAGCGGAGTTAGTCTTGATGGTCGGACGGGAGCAAGGCATTAGTGATGTAACTTCCATCAGAAGGGGAGGATTTGGGGGCTTAGTCTGATTCCCAGATTCAGGGTCACGTTGAGCAGCCGGAGCGTGCGGGTTACGCGAGCTAGGCTTCTTAAGCTCGGGGTGGGCCCGATAGTAGTGCTGCATGAAATGGCCGCTCATCTAGCAGTGTTTACAAAAGATGATGTTGTTATCATAAACCAGCGGTTGGCGGTGTGTTTGGTCTCCGAGATCAATTTCTATGAGTTTGGGATGGTCATTCGCGAGGTCTAGCTCTATACATATCTTCGCGTAGTTGCATTTGGAGAGATTGCGGGTTTCTTCTACGATAGCTACCAGGGTCCTAAAGGAGCTGGCTATCCGTTTGAGGGCAGCTACGGGAAAGCAAACCAGCGGCAGGTTGGGGGGTGATCCATGTGGATATGAGTGTCGAGTCAACTTTGGGGTTGAAGTTAGGAGACTATTTTACAATTTTAACAATTTGTGTGCCAATTTTGGAAGTGCCCTTGGCCCAGACTAATGAGTAGTCTGGTACGGATGAAGGGTGGAGGGACATGTGCTTGGGATAAAGCGGAGCGACCCGGTAAGCCGCAGAGAGACCCCACCTTACGACTGCTTCAGTGACAATGGTGATTTTCGGGCATCCGGATCCAAATTTGAGGACAAACGTTTTATTGAAGGAGGTGGATATGGAGGAAATTTTCTACACGTCGAAGGGGACACGGATGGGGTAGTCGACAGGAGGTGGCAAGAATACAACGTCTGGAAGCTGAATCTCTACCGTCGGAGGGGGTAAGTGCTTCCCTCGATCTGGCCAGAGAACCTCGACATAAGAGGGAGCACGAGGGGGGTCCACCGCACTAGGGATATACGAGTGAGAGGTGGCTCCGGGTGTGGCCACAGCACGGGGGATGTCTGATGTGGAGGAGTGCCCGAAAACGGCGGAGGAGGAGTAGCCCACGGGGTGCACAGGGGGAAGGAAGGTCAGGCCGCCATTGAGGGTGCCGTCATGAAGAAGAGTATCCCCCGACGGCTGATCGAAGGAATTAGGAGGAACGAGGAAGGGACTGGCGAGCGCCAAGTCTCGAGGGGACGACTCCTGCTCAAGAGCAGCTCCAACAGAAGTAGTCGTCGGAGAAGGGATGGAGGTCGCCGGAGCATACCAGGCGCCAAATGGTGCGTGGCACGAGGGAGGGACCGCTAGAGGCGGGGTAGCACCAAGCGCCAGAGAGGCGTTGAGGTGCGCACTACCAACGAGGCCGGGGGGAGGGGCAGCAATCGTCGAGGGGGTAGCGGGGACGATATCGAGTGCACCTGGCCTACGAGGCTGGCGCAATTTATTGCATACGCCATGGGGCACGGATGGCCATCCCCAGTCGCGGGTTGCGCCATAGGTGGGCATGAGAGGCCATCGGCCGAAGGGGGCGCAAGTCGTCGAGTGCACCAGCGGGCGGGCAGAGCCCGTACTAGACGCTTGGTGCGTTGACGATTGACACTGGAGAGAGGGGTGTAACTCATCGCGTGCGCTAAAGGGCTGGAGGAACCAGAGCCCGTCGCCGGTTGCGCCAAAGGGGGACACGAAAGTCTAGGCCTGGATGGGGGCCACCACGGGAGCGGCGCAAACCATAGGTTGCACCAGGGTGATCCCATCTTACGCCCTGTTGGGAAGCCCACGAGAGCCGGGCACATGTGGGTGGGTTACGCCAGATCTGTGCGACACGTCTCCTGAGGAGGGGAACAGGGGACAAGAAGGGGTTAGGATGCACGCAAGGGGGTAGGAATTGCCAGATCGGCTCGTTGCGTCACCCGAAAGGAGGAAGAGGTATGGAAGCCTCGGGGGCAGGTGAGAGCACATGACAACTGGTCCTCGAGACCAGCGCCGTCCTCAGCCACACCGGGCGAGGGACATGGGGTGCAACCCATGGGTTGCGCCAGGGGGTTGCCAGGTGGCACCCAGAGAGGAAGTCCAAAAGTACTATGCGCGAGGGGGAGGGGTGGGTAGTGCCTAAGAGGCTCAACGCATCGCCCGGGGAGGGTAAAGGACAATGGCTACTGGTGCTCAGGACCTGCGCTTGGCACATGGGCCGGCACGCCACCCGAGGGGCGATGGAAGAAGGCGGCTGTGACCACACGCGTACGGAGCTGCGGCGCGGAGCTCGAGGCCGAGGAGGCGAGGCAGCTGGGCCACCAGCGTCGGCCGTAACGACAGGGGAAGGGACGTACTCAGCCTCACCGGACAAGAGACATGAGGCACAACCCGTGAGGGACGCCAGGGGTTGCCAGGTGGCGCCCAAGGAGGAGGCCCGAGAGGGGGTTGGGCCAATCCGTCGCTGAAACAAACATCAAAAATATCTCGGTGAAGAAGATATACCTAGGAAACGCCTGTCCAAAAGTCAAATTCTGGAACAAGAGCAAAACCGTAATTTTGGGTCAAAATAATATCCGCCGTTGGACCCGCTTTTGTACCGAAACGCGTGCCAAAGTCTATGGTCTCTAAAGTCATCAAACATACATGTCCATGGTTTCAGTTTAAGGAGAGGAACTCAATGGTATGCCCAGTTTTGGATTCCGAGGAGCCGTGTACAAAATCGCCAGTTTGAGTGGGTCGCGGGCCCGCCAAAATTGGGTTCTGATTCGACCTTCTCAGAATCGAACCAAACTTGACATGCAGGACCAGGATTTTTATCCGGACCCGTTGGCACAAGTTTTGTCTCGATCCGACGACTGTACACGAAGTTATGGGCAAGTTTGCAAAACGTCGATACAGTGGTATCTCGACGGATACAGGTTGATTTCGTCGCGCACACGCAACGAAAATGAATTCCGTCAGTTCCCATATGTCTGCAACGTCCATATGTGCATTTCGATGTGTATAGCACGTGACCACGTCACCCGGTTTGTCGGGGCGTGCGTCGTATCGGACAAAATTCTAAAAATTAATATAATTAGAAACAGGTTTTTCCTCAACTTCTACATCCATCTACTTTTTACACGCTAATCGAAACGACGTTCCAAAAGAAGCGTTGCGATCCCGGTTATGTTGTCTTTTACTGTTTTAGATTAGTTCTGATAGTACTTTACTGCACAGCAAGTAAATTGGCCGACAAGTTGTCATTTTAAAACAGTTTTTAGTATTACAAAAAACAGATTTTTGTTCAACTTCGTCTCAATTTTTCGAGCAAGTCGATGGTTTGTTTCGAAATCCACCTGGAGGATATTGAATAGGGTCAAGTCTACTTTCCAGAAAATATTACGGATCGAAAATCAGTGCTACGAGTAAAAAGTTACATCGTAGAGAAGTAGGGTACCTTGAGTGGGAAAACTGCTCCGTGGGTGACGTGGGGCTGACTTCTGATGCTCCGTTCGTCGCACACAAAGCTCCGTTGCTGGTGAAACGAAGTCGTGGACGAAGAGGGTATAATCAGCCTCAACTTTCGTTTTGGAAGATTAGGGCTTTGAGGCTTGTGGAAAAAGTGACATATATACTAAGTTCGGGTAAAACCTAGTACTACTAGGATTATCATTTAAAGCCCACTACTTCCTTCCCTCGGGTTGGTATGGTTTAGTTGTTCCGTACAACAACAGCTTGCATGGGGGTGGTGCCCGCCCACTAAAGTGGGTGGGTTAATTCTTTTTTTTTTTCCTTTTTCCTTTTTTTTTCCTTTTACTCTTCTTTTCCTTCACTAGCTGCTGTTGTGGTCGATCCCTTGGGGCCGACCACCTGTGACATTTTTATTTATAAACTAATAAAGTATTATATATATCCTATATATATGTATATATATATATATATATATATATATATATATATATATATATATGAATAAAATTATTAAAAAGAATCCTATAAATTTATAATACGTAACAACATATTTTTAATAATTTAAAGCTATATTTATTAACAATAAAAATATATCAAGCACAATTATACCTATAATATATATCTATAATCACGAATATACCAATTACCACATTAATTTCGAATAATATCAAAAAATTTATTTTTAAAATACTAAAATATTTAGAAAATATTGTTGGTTTACATCCTACCCAACTTAAAGAAAATTTCGTCCTCGAAATTAAACTAAGGTTGGGGGATCAAATGCAATGCATGAAAATATAAATGCAAGACATACCTTCGCCTTCGAACAACTGCGGGTACCGATTTCGGATGTCGTCCTCGTGCTCCCAAGTAGACTCCCCTGGCGAGTGATGCTTCCATGCCACGCGAACCAATGGAATAGATTGGTTCCGCAACACCTTCACTCGGCGATCGAGGATACCTACTGGCTGCTCTTCGTACGACAAGCTCGGTCCAACTGTGATCTCGTAGTGATCCAGCACATGATTGTTGTCCGCCACATACCTCCTCAGCTGAGATACATGGAATACGTTATGCACTCTCTCCAGCGACGGTGGCAAGGCCAATCTATAAGCAACCTCTCCAATACGTTCCAAGATATCGAAAGGCCCGATGTACCTTGGACTCAACTTGCCACGTCCTCCGAATCGAATCATGCCTCTAGTGGGGGATATCTTCAAGAACACATGGTCACCCTCTTTGAACTCCAAGGGTCGACAACGATTATCTGCCCACTGCTTCTGACGATCCTGCGCTGCTCGCAGGTGGCCTTGAATTTTCTTCACTGTCTCCACTGTGCTCAAGACCAACTCGGGACCCAATAGCTGTCGCTCTCCTATGTTGCTCCAACAAACAGGAGACCGACATTTCCTACCATACAATGCTTCAAACGGAGCCATTTGAATGCTCGCTCGATAGCTATTGTTGTAGGAAAACTCAACAAGTTGAAGATGGTCCTCCCACGAACCGACAAAATCAAGCATACACGCTCTCAATATATCCTCTAGCGTCTGAATGGTACGCTTCGACTGGTCGTCTATCTGCGGATGATACGATGTGCTAAACTTCAATCGGGTGCCCAAACTCTCTTGTATGCTCCTCCAAAAATGCAAAGTAAATCTCGAGTTACGGTCCGACACAATACTAACAGGCACACCATACAATCTCACAATCTGCACCATATACATCTCTGCCAATACCTCTGTCGACTGGCCCACTCTAAAAGGTAAGAAATGGGCTGACTTTGTAAGTCTATCAACAATTACCGACACTGTGTCACGTCCTCTAGGACTCCGAGGAAAACCCATGACGAAATCCATAGTAATGTGCTCCCACTTCCACTCGGGAATAGGTAGCGGCTGTAATAATCCGACCGTCCTCTGGTGCTCCGCCTTCACTTGTTGACATACCAAGCACTTGGCAATGAAACGAGCTATCTCCCGCTTCATTCCATGCCACCAATAATACTGTCGTAAGTCACGATACATCTTGGTCCCTCTGGGATGAATGGAGTATACCGAACTGTGAGCCTCGGCCATCAGCTCCTGCCGTAGATCTCCATTGGGTACATAAATGCGATCACCACATCGCAATATCCCATTATTGTGGATCCTCAAACATGTCTGCTCTCCTACTTCAGTCCTCTCTTTCAACCGTCGAAATCTAGCATCATTAGGCAATGCTGCCTTGATGCGCTCTACCAATGATGATTGCACTTGAAGGTTTACTAATACGCCATCTGCTCCCGGTAATACTACCTCAATACCAAGCTGCTCCAAGTCTCTAATCAATTCCTTCTGTGTAGTCAAAAAGTGTGCCATGGGCTTACGGCTTAATGCGTCTGCCACAAAATTAGCCTTGGCCGGATGATAATGTAGCTCGATCTCATAATCCTTCATCAACTCCAACCAACCTCGATGTCGTATATTCAACTCTTTCTGTATGAACACGTACTTGAGGCTCTTATGATCAGTGTAGATATCAACCTTCTCGCCGTACAAGTAGTGTCTCCATAGCATCAAAGAAAAGAAAACTGCTGCGAGCTCTAGATCGTGGGTCGGATAATTTTTCTCGTGCACTCTCAACTGTCGTGATGCATAAGCTACTATACGACCGTGCTGCATCAATACACATCCTAATCCCTTTCCGGATGTGTTGCTGTAGATCACAAATTCTCCTGGGCTCGATGGTAGTGTCAAGATCGGTGTTGTGGTCAATCGCTTCTTCAACTCCTCAAAAGCGGCTTGACACTCGTCTGTCCATACAAACTCCTGATCCTTGCAAGTCAATCGAGTCCTGGGCCCTGCTATTCGAGAGAAATCTTCTACGAACCGTCGGTAGTAACCTGCAAGTCCGAGGAAACTTCTCACTTCAGAAGCTGATGTGGGAGTGGGCCATGATTTGACTGCTGTGATCTTCTCTGGGTCTACCGATATACCATCGCCCGTAACAATATGACCAAAGAATGATACCTCCTTGAGAAAGAAATCATACTTGCTAAGCTTCGCAAAGAGTCTCTCGTTCCTCAATGTTCCCAAAACTATCCGTAGATGCTTCTCATGCTCCTCTTGACTCTTGGAGTAAATCAAGATATCGTCTGTAAAGACTACTACAAATTTATCCAAGTATTGGTGAAAGATCTTGTTCATCAAATTTATGAAAACTGCGGGAGCGTTGGTCAAACCGAAAGGCATGACCAAGAACTCGTAGTGTCCATACCTCGATCGAAAAGCTGTCTTGGCAATATCTACCTTCCGAATCTTCAATTGGTGATAGCCCGATCGTAAGTCAATCTTGGAGAATACTTTTGGTCCACTCATTTGATCGAATAAATCGTCTATACGCGGCAAGGGTTACTTGTTCTTCACTGTCACCACATTCAATGCTCTGTAGTCAATGCACATGCGCACTGTGCCATCTTTCTTAGGCACAAAAAGAATGGGTGCTCCCCATGGTGACGCACTGGCACGAATAAATCCCTTCTCTAATAAGTCATTAATCTGCGTCTTCATCTCTACCAACTCCTTGGGTGCCAGACGATATACTCGGGATGAAATAGGCTCGGCTCCGGGAATAAGCTCAATAGAAAACTTGATATCTCGGACAGGTGGTAGTGCTGGCAATTCTTCGGGGAATACATCCTCGAACTCGGTGATAATAGGTGCTGGGGGTGTCATGCATCATCATGTGAGTTCCCGATGTGGGTGCATCACAACTATCTCCGTCTTCTTTGGTGAACTCAAACTCTACCGCATTCGGTGGTCTAAAGATAATACTGCTCCTATGGCAGTCGATGAGAGCGAAATGCTGGCTCAACCAGTCCATTCCAAGAACCATATCAAATGTCGGCATAGAGAATAGAAGAAGTCATGCCACCATCTCTCTACCATTTATCACTACAGGACAAAGTCTACAAACACCACTAACAGGTACAACTCCTCCTCCAGTGATGATTTTAACATTCTTAGCTAAGGGTGTGATGGGAATGTTGTGTCTAGTGGCAAAACTAGTGGCTATAAATGAATGTGTGGCTCCAGTATCAAATAATGTAATAGCAGAAAAAGATGCAACTAGAGCCATACCTGCTATAACCTCCGCCTCTGTCTCTATATCCTCAACAGCAAGTGAGAATGCCTGTCCATAATTTTATCCCAGGCCCTGAGCTCTGGCCTTGTTGTATTGTGTGCCTTGGGAAGGTAATGGTGGACGAGGTGCTCCTGCTATAGGATGTGGTGCTGTGAGAGCTGGGGCTGTGGGTCTCGGGTTCTGTCGAGCTTGTACTATTGCATGTTGCTCCGGACAATCCTTGAGCATATGCTGATTGGATCTACACCTCAAGCATAATCTAAGGCGATTCCTGCAGTCGTTCTGGAGATGTCCTTGTTTTTCGCAGTAATGGAAAACGGGCTTCTGATAAGGTGAGGGCCTCTGCTGGAACTGTCATGTGACCCTCCTAATAGGTCCACTCTGAGTGACTCGGGCTGGAGTAACTGTTGGGGTATGGCGTCTCGAGGTCTGCTGCCGTTCCTTGCGAAGAATCTCCTGAGCACGAGCTTCTTCAAAGACCGCTGAATGGGAGACTCGAGATTGGGTAGTCGTATAAGACTTGAGCTTTGGTGCAAGCCTCTGGTGAAATCTTCTCGCCTTCTCTTACTCTGTCAGAATCAATCCCGCACCAAATCGACTCAGGCGATTGAACTCCGAGTCATACTCATCAACTGTCATATTCCCTTACTTCAGACGGAGGAACTGGTCATAGAGACCATCTCTGACATGAATAGGGAAGAGTTTTTCATAAAATGCATCATAGAACTGCTTCTAAGTGATCCCAGTGCCTAATCGTCTCTCTTTCGCCTTCCACCAGTGGTGAGCATTGTCTTCTAGCAGTAGATCCACTGCTGTCATCCAATCTCTATCTGGCAACTGGGAAGCCTTCAGTAGCTTCTTAGTACTAATAAGCCACTGTGACACCTCTAATGGCTTCTCCGTCCCTCCAAAGGCCTTGGGGTTCATATCTGTGAAATTCTTGATAGAGCCTTCATAGGGATGTAGAGCCGGTGCTGGTACTGGTACTGGAGGTGGTGGTGGAGGTCTAGCCATAGCTGCCATCATCGTCTGTCTCATCAGCTCAGTCTGCTGCCACTGAGCCTGCATCATGGTATACATAAACTGAGTAGTAGGGCACCCATCAGTCGGTGGTAGAGGCATCTGAGGTCCCGACTGTGGTGGAAACTGCTGAGGGAATGGTGGTGGAGGAGGCAGTGGTACATTTCCTCCTGGTGGCAGGGTAGTAGTCTGTCCAGCCTGGCTGCCTGGGGATGCTACGATATCTGGGTACTCCGTCATCGGTGTCGTAGTAGGCTGCGACAGTCCTGGCTGGTAAGGGGTCGCTGGAGTCATAGGAGGATTCTGTCCCTCCGGAGTAGTCTCCTCGCTAGATGTGAGGGCCAAGGCAGAAGTGCGTCCGCTACGTAGATTCACACTGTTGGCACGAGGAAGGTAAGTTGATATTAGGAAAGATTAGATATGAAGTAAATCTAATAATCAAGGAAGTTTCAAAAAGATTGGAAGCCAAGGGATAGTAGTAGTTCTGGATGAGATATTCCTATTCCTATATACAGGCTTGTTGGGCACAGTCATGTAACCCAACAATATTAAATCTGACCTGTATGGGCCACCACAAAAATATGTAACGCCCAGTCCCAAAATACGTAGGACCGAGTACGTGAACATGCCAGCTGTACATATACGAAGAATACTCCAATATATGGAATCCTCATATATGCACATAAGCTGTAAATAAATAATCACATGCCAGAATAACATATCTAATCTCATCACAGCTCAATACAGAAGATAATAAAGTCCAAATGAATAAAGCAGAGTATCAAAAGATAGTCGAGTGAACATACTCACTCCAAACAGATATAAAAAATAGTCTCACAAGATCGGAGTCCGACCTCCACAAAACAGAAAGAAAAGAGATGTAAAAAAATGTCTACAACTGTCTCAAATATAGAATAAACTAGAAATCAGTAGTGACTGCCTCGTCATCAATGTAAGATAGCTCCAATGCCGCTTCGTACTCCTGTAGAAAATCATCTAAACCTGGAGAGATAACCATGTCCTTAGGGGACATAGCAAGATATAAGAAAACACCATGCCATATAAACTGTAATAATATAATAAGAGAAAAGGTATGCATGCAATCGGGTTTCTGACTATTCTACTATAAATACACAGTTGAGATGCAATCCTTCGACGCATGAGCCCTGGCTGTAAATGGGATCGACATAGTTCCCATAAAGGGTATCAGAAGCCTACGTCCATAACGTTCGGGAAGCGTCAGAGGGCACCATGTGCAAGGGGCTATGTCCATAACGCTCTGGAAAACGTCAGAGGGCGCCTGGAGCCTGCGTCTCCGGAGGAGGGCACAAGTAATCATGGAAGTGTAAAGAAGCCCATACGTCAGGTATTGTTCTCCCCACCCAATGCCTAGTATCATCATCTCCATGACTGATATGAACCTCTAGTAACCACCAAGTCTTCTAACATGCAATAGTATTGGCAGTTACTCCTATCCGTCGCACGCTCCATACGTATCGGTGGCCAGCCAACTACTCAGAAATGTGTCCTATATGTGACTCACATCATGTGATACAACAAGTGTCAAGGCCATATGAGATATACCAATACCTCAACATCAATGGGTGGTCAATAAGCTAAGTCAATATAAGAGAATAAATGAACAAGAAAACGACCGATAGAGTCGCTTGCACCGAAGTGTAACTTGGACACACAGTTTAAATATCACGAAACAAAATGATGAAAATAACAACTAAAAATAAGAATGTAATAATCACAGAGTAAGGTGGCAAGGTATCTTGCCTACAGTGCGGGAAGGGCAAATCCAAGAGTAGCAAGTGTCAGCACCAAAACTCACAAGTCACAGATGACTCCAAACGCTGAAACAAACATCAAAAATGATCTCAGTCAAAAAGATATACCTAGGAAATGCCTGTCCAAAAGTCAAATTCTGGAACAGGGGCAAAACCATAATTTCGGGTCAAAACGATGTCCGTCGTTGGACCCGCTTTTGTACCGAAACGCGTGCCAAAGTCTATGGTCTCTAAAGTCGTCAAACATACGTGTCCACGGTTTCAGTTTAAGGAGAGGAACTCAACGGTATGTCCAATTTTGGATTCCGAGGAGCCGTGTACAAAATCGCCCATTTGAGTGGGTTGCGGGCCCGCCAAAATTGGGTTCCGATTCGACCTTCTCTGAATCGAACCAAACTTGGCATGCAAGACCAAAATTTTGATCCGGACCTGTTGGCACAAGTTTCGTCTCGATCCGACGATTGTACACGAAGTTATGGGCAATTTTACAAAACGTCGATACTGTGGTATCTCGACGGATACACGTTGATTTCGTCGCGCACACGCAACGAAAATGAATTCCGTCAGTTCCCACACGCAACGTCCATACGCGCCTTTCTATGTATATAGTGCGCAACCACGTTGCCCGGTTTGTCGGGGCGTACGTCGTATCGGACAAAATTCTAAAAATTAATATAATTAGAAACAGGTTTTTCCTCAACTTCCACATCCATCTACTTTTTACACGCTAGTCGAAACGACGTTCCAAAAGATGCGTTGCGATCTTGGTTATGTTGTCTTTTACTATTTTAGATTAGTTCCTATAGTACTTTACTGCACAGCAAGTAAATTGGCCGACAAGTTGTCGTTTTAAAACAGTTTTTAGTATTACAGAAAATAGATTTTTGTTCAACTTCGTCTCGATTTTTCGAGCAAGTTGATGGGTTGTTTTGAAATCCATCTGGAGGATAATGAAGAGGGTCAAGTCTACTTTCCAAAAATCTTACGGATAAAAAATCAGTGCTACGAGTAAAAAGTTACATCGTAGAGAAGTAGGGTACCTTGAGTGGGAAAACTGCTCCGTGGGTGACGCAGGACTGACTTCTGATGCTCCATTCGTCGCGCACAAAGCTCCGTTGCTGGTGAAATGAAGTCGTGGACGAAGAGGGTATAATCAGCCTCAACTTTCGTTTTGGAAGATTAGGGTTTTGAGGCTTGTGGAAAAAGTTTAATATATACTAAGTTCGGGTAAAACCTAGTACTACTAGGATTATCATTTAAAGCCCACTACTTCCTTCGGGTGGTGTGGTTTAGTTGCTGCGTACAGTAATAGCTTGCATGGGGGTGGGGCCCGCCCACTAAAGTGGGTGGGTTAATACTTTTTTTTCTTTTTCCTTTTTTTCCCCTTTACTCTTCTTTTCCGTCACTAGCTGCTGTTGTGGTCGGTCCCTGGGGGCCAACCACCTGTGACATTTAATTTTTTTTTAAACTAATAAACTATTATATATATCCTATATATATATATATATATATATATATATATATATATATATATATATTTTATATATATATATATATATATATATATATATATATATATTTATATATATATATATACAAATATATATATTTTTATATATTTGTATATATATATATATATATATATATATATATATATATATATATATATATATATATATATATATATATATATATATATTATGAATAAAATTATTAAAAAGAATCCTATAAATTTATAATACGTAACAAAATATTTTTAATAATTTAAGGCTATATTTATTAACAATAAAAATATATCAAGCCCAATTATACCTATAATATATATATCTATAATCACGAATATACCAATTACCACATTAATTCCGAATAATATCGAAAAATTTATTTTTAAAACACTAAAATATTTAGAAAATATTTGGGTTTACAGAAGCGCTGTCTCCGCCTGCGACTAGAAGACGGAGAGGGGAGTGCGCCGGTGAGGGGCGGGCGGGAAGCCCCTCCGACAAACTACGGCCTGCGCGAGGGCATCGTCGAGGAGGGAAGAGGGATGGCGGTGACAGGAAGGGGGGAAGCTGGGAGAAGAAGGGAGGGGGGAGAATTAGCCATCTTAAAAATACCCAAGTGTGTGTGTGTATATATATATATTTATATATATATATATATATGTACATATTATACAGGTAATAGTTCTAATCTATTTTAGAACTACTAAAATATTTTATAGATTTGGGCATATGAATTTAGATTTTAGTAAAAATCCTTTGTTATGTCAAATGCCTTTGCAAATACATATTCTATTTATAGATATGAAAATTTCTATTTGTTGTAATTGCAAATAGCAAATTTGTACAAACAAGTTTATCATCAAAAATAATTCATCAATACATGCTATATAATGCTACCAATCAAACTAAAATAGTAGAAAGGCTAAATACTGGAATTGACAATATTCTTGAGATGTTACAATTAGCTCAAGATATTGAAATAAATTTAAAAGTGAACTTTATTCATCCATACATGTTGCATATTATTTATAATTGGAATAGAACGACAAGTTCGTACTATGCTGACAAGTATAAGAATGATGATGTAGAATATTTTGTGCTAACATTGCGAACAAAATGAAGAACTATTCTATATGATATGAAACATAATTTCTAACTTCTATTTACAAATATTATGAATGAAATAGAAAATTAACTAGGAATTAGTTATGATTCCAACCATTACGGACTGAAGGAGTAAAGAGCTTGAGTTATTGCCAAGGCATAAATATTCTCAAAATCGTTCATTGTATTCGTATATCAGAAAACATGAAACATCCTATTAATCAAACTTGAAAGATATAAACAATATATTACTCCAAAAGGAGAAGAAAATAAAATAAAGAGAAGCAACTATTGTGTCATTTGGATGTACATGTCTTTATTGGACAACTATGGTGTTGAACATTAAGTGTCCAAATTCAAATTTTATTAATGGATGACACACAAGAGAAACCTCACTAAGTAAAAATATACATGGATATTAGGAATAGCTCGTTAAGTTTGCAAAGCAAAATCATTAAGTTAATCATCACATTTTATATGTTATGTTTACAAAAATAGAATATAAAAATGTGTCCATATATTCGGTCAAGTAAACAAAAGTATTATGTACTGTTAATTAAACAATACATGTACACAAGTGAACAATATATATATATATATATATATATATATATATATATATATATATATATATATATATAAATATATATATATTTTATATATATATATATATATATATATATATATATATATATATATAGACACACACATTAGTCATAGTATTTTATTGACAAAGTGTTCTTGTATACTATAACAACATTTACTATATTGAACAACATGTGTGTATATATATACTGTTGTACTAAAGTAAGAAAATCGTTTAGTATTGAGTAGAATATTCAATAAAAATAACAAGATCCTATATCATAAATATATATTCCTTCACAAGCTTCAAATTCAAGCTCGAGTGGTACAAATTCATAAAAACAAAGAAATTTGGTTTGTAAAAGGTGACCGATCGACAATTTATATGTAGGAAACACATCAATAGTAAAAGGCAAAAAGTTATAAAGTTGATATAGAAATATCCATATCACTGTTAAAACTAATGAACAAATACTAACATGGGAAGAATTTACGGAAGAATATATTCCTTTACCTACATGAAGTAAAATAGGTTGCTTGGCTACACCGAAAATGAAGCCTTCTTAAAATCAAAGTTCTTCCAGTTAATTTTATTATCTATTATGTTATAACCAACATAGAGCTACAGTTCTAGATAACTGAGAATTTTTTTCGTAGGGTACCAGATATGGATGGCTATCACATTAGCAATACATCTCCATAGGTGGACCACCAACTTTGACATCAACTATCGTGGCACAAAATTAGACGTCTATGTAATATATTATAGAAAAACATGATATATCAAAAGCAATGTCAATAATTAACAAACGATGCCAAGTTATCATTTCAGATAGATAAAAGGAATTGCCTCATTTTGGATCCTTCTTCACATCCAAATGCTAATAAACTAGTTTAACAATATTATATGTAGAACACATCTCGTCTTGAAAAGTTGCCACACTGTAAGTATTTATTAAAGTCTTAGATTGTTAGAAAATATTTCTTTATGATACTGAAAAATAGAACAGCAAAGCAATAAATGTTAGATTTACCGGTGTATGGGAAAGTCATGCACGAAGCATTTGCCCTAAGAGTTTATTCGAGATCTATGTGCAAACTTTCCCTTGAATCCTCCTATAGATAAAACTCCCTTGCTACCAGCTTTCCATTATTGCACACAACTCAAAAACAAAAAATGATCTGAACTTAGCTTTGCCTAGAAGATATAAAGAATTAGAATAAAAATGGAGGATAAAGTTATTATTTTATGAAAACGAGGACAAAAGAATACTGTTTCTTCATCTTCCTCTACCTAAATAAAAAGAATTGAGATATAAAGGCACCCTAGATCCAAGGAGTTTAATAAGAGTTAATAGGATTCAATGGATGATTATTTAGCCATTTGGTCATTTAAATACCAGCCAATAAATTACCAATAAATAGGAAAATAAATATTGAAGCGTTAAAAAAATTAAAGAGTTAAAAGTTGTTTTTTTCACCAAAAATTACAAAAAATCCAAAATCCAAACACAAAGTGCACAGCACAAACATGGTCGATTTTTATATAGAAAACAATGACAAAAAAAACCATGGGACGATCGGAGTTCAATCCGAAAAAACCTTCACTAATAAAATAAATATATATAACATCTATAAACTTTTTTACCAATCCACATGGATCACCATAAATCTCCAAATAACAATAAAATTGATTACAAAGAGAATTTGAGTTGACAGAGACAAAAGGACGAGAACGAATAATGTAAAACTCTATGAAGCAATCTCCTTCTCCAAATCAACCCTAAACCCCAGATTACTTCTTCCCTTTGGTTGAAGAATTACACTTGAGAAAACTCTCTTTATAGATTGTTATGCTAAGGATTAGGATTTGGAAACCTATATTTGAACCACCCAAATCTTGAAATAATCTGGACCCTTGATCTTGATCCAATGGTGTTTAAAAATTACTATAATCGGACCTTTTGCCCAGATAGGGAAAAGTTGGCGGTATATCGCTGGTATTTCGAAAAGGGCATTTTTGTAGCAACCAAACTTTTTTAAGAAAATGAAAAAGCGGAAGAGTTAGCCGTATACCGGTCGTTCACTGCTAATACACAGCCACTCAATATTTTTTATTTTGACTCATGCTCCCTACATCACCTTTGACTATACGAGATCTTTGACAAACAGATGACATTGATCATACTTTAGGTTATTTTCCATATCTGTTGGGAATCCCACCAATAAATCTATACCTTTCCAACAAGGTGGAGAAGCTCGTCATTCCGACGATCCTCCTGCAATACCCAAACTTCTTCTACATAACCTTCATGAGCATGTCAGCTCTATTGTTCTCTATATGGACATTCTCAATTGTCATGTCCTTTGTATTTAGTATATCTCATATACAGTGATACCGAGTTGTAATATTTTTGGACCAATTATGATACGTCGGATTCTTCCCAAAGTGAATAGCACTCTGGCTATCACAAATAAAAACATATTGCTCTTGATTTAGACCTACCTCATATAAGAACTTCCACAATAACTCCTTGCAATGCTCTGTCATCGCAATGAATTTTGCCTTCGCTGTAGAGGCAATATACTTCTACAACCGCGATTGCCACGAAACTACCCCAGAGTAAACATCATAACATAGACAGAAGTCAATCTCCCAGTCAATATCCTCAACATTATTAGCGTTCATATACCCAACCAATTTTAGCTCGTCACTCTCGAATGAAATATTCTAATCAGTAGTGCCTTGAAGATATCGAAGGATCCATTTGACTGGGTCCATGTATCCTTTTTGGATTAAAAAGAAACATGCTAACTATGCCTACTGTATGAGAAATATCTGACCTCGTATACACCATGACTACATGAGACACCTCACTGCTGAAGCATACATAACTCTCTCCATATCTTCTTTTTTATCCAGAGTTTATGGATATTACATCGTAGTTGGCCTAACATGAGCTATGAGGGTACTCACTTTCTTCGACCCATCCACCCCAAAATACTGAAATACTCGATAAATGTACTTATTTTGGGACAACAAGTGCAACTTGGAATCTCTCTCTGTTTCTCTCTCTTTCGAATGATCTTCATAATAGTCTTCATTACATCCAAATCCTTCATAAAGAAGGCCGCACCCAGTTAGTATAATGACTCGGCTATCATGGTGGCATTTTGACCCACCAATAACATGTCATCCAAATATATTAACAAAATAATGAATCATCATAAGAAAATTATTACTAAAATAAGTCGAATTAGCGACGTAACATTTTTGACTAGTTGTATAATAACTAGTTACATATTCATAAAAGTTTACTAAACTTCACATTTGTGACATATTTACCGACGCCTGCAACATTGCTATATTTTCTCGAATTAGCAACGTTAGACGACATCTGAGAACATGCACATTTAATTTCTCAACTTAAATTTAATCATTGTTTGTCGCTAAGACATTAACAAAATAGCTACATATTTAAGGAGGTTAGCGACGTGGGTTGATGACATAGCAGACTTTGCCATGTCAGCATACTAGTGACATTCTGGGACAGGTAGTGACGTCCTAAATTATAGATTTATACACCAATTATGTCGCTAAATATCACTACACTTCCTAGTTTTAGCAATGCATAGCAACATTTAGCGACAAACTTATATGTGTAGCAACGTTCAAATATATGTTAGCGACGTATTTTTGACATCGTTGAACTTGGCTAAACATCGCTAATTTCTAAAAAATAAAAAAATACAGCAGCATGTTTTGATACAATATATATATATATATATATATATATATATATATATATATATATATATATATATATATATATATATAAATATGATATATAGAAATATATCACATAATATATAATACATACATAAAGAATATTAGGAAAAACACAACTATAATATAATACATAATTGATTAATGTACGATACAAAAACCAACCCTAGTGAATGATATAATGAATGTTTGACATAAGAGTTCAAACTAGGGTCAAAACTCACACAAATCAATATAAGACCCAAAAAACGGCAAAACACACATAAACCCATGAAAACTATGTCCAAGTTAGGACTATTGGTGGAGAGGAGGAAGCGGAACACTGTGAATCAGCACTAAGACCTATGTCATGATCTCCTGTGAAAGTGGGTGTGCTGGCTGTAGAGACGGTAGAGGCGGTGTCAATGTTGGCAACGTTGGAGGGCATATCTACTCCAAATATAATACTTTATCATTATAGGAATCCATGGTCGATATCTACCTCTATGCTATGCTCTCAGTCAAGAATGAACATACCTACATTTGGAGTCGAATATATATGTATCTGGCTATGATGTTTCACTTGAATTGTTATTGATCATTACCCCCCTCCCCCCACCACACACACACACTCAATTTATACCTATGTAATATATGGCTCAAAATAACAATCAAAATTTCTTCCTTTCTTTCTTACACCATCTAGGACACTCATCATTCTGCTTATATATAGTATCTCTTTAGTTCTCATCAAATTTGTATAGTATCTATTATTGAACTAAATTAGAAGCAACCTAATAATGTAAATCAAGATAGATAATCAGTTACATATAAGAAAAGAGTGTTAGTCGTTATACCATTACTTTCAGGTATCGGGTAGGGACATTTATAGCGTCAGTACCAAGTCCAGACTGTTAAAATTAGCCTCGTGTGGTCATTGCCAAGTCCAAACTGCTAATTTTTTTCCTTGTTTGGTCATTGACATGTTCAGGCTGCTAATTGTAGCCTTGTCTAGTTATTGAAAGTCTAGACAGCCAATTTTAGACTCGTTTGCTCATTGACAAGTCCTAGCTTTGTTAGTTTGTATACTAAAACAATCTCTTTTTTCTCTTCAAATTATGTTAATTTTTAATAGGTTATTCTATTAGTTGTTTGTTAATAGATTTTCTTTAAGGAAAAGGGTCTGATTGTGATACACTACCATGTTGATCGTGATCAAGCTAGGAGAGAAAATTGATAGGTTTATATGCTTTACATCCAAGTTTTATAACAAAATGGTATATTTACCATGGAACTATTACATTCAAGGCTCAATATCTGAGTATCCACTTAATCTCCAAAATACTACAATAGCAATAATCATAGCCTTTATCTAAGAACAAATTCTTAATTTTCAAACTATTAAAAGATTATTAAGCCCTAATATTGAGATATAGATGTGTATTTATTACATTTATTACTATATAGAGAAGAAACCCGATAAAGGCTCTACATCACCAGATAGCAACTAAAATATAGTATTTAGAATTCATTTCCACTTTAAATTTGGAAAGTACATGTCTAAAATAAACAAAACTTTGGTCAACTATGAATTTCTCTAGGTATATAACCAAACCCATCAATAACATTTTTGTGGTTCACACAAAACAAGTATGACATAAAGCTAGTAGATAAGTCATTTGCATACTCTAATACAGATAAATTAGAACTAAAGGACAAAATATAAAGGAAAAGAGGCATGTCCTTAATAGAAAGGTGGGTGACATTATCCCCCATACATTAGAATCTTGTCATATTGCTTATAAAAACATTTCCAGCTTCTCTAAAGAAAGAATGATTATTGATGTTATCAAAACTTGAAGCATCCATATAAGATTTTGCTACATACAAGTATGTGCATCTTGCTAAAAAACATATAGTGCAGATCTAATACGTAATGGAACCAAACTCTTAAACTTATTTTGTTTAAACAAGTATGAGCTAGCTTGCAAGGAACAATAACAATAGAAATTGTTGACATTATAAACCAAGAATAAATTATTAGTTTCCATGTTCTGTAAGTATATAACCGCGAAAATAATGAAATCCCAACCTAGTCATGTTTGATCTAAATGCCATGGATAACTTCCAACAAGCTAATCATCCATATCATATGAAGAACTCAATCAATCTTTCATACCCTAATTACAGAACCAACATGAATTGAGAAGTAAAAAGAGTGAAAGAAAACTTACTTCACCAGAAGAAGGTGTTGACACAACGACACGAATACATAAGTAGTGGTGGTAATAGTAGCCGCAATGGAGTCATAGTGGTGGTGATGGCCAGGTAAAAGAACAGTGGTGGAGTGCTGTCAATGTACAAGAGAAACAGTGGTATTGGTTGGATAGGGGAGCAACGGTTGTAGTGACCGACGAAGAGGGTGTTAGCCAAATAATTATATTATGTTTTTGAATATGACTATTGATTAAGTTTAACATTATGAAATCATAGTATTCATGCAATCACTATATTGTGATACTTAACTTAGCATTGTCCTAAATGTTCATTAAATGTATCATACTGCTTTTATGCACCTAACATGTGTCTGCAAACAAGCAGTAAGCAAGATCAAACTTGGACGTGCGCAATGAAGATTCATGACGGGCCAAAGATGACATTATAGCTTGATTTCTCTGAACCGTCCAACGACATCTCCAAGATCTTGCACTCAGCCGAAGCCCTCGAAAGGTATTCAGATTTTTAGATCTGTTTATCTTGGATGACTACCAAAAAAAATCTCCCTTCAAGAAGTCTGCAAGCTGCTCTTGTTCTTATATTTTATTATATATTTTATCTTTGTTTATAGGACCAAAATGTATAATGGGTTCGCAATTGGCACTAGGAAGCCTAGCCAATCCAAATCCACTCAAATCAGCCTAAACTCAAAATCAAGTTAGCCTGAACCCAAACCAAAAACATGTTGGAAATAGGGTGACCGAACTCAGACCTAGTTTTTCCTGAACTTTGCCCGAACTAAGTCCGAGTAATACCTAATTCCCTAGTTAGCCGCTTCTTCCTGAAGATCAGGCTCTAACGTTCAAATTTATGAACATTAGGGGACCGAACTCTGTACGAGCTTGGTCTCTATAAAACCTATAAATAGGCATTTAATTTACCATTGTTATTCACTCATTCACATGCAATCTTCTTATATATTTTGAGCTATTACCTTTCCACCACCAAGAAATCAATTGTCAGCCTTCTAGTGTGTCAAAGTTGCGATCTCGGTTAGAAGTTTGTTCGAGTTTTAAAGCTTTGATTTTCAAGTGTTGGTCTTTACACTTCTTGTTTGAAGTCGACAAACACTTCGTATCAAAAGCTTGTGGTAGTTGAATTTGTCGTGCACTTCGGATTAAAGCGTGAGGGGTTTGTAATAAGTAGTTATAAGCCCTTTGAATCAAAGCTTGTGTTTTATAAATAGTGAATTCAACTCTGAACAAGAGTTCTCTGGTCTAGACTAGTCCTCCACGAGGAATGCCAATATAAAAATCTTGGTGTTTGTGTTTGCTATTTGGACTTTGTTCTTCATTTCATATATCTATGTTTTTACTTCTTTGCTAGTTATTTGGTACTCTGTCATTAAATATTTTCTATTGGGTAATATTTTCGTGGCCTTACTGGTTAGTTGATATTTCAAATCCGTTCAACACATTCTATATCAATTCATTTCATATTCGTATGCAATGCATCATCTTTCTTATCAACTTGTTGAATATGATACAACAAATATTTATGACTTGCTACATTATTTCAACCAACCTAAAAAAACATTGCTACATTGATGCAACCAAAAATTTACGACTTGCTGTACTGATGCAACAACATCCCATGACTTGCTGCACTTGGTGCAACAAATATTTTACTTTGTTACTCGATGACATAATGATTATTTTTGAACACATAAGGCAATGATACGCAATATTGTATAGAAATTATATGAGACATCTAATGTGGCATCAAGTAGAGTAAAGACTCATGCGATCGCTGAAAGTAACTTAGAATTGAAACAAAACAAACTACCAGAGGAAAATGAACCCAGAGCTCTGATACCATTTGTCACACCTCGCCTCTTCGAATTGTTCGTCCTCACATCAATTTTGCTAAATTGATTATTCTTGTTGGGCCATGATGTCGTACGATCTCACTCTCCTATCCGTCGAATCGTTCGTCCTCACATCAATTTTGGCCGAATCGATTGTCCTTACTAGAGTATGATGTCATACAAGTCTAAATTGCACTAGTATAATTTGTATTTGATAATTCTTTTGACACTATAAGTTGAAATTAAATAGTGTAGAGAGTTGAATATGTAGTATAGGAAGAAAATAGCTTTTTATTGGTAAACTTACGATGAAGCGCAAGGTTCTTTTATATTACATATGTTGTTGCGATTACTTTTACTGAAATAACAAAAGAAAAATATTCGACAAGCCACTAGGAAATAATAGTCGACGTTCCTTATATTCATGTCCTTTTATACATTGAAACAAAAGTCTTCGAGATGCTCGGCTTCAAAATACTTTAAAATAGGAAGAGCATCGATTCGTATCCAGTTCTTCAGTTTCTGTAATGCCCTAGTCCAAAAATACGTAGGACTAGAAGTACGTAACCATGCCAGCTAAGTATCCAGTGGACCCCAGCTCAACTAGAACACGTACAAGCTGTCTTGGTTTTCTAAATCTATCTATCAAATCAACTTTCATACATCTTAAATCTACATAAAGAATGAATATAAATAATAATAAACATGTGTCATAATCTGCAGCCTATTTATATATTCATTTGAATAGAACCGTAGAACAATATAGATCTATAAACTTAGGCTAATAAGAAGAATGCAAGTAATGCATATAAGTAAGAAACCACATAAAAACCCGATTCAGGAATATCAACTCTACCATGATTAGTGAACTATCTCTACATAGTCGACTACACAGAGAGATCACTAAGTCCTAAGTGGGACATAACAAAGTACAAAATTATATGCCAAGTAATAGTAAATAAAGTACAACTATTAAACGATAACTACAGTAGCAAAGTATGTGAAATGAATGTGAGAACACATTTCGTATATCAGGCTTCAGCTACTGAGTGCTCACAACCTCCTCAGCAAGACTAATACCTAAGGCTTCATGTTGTGGTAGCACAAACGTGTCAATAACACCAAAGTTCTGCTACAGAGATAGTGGCAAACGAGTAAAGAAACAACCAAGTCCTAAGATGAGGTCAAATGTGCTAAGGTAGCCTGATATTAAGGTAATGTTCTCTCCAGCCCATGGTCTAGATCTATCCAATCGAGTCATGTGAAGTCAAGTATCGTCTCAATAACAAGTAGAAAATCTTGTATCATATTACAGAGTCAACAACCATGAATATCTTATGTAAGACAATATCATGATCATGTCGGTGTCCTACTATCTATCGTGTCAAATAAAACATGAATATACATACAATGACATGTTTAGTGTCGATACATGATATCTATATACTGACATCGGCACCCGAATGCAATTCAGACGCTAAGTATCGACTAATATCCTACGTCCACAGTATATAGAACTAAGAAATAAACAAACAACAAATAAAAAGAAAGTAAAATATATATACTAAAACTTTGGCAATGTATACTTGCCTGAATCTTCCAATCTAGTGTACAAAAGTCCTGCTTCGACAATCCCAGTCGTTTTGTCCTAAAATCCTACGAACATATTATACTATCGGTCATCTTCCATACTAAGGTACACTATACAATGACTACTTCGTAGTGTTCTATGGTCAAAACTAGGTCACATGGCAACTGATCTAGTTTTAGGCTCAAGTTGGCATATTCTATGTTGGTATTAAACTACACCTTTAAGCTACCATAAAATATATACAATAAATATACTTTAATAATTCTGGAATTAATAGTTATAATATCTAAATATTTAATCATCTTTATTGGCATTACTATGGTAACGATTTGCTATGGTCGACTAGTTTCACAACATGTCCTTTATTCGGTTGTTTGCACACAATAAAATATGATTTTATATTCTGGAATAAATACAAAAGAGATAAATTTTATAGGTCTCTAACAAAAGAAAACATGATTTATATCATGAAGAATTAATAGGTCAGGTGGTTGTAATACAAGACAAACTTACAAGTCAATTTCCTTTGTTTTTCAGCGTTCGATGGGTTTTCCTATGAAGATGAATGTACATACTTGCATAAAACTTAATAAGATTGAAATATAGCATATTGGGATGATAAAGAGATGTGTTACTGTCACTACCAAGTCATTATTTTCTGTCGTAGTGCATCACAAGGTGGTACAATTAATGCCGCATGAAAACTGGTTCACCTAGGAAGAAATTTCGTATGCTTCGGACGAACCGTTGCGATCCACGTGATGTGGAAATTGAAGATGATTGATGAAACATAGGAGTACAAACTCGCATAAAAACAGAGAAACAAGGTTTGAAAGATGCAAAACCTGTTATTCGAATTTCTGTGTTCGGCTGAGATAGGCACCCCATTAAGTTTGGTCCTTCGCAGGACAAACGAACAACTGTGGCTCCTTAGTGGCTTAGTAGGGTTGAAGGGGGATTTCTTGGGATTTTTTTAGACGTGGTGACTCGGCGAGAAGTGCCAAAAATGGGCATTTTTTGCTGTGCACAAAAAAAGGGAGCGACGGCCAAAGGGCTGTAGGTGTGGTTAGTTTTAGGATTTTAGGGAAGGGTTTGGCTGGCCACAATTATAGATACATATAGGGTTTTGTAGGAGAGAGGGTTATAGTTTATATGGGCTTTGGTTGCGGTTGGTCTGACGAGTATTTGGTCCCACATTCAAAAGATATATTGACTTAATTTTATAGAAGATTTAATGAGTGCAAATTAGGAATGGTTTCTATGGATGGTGTAATCTTTGATTTAAACCAATATTGGATGTACAACAAGTGAATAAAATTGATCTAAACTATTCACATTAGGCTAGGGTAATCTAGGTTAGGCTCTACCACTCCAAGATTGGTTAGTTTCGGATTGTTATAGCTAGTTAGGTTCTGAAAGCCAAAAAATACGTATTTTGTGACTTTGTGTATAAGTAGCACATGGAAACTCAATTGAGTGGGACACAACTGGCATGTGTGTAGTAGGCTACGAGTAGATCAAAACCATATATTGGATCGAAAGATTTGAGTTGAGGTTGTAAGCCCCCTACAATTTCTAGGATTTATTTTGATTTTTGTAATTTGTTTCTTTAATAGATATTTTTCCTACTATTAATTTTTATCATAATATAAACTTTTTCGTAACTTTGATTTTTGAAGCACAAGAAATGCCAATATCTAGAAACGTCCTTCATATATTTTGATCTAGACATTTTTATCTTTATTTTGATATATTATGTCCCTCTCAAACCTTTTCTCTTGTATTCTATTTTTTTCACACAACTTTAGGTCAAATTAGGCAAATTTGCTATCTACCATAAAACTTGACCTACTTTTCAATTTAATTTTGGAACTCGACATCGATCCAACCCATTCAACCAAATATATAATTTTGACCTATTTTGGTCCTACTACACACATGCCAATGGTGTCCCACTCAATTGACTTATCATGTGTTATTTATTTTCAAATGGCACATAAGACTCATTTATTGTATTTTCGGAGTTAAATTTAACTCGATAAATTATTTGGATCCAATACCGTAAACCACTTAGTGGGTCCTACCCTAGATGCCAAAACTATTTATACATACATTTGATTTATTTTTATAAAGAAAATAGTAGCCATGTATGCATAGATTCATTGAATATTAATTCAAAACCCACTCTTTCAAAATATGGAAATCCACTAACCTACCTTGCCATATTAGTTTATTGGTTGACCAAATCTCCATTAATTCAAACCTCCTACATTCAAACACTAACAAAGGATGACCAAACCTTATATATAGGATCTTCCATTAACCGTCCACCTTTTCCCAAAACTCCAAAATTCGACGCCCCCAAGCTTTGGCCGAACCCCTTTACCCTACTTTTTCCCGACTTGTGTGCACTCCAGCAACTCCACGGCAACCCCAAGAGACCCCTCTTCAGCCCTATCAAGCCCCGGAGGAGTTTGTCTACTTGGTCGTTTGGATGCCGAACTTAATGGTTATTTCTTGTCATAATAAAAATTTTGAACCCAGGTTGGCCATCTTCTTCGATGGATTTCAACTACTTTTTCTCATCCATTAGACCTAAAACAAAAAATAATAGATACTCTATGTGTATAATTTGATGTTCAATTGCTAACACACACCATTTAACTCGGTTTGGCCGTGGCGTCCGTTGCACTAAAATTGGTCCAGATTTGACCAATTTTGGTGCGATAAATTTTTTTGACGACTTGTGAATCCTTTCGCCCTCAAACAACTCATTAATAATGATCCTAACATCCTCCTTTATCATTTATTAATTTCAATTTTTCATATTTGCAAGTTATTCATGCGTTTGTGCTATCGTTTCCATGATGCTAGTTTTTCGGACACCAAAATGACGCCGAAACTTGCCTTTTTGATTTCTAAGTATCGTATAACTTTTGTATGATTTTTGTCAAGTATTTATCTTGAGAATTAATAATTTTATCTAATTTATTATGATTATTTCTAGAATATTTTATTCTCATATTTTCCATATTGTTTGCTTCCAAATTGGACCCATATATGGTATAATTGTGTTGGTAAATAAATGCATTGATTTGAGATTATTTTTATTTAACTAAATAAATATATAATATATTTAGAATTTATTTACTATATTTTCCAAAAATAAAAGTGTATATTAATTGTATACAAATATTATTTTCCTAAAGAAATAGGGTGCAATATAAAGTAGCATTGATGGTATATATGGTTAAGTGTTGTGTACTATCGTTGACTAGTTGTACCTATATATATTATGTAATCCTTGATATGTTATTCTGATATCAATTCCTATTATTTCCTAAAATATTTAGATTTATTTTAGAATTTAAATGTATTTGTTTTATAATTATTTGGTTTTGATTTAATTGACTAGTTGGCCTAATAAGCCAATTAGTTTATATATTTCTAAGAAGTGTATTTTACTATTAGTATTATGATAAATATTAGTATTAATATTTTTAAGGAATATTCCAGAATTTTTAATTAATGTTTTTATCTAGAATATGTATATATTTACTTCTTTCATAAATATGTATACATATGATGGTTGTATTAATTTTAGATATTTTCATAAATATTTATATTATTATTTTAGGTGCAACCAAGTATGACTTGGGTTCCATTGGTGTTGTCATCGATGTTCATGTGTGTGTGTTTGACTTATTTTATAGGAGACGTACCCAGTTTGTGTGAAGTTTCAAAATGACTTCTATGCCTTGTCACGTATCATACATGACACTGTGAGTGAGATTCATTATGTTGGCAAGTGCTTACACACTTGACTGATTATTGTGGCGAGCGGTTCATGTGTTGTTATATATATGGATCAGAGTGAGTCTAGTTAGTTACTTATATTGAGATATGAATTGTTCGAGTCATGGATATGACTAGTGCAAGACATGGGTGGGGAAGACTATTAGTAGGCATTTGAAAATGTCACATATTAGCCTTATGGTTGCTCGGTTATGGGTTTATGGTTTCCCTGTTATGGGTGTACTGCTAGAGGATATATTCGGCAGCGCGCTGATTTATCATCAGGATACAGTCGGGAGGTATGGTAGTAATACATAAGCCTCTAGCGGATGCTATGCCATATTCCTTTACCTACTCATACGTCCGAAAGTCATCTTCAACTTGAATACGCATAGATGGTTAGTGTATCCTTGTTTATCTATTATTTATTCAGTTCATATTATGGTATGTTCTTTTGTATCTTGCTACGTCCCTCTAAGGACCCGATGATCTCTCTAGGTTGTTGCTGAACTTATAGTATAGATAGGTGGATGGTTTGATTTTGACTGTAGGGTTCAGGTATCACTTGCAGTCTTATACTATCATTTTTTTTGCTTTCTATTTCCTTCTCTGTCATATCTTGCTCATTATCCTGGCTTTGCAAACTTATGTTATTCTCGAGTTTGCTCGAACATGTGTATTATAGGTGGCCGACTATATTATATGATGTTTATTCTTGTTCATTTACCTATATGTGAATTGAGACATAGTTGAGACATAGTAGGCTTAGTTTACTTTTACATCATACTATGATTAGGATAATTCCATTAAATTGGGACACTTATTCTAGCCGTACACCTGTCTTGTTCATGCCTTGGGTTCCTATGTTTTTTGGAACTAGGACGTGACAAATTTTTGTGGTGGCCCATGCAGGTTAGATTAAATCATTTTGGTTATGTTATTGTACTGGCGAGCCTGCACTAGGATAATGTATTAGGATCTAAATCCACAAGTGCTATTGAATTTCTTTTAACTTCTACTAACATCCTTGAACCTCGTATTTGTAACCCAAAAAAACCCTCTGTTGAACTCCTTGTGTCAAATTTTTGCCTTTTTATGCTTCAGAAAGACGGATATCTATTATTGATGAACTATTTCAATTATAATGTATGATATGTAAAAAATATTTTAGGAAGTGATTATTTAGAGATGAGGATAGACACCGATATTAGATGGACCGAGTAGGTAGGAGGGGTATTCTTCTACTGTAGAAATTCTCATTTGAAAGATATAGAAAAACATGCTTGACAGGACTAGTTAGGAAGCTAAGGTGGGTAGAATTTATAGACATAATCCTAAGATAGAAATAAAATAGAGTACATTATATGACTAACCCTAATAAGAGACATTAGAACCATTAGACCAAACCATAGTACCCTTTGCCTAAGCTAGATAGACACTTGATTACAAAGACTGAAGTGAGTAAGAATACAACTAAAGGAAAGCACAGTTGGATTTTAGATTAAAGTTTCGGTTACCAATCAGTTAGGAGTGATAACTTGAAGGACAATAGCAAGTTGTGCCCGAGTATCACGTTAGAATAAAAGTGATTTGATGAAGTGTGATGTTCTTGACTTGATAAATACTTCTTATTAAAGTCATAATGTACTAGATTTTAAGGAATTTTACGTAGAAGATATAGATCATGAATATAAAGCGTATGTTAGGGGAAATAAATTTCCTTGGAGAGTAGCTTAAAGGATCTACTCTAGAGAAATTATCACAGATTGATAATACTAAAGTGGTATATCGTCTAAGAGTATAGAATATAATAGGTAGGTTTGAGATAGATTGGATAGCCATCTCTATAATTGTTGAGACTAGCCTTAAAGTGACCTATTAGGAACCTCGACAAGAGGATTGACCAATAGGGTATGTAATGACAAGTGTACTAGATCTAAGAATTTCTTTAACTCGGCCTCGACCTTTACCTTGTAGGAAGGTTTAAGAGGGTTAGGCGTATTGTAAGAATTGTATAGCGTATTTATAGTTAGGAAAGGTAGGTCATTGATTATACTGCTAAGGGATTAGACTTATAGGAGTATAGTATAGAGTTAAGGGTAAATTAATTTAAATATTTCTTGTGACTTTCTCATCTTTTGTGGTTAGTCATTGCTAAGGACTAAAGACTAGAGTACAAAATCTTACCTTAAGTAGTAGACTAGTAAACCCTTCATCAATACAGGTTAGTTAAGAGTCCTAAAGGAATTGTGACTAGAACAATGTGTTGGGCTAAGTCCTATGTAGTGGATATAAAAAAATAAGAAGCACATGAGCAGTACTATATTTAGGATGAATAATTGAAGTGGAACAATGAAGAAAATCGTAAGAAATCATTTCTAAGAAATATGAAAATTGAGAAGTATCAATTGAGATGAGGATTACGATAAAGACTACCTATGATAATGTAGCAAGGATTACGGAGAGGACAAGTCTTAAGCTAGTAGTGCGGCCGTAAAACTAATCTTGAAGTTGAGATTCAAAGAAAGAATAAGGATGCTAGCTCGAGGAAATAGATGATATAAATTTTATGGCAGATTAGACTAGTTAATTATTCATTTCCTTTAGATTAAAGAATAGAATATTTCCATTTGTTGTACAGATTCTACTCATGGAGAGGGGCTTCTAAGTCATATTATCTATTCCTAAACCTAAACCTAACCCTAACCCTAATAAGAGTTTATATAAACCTCTATATTCATTAATAGCTCCTTTGCTTTTCTAATTAATTCATCCCAAATTGGAAGCAAACCCTAATCCACCCATTCCCAAATCCCATCCTTCTTATTTTCGTTCCAAGGAGGCTAAGAAGCATGGCATTGGTAGATGAGCACTTGAGGAGGGAAACATTGGCTAGATGCTTGTGTCCAACCGTATCCGAATCGTATCCGCCGAGCTTTGCGTTGGGATCCATCTTCCAATAGGTATACATCTAATTTCTTCTCATTTTTAGAGTCTAATTATGCATTTTGACCATTAGGAACCTACCTACGGACTAGGGATACCCATAGGTGGAAGAACTAGGCTCTAATAACCCTTTATGTAGAAGTTATAGTATTTTTTGTACAATTTTAGAGAAAATCCGAGAATGGTGTCGCAAGTGTTTGTCATATGGATTAATAGGTCTATTTAGATTTATTTTATTGTATGTGGCTACATACGTGTCTACACTTGGATATTAGTAGGCCGTATCTAGATACGGTAGGACACGAGTCATTTTCGAGGGGGGTTTCTCCGACACTTGTGACACGCACCACATTCCACGTGACATATTGCATTAGCTAGACACTAATCAATTAGACTCTAATTACTATTTTGGTCATGCCCACATGATTTTAGGAGAGTCCGACAAGGTTTGGCATAGATATCTTGAGCGTATCAATAGATATTTTGAGCGTATCATAGATTAGTGTGATACGAGTGTGATGCATGCCAAGTGCTTGGGCTTTGGCATTCTTGAGGGTGTCACGTGTGTGTGTATTCATTAGTTATGTGTGTGTGTCTTTTATATAGTCTTGTGTGTATAATTCATATTTGTGTGCATATATGTAGGCATAGATTTATGTATGTTTTCATGTAGCATTGTGTGTGTTAATTTCACATATATGTGCCTTGTGTGTATGAGTGTGTGAATATATGTAGTCATATAGTGTTTGGGTGTACCTATCCATATATATGTGTGTAATTGGATAGGCATAAGTGTGTATAATAGGAAGGGACAACCATGAGGGCATCAGTAATGAGAAAAGGGAAACGTCTGTGTCAGTAACAGACTTGTGTGCAATCTGTGCACATAGTAGCAGCAACAATTGTATTACTATTTGTAGCAAGCTAGCAGGAAGCCTAGAATAAGGGGTAGCAAATGCTTTGGTGCTATTGCATCAGGTAGGGGTATGTACAACAAGGAGCAGATGGAGAGCAGTAGCAGTTTGGGCAGGAACTAGCTGCTGCAGTTGGGGAGAAATAGTGTGCATCTAAGTGCTTACATAGCAGAGGAAGTTTAATGTGAAGCAAAGCTTGCACAAGCAATATACAAAATTGCTAAGTACGGGCACAACAATGGAAGGGGGAATTCATAGAAGAGAAGTGCAAATGCACATAGTAGATTGGTGTGGTGCAGGGCTTTGCAAAGCAAAGCAGCAATATTACAAGTTCCTGCAGTAGCTGGATTTGCATAGTAGGTGCAACATTGCTTGCTTGCACTAAAGTAACAGAAATAGGTGCAGTAGAGGGGTTCTAATTCTTGTGTAAAATTTAGAAGGAATAGTTGACCCAATAGGTGGTATTAGACATCAACATGTTAGGATGAACCGGTATGGGAACCTGTATACCAGAAAATTCTGGTGTGTAGGACTGCAAACCAAAACTAGTAAGGGATATGTGGATTACCTTAGATAGCAGCATTAACACCAGGCAACATCAAGGGGATGTAGTTCCTATATGCTGAACTTAAGGAGCTGTAGGGTGTTATGAAGTAGGGTGCATTTGGGTGTGTTGCAGACATCTGTGTTGCATGAGACATCATGGTGTGAAAGTGTAACAGGTGTGAGTATTAGTCTCTATATGTGTCAGTCCACATCTAGGCATGTTGTGTGTTAGGAACTGAATAGGAGGGTTGTTGAGTGTGCGTGTTTGTGTGTGTGTGTTCAAGGATTAATGTATTCAGTAGAGGTAAGTGGTAATGGGCATATTGAATAGGTTAAGGTAATGTGGCATATGAGATAGGATTTTTTTTTGAGATAGGACATATACTTTATATATATATATATATATATATATAAATATATATATATATATATATATATATATATATATATATATATATATATATATATATCCTTCCCACTGATGACACTCTAAACACTATCGGCTTCAGCCTTGCGTCAGCGTGCACAGGATGCTCTGATCGCCAATCAAAAACTGTCAACCACATCCTCGATCAAGGGGACCTCTCGGTCAACTTCTGGAGAGTACTTTCCCAACTTTGCAGAATGCATTTTGGGGGCGACAACTTCCACGACCTCATGGCGACCTGGGCCTCCGTGTCCCATAGCCACCAGATCGTAGCAGCCGTCGCCACGTGGGTTATCTGGAAAAATCGTAATAAGGTGAGATACAAAAGCTACCAGTACTCCACAGACCAACTAATTTGGGGGGCCATTCGTTAGTAATGCAAACGGAGATCCCTCTGTTCGCGAAGCCAGACGGTCATCTGGAACTCTCTCCTCTCCCCGGCTTAGCCATTTTGGTTTTCGTTTTTCTCATCTTTTGTCAGTATACGTGTATAGGCTTCGGCATTTTGCGCCTTATGGTATAATTGTATAGGCTCGGCTTTTTTGGCCTTCGTGAATAAAATGGGTGGTTGGTTTAAAAATAATAATATATATATATATATATATATAAATATTTATTTATTTATTTATTTATTTATTTATATATAAATATATATATATATATATAGAGAGAGAGAGAGAGAAAGAAAGAGAATATGAAAGGGTATATGGTATGGTAGGTATGGTTTGGGTATATGGGTATCTTGGATACCATGGTATGTAGGATATATTGATATATGTAATAGATAATGGGCATATTGATATGGGTACGTAGCCATCATCCCAAGCTACTATTCTTCAAGGGTTACACTTGGGTAAATGTACATGATAGATTAGAATACTTGCATTGAGGAATTTCATTTCATATACAGTGAGGGTCAAGGGGTATATCTCTATAGTTTTATACATATGAAATAGGATGTATATAGTATGGATAATAGTATTGACCTAGTTTTAACCGATTTACCTAGAAACCTAGTTTAAGACTAGTTAAGCATGTTTATGATTCCAAATTACTCATTGACATGAAAATTTGTATATAGGTTACTTGGAATTCAGTTCTAACACTGATTTATGTCTATAGATCAGGACCACAGACAAGTACATTCTCTAATAGTTTTCATTATTTGATAATTTTTATGATTCTGGTCTATAGTATTGTATTAATTAATTCTTTGACACGACGGAGACACAGATTGGTATTTTATGGATTCACACTCATGAGACACATGCGTCATACTTGTTTAGCCACTACATCAGGACTCATTGCTAGCATCAATTACTTTTATCTGGTTGGCCGTGTACTTGATTTGCGTGACGGAACTTGGATTCATTTATACTAGTCGCGCAAGTAAATACTTTAGTAGACATGTAAACATTCCCAAAATCAGGAACCACCCCCTACTGGTCTAATCTGGAAAGATGGCAGTCGCAAACTTCATGTGCGATGAGCCATATTATCCCTAGCCATTTATATGTCAAAATTGGCATTTCAAAACATACTAGCTAGTTATATTCTTGCTAGTTTTACATTATACATGCATGACACACCATATCTATTTTAGCTTAGTTCTATTTTATCTACTGTCATTATTGCAATACTTTTTTGATTCACCATGCTTATTTTTATTGCCGTTATTTAATTATTGCTCTATTTTATTTCAGATTTAGTCTTTTCTACTTATCATGTATTACTTACTATAACTATTTTATAGTGTCTATCATTTAATTGGAACTGCTGTTAGAGGTGTGCTTCGCTCAAATCCTGACTGGGTAATATTTTTTAGAGGATCTAGAGAACTTCTGTCCTACGTACTATAAAGCATATATAGATGAGGGCTACCTATGGGAGACCTGGGAGGAGCTAACCCAGGAGAAGAGACTCCAATAGATGTTGCCTAGTCAGCATTAGTATTTTATTATGCTGGATCTGTACTAGACTTGAGACATTTTATGTTTCCATTTTATACTTATGTGACCCAGGAGAGGAGACTCCAGTAGATGTAGCCTAGTCAGCATTAGTGTTTTATTGTGCTGGATCATACTAGGCTTTGGGGTATTTTATGTTTCCATGTTGTACTTAAGTGAATTTTGAGATATTTTGACTCATAGGCTTTGATATGGATTTAGGATATATGTTCTAGACTATTTTAGAATTTTTTTTATATTTATATTATTATCATGCCATCATCTTTCTTATAGTTAATTGTGATTAAGTATGAGTTTTTGATATTATATTGTCCTCCTCTTGGAGATGAGATATCTTTAACAGGTTGTAATATATAAATATATTGTGATACGTGTTAGTTAGTATGGTTGACTAGACATCGTTCTACCGCCGAAGTTGCGGCGCAGGCTAGACGTGTCCTATGTACTCGTACCCTCATATCCGGGTGCGCGGGTCGTGACAAGCCCCCCAAGCTTTGGCCGTTGGCTACATTCCTATGGCCGACCCCCATCAACCCCACTTATTTTGACTTTGGCACTCCACCGCCTCCACAACCACCCCAAGATATCCCTCTTCAATCCTACCAAGCCCTAGAGGAGTTTCATCTACTTGTTTTCTTGTTTGGAGGCCGAACTTAATGGTTATTTCTAGCCGTAATAAAAATTCTAAACCCAGGTTGGTCATCTTCTTCCATGGGTTTCATCTACTTCTTCTCATCCATCAGACCCAAAAATAAAAAAATAGATAGCCCTATGTGTTTATTTTGAGGTCCTAACTCACACCATTCCACGCGATTTGGTCGTGGTATTCATTGCACTAAAATTGTTCCTGATTTGACCTATTTCGGTGTGAGGAATTTCTCGATGACTTGCAACTTCTTTTGACATCAAGCAACTTATTAGTAATGATCCTAACATCTTGCTATCATCTATTAATGTCCATTATTCATATTTGCAAGTTATTCATGCGTTTATGATATCGTTTCCATAATGCTAGTTTTTTGGGCACCAAAAGGATGCCGAAACTTGGCTATTTGATTCTAAACTTCGTGTAACTTTTCTATAATTTTTTCAAGTAATTTATGATAATAAAAAAATCATATTTTTCTCTAATTTATTCTGATTATTTTCAAAATATTTGATTCCCATATTTTTCTATTGTTCGCTTCCAAAATGGACCCATATATGGCATAATTGTGTTGGTAAATAAATAAATTAATTTGCGATTAATTTTCTTAAAATAAATTAATATATATAATATATTTAGAAGTTAATTATTATAGTTTCTAGAAATAAAAATGTGTATTTATGGTATACAAATATTATTTTTCTAAAAAACTATGGTGCCATATGTAGTAGCATTGATGGTATATATATTTAAGTGTTATGTATGGTTGTTGACTTGATGTACCTATATATAGTATATAATCCATGTTGTGTAACTTTGACATCAATTCCTATTATTTCTTAAGTTATTTAGATTTATTTCAGAATTTAGATGTATTAGTTTCATATTTATATGGTTTCATTTAATTGACGAGGTTGTCTAATAAGCCAATTAATTGATATATTTATGAGAAGTATATTTTACTATAACAATATATTATGATCAAATATTAAATATATATATATATATCATGGTCAAATATTAGTGTTAAATATCTTCAAGGAATATTTCAGAATTTTTAATTACAATTTTTAGTTTATAATAATACTACTTTTATGTAATAGCAATATTATATGTGTTTGTAGAATAGATAGAATATGTATAAATTTACTTGTTTCATAAGTATATATATATATATATATATATATATATATATATATATATATATATATATATATATTAAAAATAGATATATTTTTCAAAAATAAAAATATATATATATATAAAAATATATCTATTTTAAAATATATAGATATTTATATATATATATATATATATATATATATATATATATATATATATATATATATATATATATATATATATATATATTTTTTTTTTTTATTTTTGAAAAATATATCTATTTTTAATATATATATATATATATATATATATATATATATATATATATATATATATATATTATATATATATATATATATATATATATATATATATATATATATATATATATATATATATATATATATATATTATATAATTTTATAATTTTTTTAATAGATATATATATATATTTATTTTTAAAAAATATATCTAATTTTAAAAAATATATATATATTTTAAAATATATATCTATTTTTAAAATATATATATATATTTTAAAAATAGATATATTTTTTTAAAATAAATAAATAAATATATATATATATATATATATATATATATATATATATTTATATATATATATATATATATATATATATATATATATATATATATATATATATATATATATATATATGATGGTTTTATTAATTTTGGATATTTTTTGGAAATATTTATATTATTATTTTAGAATTTAAAATGAATATTTTTTATTATGAAGTATTATATTTAGTTGCAAACTAGTTAGCTAGTATATGTAATAGAGTATACAAAGTATGTATATTTATGGTAGATATGTTATCTTTGAATTAGTATTTATTTTAGTTTATTTATATTTTAGGAGTTCGTAATCATTCAACTACCGTTGGAGCCGGAACGTGATTTACTTTGGTTTCGAAGTTCCAGGCAAGATACTTTGCCATTCTTATACTGTTTAAATTTATGATATTGTGATGGTGTTGATAGTGTTATTCATAGTGGGTTCATCCAAATATGATTTGGGTGTCATCGGTGTTGTCATCGATGTTCGTGTGCGTGTGTTTGACTTACGTGAATAGGAGAAGTACCCGATTTGTATGATGTTGTTTCTAAATGACTTCTATGCCTTGTCACGTATCATATATGATACTGTGAGTGAGATTCATTGTGTTGGCACGGGCTGACGTAGTTCACTGATCATCAGTGCAAGCGGTTCATGTTTTGGTACATATATGGATTAGAGTGAGTCTAGTTAGTGACTTGTATTGAAATATGGATTGTTCGAGTTGTGGATAATACTAGTGTAAGACATGAGTGAGGAAGACTATCAGTAAGTGTATGAAAAAGCCACATATTAGCCTTATAGTTGCTTGGTTATGGGTTTATGGTTTTCCAGTTATAGGTGTACTGCTAGAGGATATATCCAGCAGCGTGCTGACTTATCGTCAGGATATGGTCGGGGGGTATGCTAGTAGTACATAAGCCTCTAGCGAATGCAATGTTATATTCCTTCACCTACTCATACATACCAAATTCATCTTCGACTTGCGTACACATAGATGGTTAGTGTAGCCTTGTTTATCTATTATTTATTCAGTTTATATTATGACATATTCTTTTGTATCTTGCTACATCCCTCTGAGGACCTGGTGATCTCTCCAGGTTGTTGCTGAGCTTATAATATAGACAAGTGGAAGGTTTGATTTCGGCTGTAGGATTTTGGTATCGCTTGTAGTCTCAAATTATCATTTTTTTGTGATTTCTATTTCCTTCCCTGTCATATCTTGCTTATTAGCCTAGTTTTGCAGACTTATATTATTCTCGAGTTTTCTCGAACATGTGTGTTATAGGCGGCCAACTATATTACATGATGTTCGTTCTTGTTTTATTTACCTATATGTGGATTGAGACATAGTTAAGACATAGTAGGTTTACTTTACTTTTATAACGTAGTATGATTAGGATAAGTCCATTAAATTAGGAACCTTATTCTAACTGCACAGCTAGCATGTTCATACCTTGGGTTCCTAAGTGTTTCGGAACTGGGGCATGACAGAGGCTGCGTCTCAAATTTCAATTGATGAGTACAACGATAATATGGTAGGTAATAAAATTGGGACTTTTGACCCGAATGTTGCACAATAAATTAGAGTACAAGGAGACCTGTATGAATGGGACATGATAGACGTTTATGAAGGTGGAATCATCTAGATAATATAGGAACGTTGAGCACCTCTAGAGTGTGGTGAATAGAGTGCATATATGAAGCAAAATTATAATCACTACTTTAATAAATTATTGCAGCAAACTAACTGATGTGTAAACTGACAATATAAAATAACTTCGTAAAGTAAAGAGTTCATAAAAGCAAACTCAAACACCAAGATTTTATACTGGTATCCCTCTTAGAGGACTAGTCCAGTCTCGAGCAGTCTTGATCAATATTTAATCAATTATGTAGTAAAACACAAGCTTTAAATCTGAAGTGCTTGCAATTCCTTATAATACATAAATTTATTTCGAAGAGCACAACTTCACACCCAGAGGCCTTTGATTCGAAGGATTTGTCGACATCAGAAACAAGATGAAAACGAACTGGTTTTCAAGCCTTCTTTACAATTGGAACCAACTTTAAATCGAATGAAACTGGCACTAGCTTGGCTAGGAGTCATAAAAGCTTAGATTTCAATATGAATGACTGAGAGAGCTCTTTGTTAGAGATAGAGAAGAAGAGTCAAATAAATGGAGGAATTCTCTTCCATTTATAGGGTTCTGGGAGGCCGACTCGGACAGAGTTTGGTTCCCTAACGTTCATAAAGTTTGAACATTGGAGCTGATTCAATAAGGTGTACTGATCGAATAGAATACTGGGTCAGGTTATCGAGTTCTGTTGTCCTGTAATCAGGTAGGTCAAGTAAAGTTTTATATGCATTTGTTTTGGACTATGTATGTTGGCTGATTTGAATGGTAAGTGGACTGAGTAGATACGAATTTTAGTAGGCTCTTTGGTGGATATATTGATTTGCTTAATGGTCATAATTGAATACAAAAGTGATTAACTATTAGTGTCACGATCCGTACCCGGTTTAGGGGCACGAGGACGTGAGTATGTCCAGCCTGCGCTACAGTATCGACGATAGAATGCTGTGTAGGTCATCTATAATATCTAACATCTAACAATTATGAAATATATATAATTCTATTACAATTCTTAAGGAAGATAAGTATGATAATTTGATAGAAGATAATAAAGATAAAGTCTGGATAGTAGCATGAGTTCACAATAGAAATAAGTCTAGAAGTCCAAGAGAATGATACATATCCTGAAATAATATAACAGACCAAATGTAAAAATCTGGAGACAAATCCACCAAAACCCATCTAAATAACTATGTCACCCCTGTAAGTGCATCCTCTACAGGCACCGGATCCACGGGCAACTCCTGAGCAATATTCTCATCTATCCCTGACCCATAGTAAGTCAGACATAAGGCTGCTAAGTCCTTTGAAAAATAATATTAGTCAGTATGGGAGCGAAGTACAAACAATAACAGCAGTTTCATTAAATTGTCAAGTGTTATAATAAACAGTATGTAATAAGGTACATAATGGATAGCAAAACTGAATAGTAAGAAGTAAACATAAGTAGGTAATCATATCATGGAATATGAATATGTAAATAAAACTAGAATATGATGTATCACAGGTAATCTAAATATAATATTTAATCTAACCGGTGCCTTGAGATATTAGGTTGCGCTTGATACATCTTATGTTTTTTTGAGGTTGACCCTAATTGACACCTATTGATATATGTGCGCAAGTCTTACAGGGGTGCTATTTATGCATCTACTTGACATACTAACAGTTTATATTGTCGGGATCTTGAGATATGTAGGGTCGGTAGATCCTACCCTGACCTCTTTTGAATAGGCATAATACCTTTTTGCGTGGAAAGTTCATTCTGAATAGAACCCCTCTTCTTGACGGAGATTTGGTTGTCTCTGTTAAGGAGAGTAGTATTTATGTCTGAATCCACTTTTGTGCTAAGAGGTGCAAAGGTTCAACTAGCAGTATTTTCCACCCAGTCAGCGATTCAAGCAGAATGAGGAAAAGCCAAAGAGTATTTTCCTTGATTTAATAATTTCTCCGTAAATTTTTAGTTTGATGACGAAGAGGGAACCACTAAATAATGTTTCCTTTACGCTGCACTAATACAAAAATATGTGCAGGTTGTGCCACAGCAGGAATAGGCACAGGTTGTGCCAGTAAAGAAATATGCGCAAGTTACACCAGAGCAGGAGCAGGCACAGGTTGTGCCAGGAAAGAAAAGGCTAAAGGGCGCTTTACTTTGTTTTGTCCAGCAGTGTGTCGAGACGAAGTCTCCTTCGATTTCATAATCGGAGAAGTAGAGGAGTCCGCCAAAAGGCTGTTTTCGTTAGGTTGCGCCAGGGCAGTAATATGCGTAGATTGCGCCATAGTAGGAATATACATAGGTTGGTCCCGGAAGAAAAAGGCCAAAGGGCACTTTTCTTTGTTTTGGATAGCGGTGTATCGAGATGAAGTCTCCTTCGATTTTAGGATCGAAGAAGTAGAGGAATTAGCCAAAAGGCTGTTTCCTTTAGGTTGTGCCAGAGCAGTAATATGTACAGGTTGCACTATAGCAGGAATAGGCACAGGTTGCGCCCGGGAAGAAAAGGCCAAAGGGCACTTTTCTTTATTTTGGACATCGGTGTGTCGAGACGAAGTCTCCTTCGATTTCAGAATCGGATAAGTAGAGGCATTAGCCAAAATGCTGTTTCCTTTAGGTTGCGCTAGGGTAGTAATATGCGCAGGGTGCGCCATAGCAAGTTGTGCCGTCGAGGACTTAGGAGTCCAGACAGAGCATGTCTTGCTCTTAACAGTGACAATAGTGCGCTTAGCACCCCCAGTATTGATCATGGCCTCGTAGGCTGTAACTCCACCTTTCTAGTGAATGAAATTTTTTTTTAAAATTTTCTATGAATATATATAAATGTATATTTTGACTAAGTAATTTAGAATTTATACTTTGATAAATTTGTGTTAAGTAAATATAGGTTAAGCATTTTCTTGACCATGGGCTTTTCCATGTGAATTAAACATTTTATTTTCTTTTAGCCCAAGCTCCATGGTTCCTGTAGTTAAGCCTGCATTGGAGGACCAAGGCCCATTCCATTTGGCCTGATGGCCTAGGGCTATTTTCCATCAATAGACTGGTAAGTTCTCTTTAAACTTAACTCTTAACCTTCTCCTCTGCTCACCTTCTTTGCAATTCAAAAGAAAAAAACAACTGTAACTCCACCACCACCTCGATCATGTGGGGAGTAACAGAATGGCGCACAAATTTCCTTTCCACAAATTCAGACTTCATCCCCACGCCAACTAGCCTATATAACGACCCCTCCTCAATCATTGCTACTCAGTGAATAATTCTTTCTTTCTTCCCAATTCATTCTTCTTCCTGAAATCGATCGAGGGATTCAAGCTCAGCCATGGCAGGAAGAAGCAGTACAGCCAAAGAAGGAAGGAGGTCGCATCACTCTTCGACAATGTCGATTTAACTCACCAACCAGCTCATCCATTCTTCGTCTCTGGCCGTTCAAATCCTTGGTAAATTCATCCCCATTCTTCAATTGGTTAGGTTTGAATCTTCATAGAAATTTTGTTCAAACCAATTTCCTTGCATAGATCGGGATCCAGAACCAATAGATCTGGGTTATTTAGACAAGATCTGGATCTTCATTGTACTGTGCCATCAGGTGAGATCCATTGAACTTTCGAAGTTATATGACTCATCAATCAATTGTAATTCGATTCAATACAAATTATTTCCTTGAACTTTCCATTATCTATGTATCAGTTCTTCGAGATCCCATTCTTACTGAAACATAGCAGTAACTTGTTGGACAATTCATTTGGACAAGTAAGTTTTTCCATCTCTATTTTAAATCATAGATCAACATGATGAGATTCTTGTACCAATATCACTTGCCCGATCATTTTGTAGATCTGTTCAATTGAGAGCAGTCCTACATCTGTAGTGATCAGATCAGATCGAACCTTTATTTATCAGGTAACTTAATTGTTCTCAAATTATGATGTCTTCTGGGTATTGGTTTAAGCTATAATCTGGAATTTACTTGGCTAGGAAGTACTTTTAGATTGTTGATGTTAGGTAGTAATTAGACTTTACTATGAATGTTCCTTTAAATTCTTAAGTCATAGCAGCATTTTAGATTTAGTTTATGTATTGGTTTTGGTTTGGGAAGAGAGGGAAATGCAGTAACCTGCAGGCAGCATGGAACACTGTTGGTTGATGGCTACTGCATTTCCTCTGAACCTTGTGGCCATTATAAGCCTGTGTTCTGTTTCTGGTAGAAAAGAGGGTTATCCCTTACTGACATGGATATCTGGGAAATTATTGTTTAATGATAGTTTTTAATTTCTAAATTGATATAGGACTGTAAGGTCAGTAGTTGATTTTATTTAATCACAACTGAGGGTGTATGGGAATAGGCTTAGGAATTTTAGGCTTATTTTAGTTCTGTAGGAGATGTTAAAGAGCCCTGTTTAGACTCTTAACTCATTATCAGAGATGAAGGCATGTTCACAACTCCATACCTGAGATTTGACCATGGGTTTAACTTACTCATTTTTCCAGCCTTATATGGTAATGCTTAATCCATTTTCAGTTGATTTAAATGATTTGACTTATGGAAGCTGGAATAGGATTATTACTTGGGTTTATGTGTTCTTTCAAGCCATGCTTATTCTCAGTTTCAAAATTCTGAAGCCAATGCTTGAGAGCTTATATCACAGGGTATAGGTATTCAGGATTGATGATGATCAGTAGGAATTCTATTCTAATTGATACATCATTTTGAATGAGTAATCTGGGCTGTCATCCTAGTATTATGTATATCCTTGAGTTACCATATTGTTAGACTGTACATCAATCTTGGTTCATCCAGGAATTTTTTAGTCTTGGGTTTAACTTGGTATATATACCAATTCGAGTGAGGACTGACCAGGGTGTATCATAAGGATGTAGACAGGAATAGGAAACATGGGGAGTTGAGAGTGCAGGAACCTGGATTAGAGTGTCTCAGTAATTTGAGACATTGAGGTTTCAGTGTTACTCTGGACATTTCAGTCCAGATGTCTCAGTAATCTGAAACATTGAAGTTTCAATATTACTCAGGGACTTTCAGTCCAGATTGTTCAGGTAATCTGAGAATTCAGAATGTGTCTCAGGAAACCTGAGAGACTCTGAAATATGGGATGTGAGAATTCTGTTCATTCTCAGTAATGTTGGGGAATGACTCATGAAGTTTCCAGGTTAGAATTGGTTGGTCAACCATGGGTTATCCAAGAACCTGCAGTGGATTACCAGGTTAGCTTTAAGGAATAAGTTTTGAACACTAGAAGTAGGTTTTTCTAATTAATAGTTAATGGTGATTCCCATGTATTACTTTAAGCCATGACAAGAATTCAGTATGTGTGTTCCCTGAAGCAATAATGGGAGACATTGGACTGTTAGCAAAGGATTGATTTGTAGGCAAAGTTTCTGTCAAGTTTAAAACCATTAAACTGTGGTTCTAAACTAGGAATTCTCATATTTCTAAGAATTTACATTCATTTCTGAATTAAGACTTTTGGTTCACTCATTAACTAGAAGTATTCATGAGGGTTTTAATATAGAATGATAGGTTTAAATCCTTAACTTTTGGGTTTGTCTAAATACTAAACCTTGTACTCACTTTATCATGTATTTAACTTTATTTTAAGTTCTTGCTAGTCTAGGATATAGTGAGTATTATTTGATATTCTATAGGAAACCATAGAAACTAAGGAATAATTTGTGAATAGAATCTTTGATAAACCAATTTAGAATTAGCTATTTTTTAACCAACTTGTACACACCATTATTTCATACAGGAGGATACCTAGCTCTATTGTCTACTTGTACTTTCCTGGAGCCAGGCAAGTACACTCTACGGTTTTGTACTTTTCATTATATATCCTGTGCTTCCTTGAGTGACACAATTGCAACACGTCATGTTCTTTCTGGTGCTCTTGTTCTCTTGTGCTTATTACTTGTATCTGGGGAGGGAAAATATGCTATCTATGTGACCAATCCCAAGTAACAACTCAGATATGCGTGATGCCTTAAGAATGATTTGAAACTCTATTTATAGAGTTCTTGAAATAACTGTTTAGTAGTTATTCTGGGTATGCGTGTTTCAGGTTGCGCGCCTCCTGTTCACTTGCACGAGCGGTTGCACCAACTACTGTGCTCGTGTGGCATCGTTTGATGGAGATGCACGTGGTCATGGGCAGTGTAGTGGGCACGCTCTACGAAGTTGGTCGCTTGTGTGCCATGTCACCCTGCTTCTAAAATAAAAGCTGATCAGGTGGCACCAACTAGCCAGGTTGCGCATGGGCACAACTCAACAACTGGCATCTTTGACTGGGTCTTCTGTGTTGTACTGATTAATTCTCGTGCCACACAATGACTTGCGCGAGCCACCTGTCAGCATTAATTACATACTGACAAAATCTTCTCGAGCGCCGTGTTGTGCGCGATTCGAACGGATTTTCCTTGATATGCGTATTGTCAGCTGTCAGGCAATGATGATGTCGTTACAGCATCTCGAAGAAGTGTGCCACGTGGCGCTTGTGCAACCTGTCTCCTGCGCAACCAGATGTTGGCGTAACCTGATGTTGCATAACTTGATGTTGGCACAACCTGATGATATGACTTTAGGAGCGGCGCAGCTTGATTTTAGCCTCTACACTTTGGTTCAAAACTAGAAGCGCAGCTCCCTCGCGTCAACCCAGAACCACAGCCCATTCAATAGGCTTCTTCAGAAGACTCCGTCGTCTTCGAAACACAGTCCCCTTGGCGCCCAAAAGCGCGGTGACTATGTTGTGTTTGAAACACAGTCTCCTCGTCAACCGAGAAGCACAGCCCATTCAATAGGCTCCTTCAGGAGACCCCGTCATCTTCGAAACACAATCACTTCGTCGCCCAAAAGCACAGTGAATCGGTCGTCTTCGAAACACAGTCTCCTCGTCGCCCAAAATCGTAGGGACATCGAAGCCTCACCAGAAGCATAGCTCGCATAGATGCACAGTCCAATGAGATGATATAGTCCCACGTGGCCTATCTGGCATCTATACCTTTTCAAGATATTACCTAACCGGTTTGTTTAAACTACCACTCCAATGATAAGATCGGAGTTTAGTTCTGTTAATAGGAGCAATATCCAATCGGTTTTGTTTAAACCGCCACTTCAAAAATAAGAACAAAATTTTTGATGAGGGAAATATCCAATCGGTTTGTTTAAATCGCTGCCCCAAAGATAGAGACAAAACCTGACTCTTTAGATAGGAGCCAAACTCGGTCGGCTTTATCTAAACAAAAAGTCTCGAGTAATAGATGCACGCTATGTTTCATTTATTCGGTTATGCTAATAACCACCCAACATCTTGATGGAAAGGAATCTCAATGTCTGCCACGTGTCAGCTCAGTATCAGCCCTCAACGTGCAATGATAGCAGATTCTCTCACATCCCAACGTATAACGCTCCTGTGCATCCAAAAATTCTTATGCACATTGCATATGTGCTCGCCTATTAATAGAAGAAGTTTTCCTTTGATCAAAATTTTTTCGGCAAGGTCGGCAATTTCCTGATTGGCAACCCGGAGTTCCACTCACAAGCCCTAGAAAGCCAGAGCAAGTTCAACTCGTCATCAGATCGTCAACGAAGTAAAGGAGCCACAAAAGTACTCGATCTCCATCGTCACACTTCCCCAGAAATTCTTGTACTTAGATCTCTTGTTTAGGAATCGACTGTATTCTTTTTATACGTTTGGATACAAAAGTTCGTTCAACTCTTTGTCATGGCAAACAAGATGGCGACTCTACTGTGGACTTTCTTCTCCTCCAACGAGAAGGTGGTGATGCAATCTGACGACAACTTGCTGGGATCTTGTCACTACCACTTTTCTAGGACAAGGGTATTTCTGTCATTTCACAAATTAAGTTATATTTTTTCTTTTAATATGATGGCTATAATTATTAGTAGTCTAACTAATCATTAGTCATGGTAGACCCCATTTAATTTGACTTGACCAATTTGTTAGATTATTTAGACTCTATTCATGGTTAGGTTGAATACAAGCCTTAATTAGAGCCAAACCACTTAGCCTACTTAAGGACCCACTTCATACTAAGTGTAATGAAAGGATTAGGGCTAGTCTAGAGCCTATTTAATCCCCTCAAACCTCCAATGGCAGCCACTATTCATTTTTAGGGTTTCCACACATTTCCTCCATTCAATCCTCTTCCAAATTTTCTCCTCTTTCCCCCATTTATTGGGCAAAAGCTTGGAGGAGATCAAGGAGGCTAGAAAAAGACTCTAGCAAGGTGTCGGAAGCTCTTTCTCCATCCATTCTTCCCAAATTTGTGGGGCTTGGTAGAGGCCTCATTCTATATAGGTATAACCCTCTAACTTTCCATTTTCATGGTTAAAATTCATGCATTCATATAGGAGACCCCTCCCATGACTAATAGAAAGTATATTGAGATCCTAATGAATCTTATTGAGATGATTACATAAGGTTTACCCATTTGAGGGAGACTACAAGTTTTGCCTACCGATTGCTTGTAGAAATGCCATACTGCCCATTTAGTTCTATTTTTCTTAAATTGTATCCATGATTACTTTAGATCCTCATTTAGATTAGGCGTGTGATGGTTTTTAATAAATTTATATCTATATATATGTATAACTCTATATGGGTGGATATACATGTATGATTTAGCCTATAGGCCTATGAGTTCACTGTGTGAGTGTGTTTTGGAGTGATATACTGTCATTTGAAAGAATATTTTCCCTGTGTAGAGGTCAGGACATTTGGGTGATAGGTAATCGATGACTGGATATATGGGCAACAGGCAAGGCATTGCCTTGCCCAACAGTAGACTTGTTGAAGTGAGGTTTGGACCGCCATTGTGGCTCAACATAGGCCATTAGGCCTGTGCTGGCCAGAGATGGCTTATGCAGTGAAGCACAAGTTGGGGGCTCAGTTGGACCAAGTTTTGGTTGGCCAATTTAGGCCACAGGGAGTTGAACCTGTGTCAGTGAAGGTTTAGCAATGTACTAGGAATGTAGGTAACATCTAGTGTATGATATATATATATATATATATATATATATATATATATGTATATGTGTGTGTGTGTATGTGTGTGTGGTTTGTTTTAGCCTATGACCATTCAACTGAGACTAAGGGAGGTGAGTGTGTGAGTCTTGTGAGTATGCAATTATGCATCAGCAGGTTAGTATAGCCCATATTCTATGTAGATGAGAAGAGTTTAAGTTCTAAACTAGAGTGTCCATGAACCATTGACAGTAAAGAGTGAGGGAGCAAAGAGTGTTAGTGAGTGTATGGGTGCCTAGTTAGTTCAGTAGGCCACCTCCAGTGGGGTCCATTTCCCTATTAGAAATCAGATGAGTTAAGGGTATGTGAGTACCAGAGAATGGATAGGCAAGTCAGAGAAGGGAATTGGTATCATGGTATCAAATTCGAGAGAAGTTTAGACTTATGGCATGTTGGGGATGCATTTGTGAGCTATCACATGGACAGTGTCAGTGTGGCACAGGCCATGTTGGTTGAACAGAGCCATTAGGACCAGTTGTGAAGTATAAGTTATGATTTAGGTGAGCATGGTTAGTGTGTTTTGAGTTTATATATGTATGAGTACAGTTAAGTAGTATCAGTACATTTTCCTTCACGGTTCAAATATCACATAGATTCTTTCCATTATATGCTGAATCAGTCCCAGGTTTTGAGTACATATTGACATGGGATTTGAGAGTTAGGAGGTTAGTTCAGAGGTTAGATTTAGTATCAGAAATTTTAATATGTGTGTGTGAATGCTCGAGTCCAGTTTTAAGCTCATGTGACAGTTGAGTTAGTTTGTATCATTGAGCAAATAGGGAAGAGGTTTAATAAAAAAAAGAAAATAAGGTTATAGTCCAAATTTAGACTTATACTAGTCTCAGATGCTACAACAACATATAGAGGGCTCGAGTATAGATGGTTATCCACTGTTCAGGTAATAGAGGAGCCTTGGAGTCGAGCTACAATGTCAGTGGCTCAGAGTTTCTTGTATCAGACCCACTTTAGTATCAGACCCCCTTTCCTTTGAATCAGTTATATAAAGAGTATCAGATGGTAGGTAAGGATTCGGGTGAGTAAGGGTGGTGTTATGGTTGGGCTAAGCAATAAGGAAGAGAGTGTCAGTTAACATTGGGACTCGAGTGCAGGCAATGCCTTGCACTGGAACATGGCCAGACAGCAAGGAGGACCCCCTAGAACAGAAGAATGTAATGTCTGGGCCTATAGGTTAATATGAGCATGAGGGGGACTAGTCCCTATAGGAAACCAATATGGGTGTTAAGTATCTGCCCTTTTTAAAGGGCAGTAGAGTGAGGGATGTTGCATGGTAGTAGGCTGTCTTTGATGATCAACAGAACATGGGGTGAAAGAAGGGAATATGAGTGTAATCTAGTATACTTTGTGTGTCCTAGAGTGTTAGAGATTAGTTGAAGAAAGAAGGAGTGTGGCTTGCCTTGGCCAATGTGGCTTTGGTAGCAAGCCTTGATTGATGTAGGCATTTGGCAAATATGGCCACTATACAGAAGTAAGGATGGGGGAAGGCAGCAGGGCAGGACCATTTAGCCCTGCCAGCCTGTGACAGGCCAAGGTGTGTAATTAGTTGTTAGATTTGGATAAGTGAGAATGCCTATTGAGTTAGTATCAGTCATGGTTTAGAGAGTAACAATAAGTTATAGTGTCTAGTGTTGTGTTCTAGTATTCTGTAAGTTAGGGTATCCTAATAATATCCTAGCGAGTTAGTGTGTGGTACAGGATTAGTGTAGAGGGTGAGCCTATGTATGTGCGTGAGTATCTACTTAGTGAGTGTCTTTGTGTGGCAGTATTGTGTGCAAAGTGTCTTTGAAAAGGAAGGTGAGGATTGTCCAAGTGTGACAGTATTCATGGTATCCGTATGTGTGTGTGTGAAAATGGGATGCATGAGTTGTAGGTGTGTTTACATGATGGGCCATAGGAAATGAAAGGCAGCAGGGCAGTAAGAGTAAGAGTGTGTCATGATTGAGTGTTAAGAGGGTATCCTAGTATCTAAGGTTAGTAACTAAGATACATTTAACATATGTATAAGAGCATCCTAGGACTAAGGGATACCAAATCAAGCCATTAGAACATCTTAGTGTATATACATATATATATATGTTAGGACATTACCTATCTTAATAAATGAATAGGTGATGGTTATGCCTAAGTAGACAATAAAGTCAGAGTATAAAGGTTTACATAGGAATATGAAGGTAAAGGGTATTCATAGGAAATAGTAATGTAGGATACATACCTACATAGGTAAGTATCAAATATAAGAGACGTACATATAGATAGGGTATTAGGAAGGAAATGATTTGAATTGGGATAACCTAACCTAGAATTGACTATAGGTTGACCATTGTTGACCAGTTGACCAAAAGTCAACCTTGAGTCGAACTTGACCAAGATTGCATATCATTCACCGAATATCCATGTTTAACCTACTGAAACACCAATTAACATATATATATATATATATATATATATATATATATATATATATATATATATATATGATCTAGGTTCTTGTGACTCCATTTGGGCCTCGAACCACATTTACTGCTCAAGACGACAGGCGAGCACATTCTCTGATAGTCCTCTTTACTTGATATATCCAGTGATGCATGTTATACTAGTATTTTATCTTGATTCCGACACGATGGACTCACGGATTGGTATATTCATGTATTCCTTGACCAGAGATACTTGGTTTCATACTATCACGAACAATGTAAATCAAGACTAATGCATCTATCACGAATAATGAAATGCATGTCGAAGAACCTGGATTCTTTGTGTACTAGTCGGGGCGAGGAAATACCTATGAGACATGTGAACATACCCTTCTATTCTATTCACCATGCGTGAACAATAGCGGCCACACACGTAAGTGTATGGTTTGTCGGATCTCTCTCTAGCCATTCACATGACAAACTTGGTATTTTAAAATCACTAGTCTTAACATAGTTTGTCTGAGTTGTCTACAACATATCTTGCCTGGCAGGTTTACCATTATTACATATCTACGTGTTCTCATATGTTTTCTATACACTTGTCTTTTCGTTATACATTACCTCTATAACTTGATCATCAAGAATTTCATTATTATTTCATACTCATAGCGCTTGTCAATTATTTTAAACTGTTAGAGGTGATGTGCTCGTTCCAATCCTGACTGGATATGTTGACAAAATATTACAGATGATATTGGTGACTGCCCTACCTTCTATGGGGCATATGAGGATGACATTCAGGATCCTGGGGAGCATCTAGCCCAGTAGAGGGTGCCTAGTTTAGTCTAGTACTTATAACTTTTTATTTGTATCAGATTGTTCCGATTGTTAGTTGAGACTTATTTATATTCAGGACTTGTACTTATTTGTATTGGACATCCATATGGGTGTTGTGATGACTCTATTTTATATATTTAGTTCTCTCCTTTTATCTTATTCCATATCGTGCTCTATCTTCCCTAGACTTGTGATTGAGATATAGAGTTAAGATATTATATTACACCTCCGTACGGAGATGATATGTTTATATTATATTGTTGTTAGATGTTAGACATTATAGACGAACTATACAACGTTCTACTTTCGACACTACAGCGTAGGCTGGACGTACCCACGTTCTCTTGCCCTTCCTCAGGGTACAGGTTGTGACACATTTTTGTGGTGGCCCATGCAGGTCAGAGTCGCAACTAGTGCAATTTCATAGTGGTGCTCGACTTAGAGTGCTGCTACGAGCCTGTTGCTAGGATATAGGATAGAGAGTATAGAGAGTTACTCAATCACAGTTAGAACTACTTGAGAAGATTCCAGGGATAACCCTTGAGGATCTCATTATGAACTATCTCGAAATTCGATTCCAACAATTTCTGTCTACCATTCCTTGTTCGTTGTTGAATTTGATTCTTGGTGCATTGTTGACTTGAATTTCTACCAAGATAAATCTTATGGGATAGGTTGCCTCAGTTATATAATCTAGAGTCTTCTATAGTCATATTAAGTTGGCAAGATGAAGGTATAGAGTCTGATTTTTTAATGTATTTCGCGGGTGTGGGAATTTAAAGTTTTCGCAGCCAAGCTAGCGGCAATGCGAATATTTTAAATACCATGATTCTAGAGGTATGTACATTAGTTGCGGACTCTATGGATTATCGCATCCATACTTACTGGTGTGACAAGGATTCTGGTAACATGGTTCTGGATAGACGGGTATGATTATCAGATTGCAGAATAGGTACCATATAGATGGTGCCCTAGTATAATTGAGTAGAATATTAGTATGGATATTACTTGAGTATCATGGATTAGATAGAGGGAGATAGGCCACCTGTAGCATCGCATCGTGCCCAGCACCAGAGAGGCAGGGCTTTTGCGTTGACAATCGAAGAGACCGATGCTGCAGGTGATGGGACAGCAAGTCTATCTTTTCCGTCCTTCTTTTCCATCTTGTTGTATGATTCCATTAGTACCTGTAGGATACTTTGTGACGTGCTAGATAGTATAGTGACCATGATCAAGATTGTGATATCACGACCAGTAGGACCATAATTTGCATGTATTAGATATAGTTTTCTTAACCTTGATTGTTGGGGGTTTAACCTAGAAGAAGTACGACCATCTTAATTTCGAGGACAAAATTTTCTAGAGGGAGATTTGTTACTACAACTTTTCTAGGACAAGGATATTTTTGTCATTTCACAAATTGAGTATATATATATATATATATTTTTTTAATATGATGGTTGTAATTATTAGTAGTCTAACTAATCATTAGTCATGGTAGATCCTATTTAATTTGAGTTGACCAATTAGTTAGATTATTTAGACTCTATTCATGGTTAGGTTGAACACAAGCCTTAATTAGAGCCAAACCACTTAGCCTACATAAGGACCCAGATAATACTAAGTGTATTGAAAGGATTAGGGCTAGTCTAAAGCCTATTTAATCCCCTCAAACCCCCAATGGCAGCCACTATTCATTTTTAGGGTTTCCATACATTTCCTCCATTCAATCCTCTTCCAAATTTCCTCCTCTTTCCCCCATTTGTTGGGTAAAAGCTTGGGGGAGCTCAAGGAGGCTAGGAGAAGACTCTAGCAAGGTGTTAGAAGCTCTTTCTCCATCTATTCTTCTCAAAATTCGTAGGGCTTGGTAGAGGCCTCATTCTATATAGGTATAGCCCTCTAAATTTCCATTTTCATGGTTAAACTTCATGCATTCATATAGGAGACCCCTCCCATGACTAATAGAAAGTATATTGAGATCCTAATGAATCCTATTGAGATGATTACATAAGGTCTACCCATTTGAGGGAGACTACAAGTTTTGCCTACCAAGTGTTTGTAGAAATGCCACAATGACCATTTAGTTCTATTTTTCTTAAGTTGTATCCATGATTAGTTTAGCTCCTCATATAGATTAGAAATGTGATGATTTTTAATGAATTTGTATTCATATATATGTATAACTCTATATGGGTGGATAAACATGTATGATTTAGCCTATAGGCCTATGAGTTCATGTGTGATTGTGTCTTGGAGTGATATACTACCATTTGACAGTATATTTTCCTTGTATAGAGGTCAGGATAGGTGGGTGATAGGTAATGGATGACTGGATAGATAGGCAGCAGGCAAGGCATTGCCTTGCCCAACAGTGGACATGTTGAAGTGAGATTTGGGCAGCCATTGTGGCTCGACATAGGCCATTAGGCCTATGTAGGCCAGAGATGGCTTTTGCAGTGAAGCACAAGTTGGGGGTTCAGTTGGACCAAGTTTTGGTTGGCCAATTTAGGCCATAGGATAGCCAGCAACAGGGAGTTGAACCTGTGTCAGTGAAGGTTTAGCAATGTAACAGGAATGTAGGTACCATCTAGTATATTATATATATATGGATATGTGTGGTTTGTTTTAGCCTATGGCCATTCAACTGAGACTAAGGAAGGTGAGTGTGTGAGCCTTGTGAGTATGCAATAATGTATCAGAAGGTGAGTATAGGCCATATTCTATGTAGATGAAGTGAACCATTGACAGTAGAGAGTGAGGAGCCAAGAGTGTTAGTAGGTGTATGGGTGCCTAGTTTGTTCAGTAGGCCACCTCCAGTGAGGTCCATTTCACTATTAGAATTCGGATGAATTACGGGTGTGTGAGTACCAAATAATGGATAGACAGGTCAGAGAAGGGAATCGATATCATGGTAACAAATTCGACACAAGTTTAGACTTGTGGCATGTAGGGGATGCATTTGTGAGCTATCACATGGACAATATCAGTGTGGCACAGGCCATTTTGGCTGAACAAAGCCATTAGGACCAGTTGTGAAGTATAAGTCAGGATTTGGGTGAGCATGTGTTAGTGAGTTTTGAGTTTATATATGTATAAGTGTAGTTAAGTAGTGTTAGTCAATTTTCCTTCATGGTTCAAATATCACATAGGTTCATTCCATTGTATGATGAATAAGTCCCTGGTTTTGAGTACATATTGACATAGGGATTTAAGAGTTTGGAGGTTAGTTCAGAGGTTAGATTTAGTATCAGAAATTTTAATGTGTGTGTTGAACGCTCGAGTCCAGTTTTAGGCTCATGTGACAGTTGAGTTAGTTTGTATCATTGATCAAATAGGGAAGAGGTTTAAGGAAATAAGAAGATAAGGTTACAGTCCTAATTTGGACTTGTTTTAGTCTCAGATGCTATAACAACATGTAGAGGGCTCGAGTATAGAGAGTTATCCATTGTTCAGGTAATAGAGGAGCCTTGGAGTTGAGCTACAATGTTAGTGGCTCAGAGTTTCTTGTATCAGACCCACTTTAGTATCAGACCCCCTTTTCTTTAAATCAGTTATATAAAGAGTATCAGATGGTAGGTAAGGATTTAGGTGAGTAAGGGTGGTGTTGTGGTTGGGCTAAGCAATAAGGAAGAGAGTGTCAATTAACATAGGGACTCGAGTGCAGGCAATGCCTTGCACTGGAACATGGCCAGACCGCAAGGAGGATCCCCCTACTACAGAAGAGTGTAATATCTGGGCCTATAGGTTAATATGAGTAGGAGGGGGACTAGTCCCTATAGGAAACCAATATGGGGGTTAAGTATCTGCCCTTTGTAAAGGGCAGTAGAGTGAGGGATGTTGTATGGCAGTAGGCTGCCTTTGATGAGCAGCAGAACATAGGAAGAAAGAAGGGAATGTGAGTGTAATCTAGTATACTTTGTGTATCCTAGAGTGTTAAAGATTAGTTAATGCAAGAAGGAGTGTGGCTTGCCTTGGCCAATGTGGCTTTGACCGCAAGCCTTGATTGATGTAGGCATTTGGCCAATATGGCCCCTCCACAGAAGTAAGGATGGAGGAAGGCAGCAGGACAGGACCATTTAGTCCTGCCAGCTTGTGATAGTCCATGGTATGTGATTAGTGGTTAGTTTAGGATAAGTGAGAATGCCTATTGAGTTAGTATCAGTCATGGTTTAGAGAGTATCAGTAAGTTCTAGTGTCTAGGGTTGTGTTCTAGTGTTCTGTAAGTTTGGATGTCCTAATAATATCCTAGTGAGTTAGTGTGTGGCACAAGATTAGTGTAGAGGGTGAGCCTATGTACGTGCGTGAGTATCTACTTAGTGAGTGTCTTAGTGTGGAAGTATTGTGTGCAAAGTGTCTTTGAGAAGGAAGGTGAGGACTATCCAAGTATGACAGTGTTCATGGTATCCATATGTGTGCGTGAAAATGGGATGCATGAGTTGTAGGTGTGTTTACATGATGGGCTACAGGAAATGAAAGGCAGCAGGGCAGTGAGAGTCAGAGAGTGTCATGGTTGAGTGTTAAGAGCGTATCCTAGTATCTAAGGTTAGTAAGTAAGATACATCTAATATATGTATAGGAGCATCCTAGGACTAAGGGATACCAAATCAAGCCATTAGAACATCTTAGTGTATGTACATATATATGTTAGGACATTACCTATCTTAATAGATGAATAGGTGATGGTTATGCCTAAGTAGACAATATAGTCAGGGGATAATGGTTTACCTAGGAATATGAAGGTAAAGTGTAGAAATAGTAATGTAGGATACATACCTGTATAGGTAAGTATCAAATATGTATCTCATATAGATAGGGTATCTAGGTAGGTAATAATTTAAATTAGGATAACCTAACCTAGAATTGACTATAGGCTGACCATTGTTGACCAGTTGACCAAAAGTTAACCTGGAGTCGAACTTGACCTAGATTACATATCATTCACCGAATATCCATATTTAACCTACTGAAACACCAATTAATATATATATATATATATATATATATATATATATATATATATATATATATATCACATCTAGGTTCTTGTGACTCCATCTGGGCCTCGAACCACATTTACTGCTTCAGATGACAGGCGAGTACATCCTCTGATAGTTCACTTTACTTGATATATCCTGTGATGCATGTTATACTAATGTTTTATCTTGATTCCGACACGTTGGACTCACGGATTGGTATATTCATGGATTTCTTGACCAGAGATACGTGGTTTCATACTATCACGAAAAATGTAAATTATGACTAATGTATCTATCACGAATAATAAAATGTATGTCGAAGAACCTGGATTCCATGTGTACTAGTCGGGACGGGGAAATACCTATGAGACATGTGAACATACCCTTCTATTCTATTCATCATGCATGAACAATAGCGGCCACACACGTAAGTGTATGGTTTGTCGGAGCTCTCAGGGTTAGTGACAGGCCTAGGTAGTATCATCCCATCTACAGTCCTCCCTACTAGTTGAATTGGAAATACCTCTAAGTGCTTGGGTTTACCCGGGTATTAGGTCCTCCTGGTTGGATACACCAGTTTAGTCAACAAATCAGTGAGAAGATCATTCCCAAGGAAAGCCAAACAGCTATGAGTGTAAAAGAATTGTGAATATGTGTCCTACCCAAACCTAGGATGACCTGAACCATCTGTCCCTTGTTGCCTGTCATGACTGTGCCAGGTTACTCCTAGGCTTAATAGCTTAGGATGTAGTATGCTATCAACAGGATTCATGGGTTGTTCCTATCAGTCTTAATTCCTACATTCCATTGTACAAAAGCCTAGATCTCTATCCCAGAAATCTGCACAGGACACCAGTGCAAAGGATCCCCCTTTGGTGTTACTGTTCTACGCTCTGCCCTGATGGTGCCTACTCTATGTTGGGAAATTATACATCTTACATTGTCATGTTCCCATGGACCGACCCACAGGGCTCGCCCTTGTAGTACCCCTGTTCTATACTAAAGAAGGTTCCTCCTAGCCGTTACCTCGAACAAAAAGTATTAACAGTTTGTTCAAAGGGAGGAAGAAGAATACCTGTGATACAATGCTCAGGGATGGGATAGGTCCACAGGCCTCCCTTGTTGCTGATATTGAGAAGAGATCGAGTTTTCTACTTAGGGTTTTGCAAAGGAATCGTGGGGAAACATAATATATATATATATATATATATATATATATATATATATATATATATATATATATATATATATATATATATATATATATATATATGCGTAGGCACAGTTGGTTTGGTTGATTTGCTTAGAAGATTCAAATTGTTTAAATCCTATTTGGGATTATCAACAGATGTTTTAAACTCTATCAAGTTGAATCAAAATAGGAGTACAGCCCCTATTCGATTGAACCATCGATTTGAATTCCATATTAAACACAAAACCCCTGAAATACAGACTCTTTATAAAGAAAGGATTTATATAACATTATTAAATATATATATATATATGTAGGTATAATGGTTTAATGTGAACTAGACAATTTCTCTTAATGCTAAAATAGCTTAAATAATTAGTTAATCATAAAAAGAAAGAAAAAATAATATGTGGGCTCACAAATCTAACCCCCTTAAATTAATTTCGTCCTCGAAATTCAGCTGAAAAGTAGTGTAGAACTGTACCTCAGTCCTCAAAGAGGTAGGGATAACGCTCGCGCATCTCATCCTCTCTCTCCCATGTAGACTCGCCCGGGGAGTGGTGTCTCCATGCGATGCGAACCAAGGGAATCACTTGATTCCTTAGTACATTCTCTCTGCGGTCCAAGATCTCCACGGGCTGCTCCTGGTAACTGAGACTCGGTCCTACCTCGATCTCTGAATGGTCTAAGACATGACTGGGGTCCGCCATGTATCATCGCAGCTGGGATACGTGGAACATGTTGTGCACTCCTTCCAGTGCAGGTGGCAAGGCCAATCGGTATGCTACTGCACCGATTTTCTCGAGAATCTCAAACGATCCAATGAAACGTGGGCTGAGTTTACCGCCTTTACCGAAACGGATAGTGCCACGTGTCGGAGAAATTTTTAAGAACACCAAATCACCGACCTAGATGCACAAAACGTTAAGACAAACTCATAACTACACAAGCAATTTAAATCTTAAATAAATTCTATACCTCAAATTCTAACGGCCTACGGTGACTGTCGGCCCAGTGCTTCTGCCTGTCCTGAGCCACGCGTGTCACGACCCGCACCCGTTTTTTTTAAACGGATACAAGACGTGTCCAAGCCAGCCTACGCCACAGTGTCGGCGGTAGAACGCTGTCACGGCCATGAAGATCAAAATCACAAATAATACTCATTCACAAAATTAATTTAACTTACAATGATCACAAGTTTTACAATTGTAGAAAATATAAACTTGTACAAATAAATGAATGACTACAACTCAACTATCTAGCTAATCTCTAGGCCTTTGTCTGCAAGTATTTCCGTCACTCCCCAAGCTAAGTGAATCCACGGCTAACCTGAAAATGTTATTTTCCAGTCAGGAATGGAACGAGCACAATTCACTGAATGCAATTCAAATAAATAAAATGACTATAAAACAAAGGTTAGACATCAATTATGAGTTTTGAAAATAAACAGGAAATACAGAAAACCAATAGTAAATAAATAGACACAACAGACTTTCCCCAACTGCTAGAAGTACCTTTGATATGTGATCGGTCTCGGGACAATTATGCGACACTGTCTACACTGTCTAAAGTTACACTGTCTACACTGTCTAAGTTACACTGTCTACACTGTCTAAGTTACACTGTCTACAGAAAATATTGCAATAAAGAAACACTGTCTACAAAATAATAATCACGATCTACACAATATAAATGCAGTAATAATCATGGTCTACATTGTCTACTTTGCAATAAATAAATCACTGTCTACACTGTCTACAAGAAATAAATAAATTACTGTCTACACTGTCTACAAGAAATAATGAATCACTGTCTACACTGTCTACACTGTCTAAGGTCAGATCACACATCGTTGGTACTTCTCATTCCCGACTCAACAATTTTAATAGAAAATAATCACATAACCAATGGCCAATCAATGAAATATAGTAAAAATCAATATCGAAATGCAGACAATAAACTGTTCTCGCCTGTGGTCCTTTGCTGGTGAAACCGACAATCTGAACTACTCAAAGTGCCATTATAGTCAAAACCCGTACAACAGTCCCCGGATGCTGAAATAGACAATACCAATGATCTCAGAATAGTCAAATTAGCTAGGATTGTCTGTCCTTAAGTCCAATTCTGGACACAGGGGCAAAACGGTAATTTTGGGTCAAAATGATGTCCGTCGTTGGACCCGCTTTGCACCAAAAAACGTGCCAGAGTCAATGGTCTCTAAAGTCGTCAAACTATATGTCTACGGATCCAGTTTTTTGATACGAATCCAACCATATGTCCTAAGTTGGATTCCGGTGGGCCGTGCACAAAATCGTCCGTTGAGTGGGACCGTGGGGCCCGCAAAATGGTAATTTTATCAACGGTCTCAGAATCGGACCAAACTTGGCATACAGGACCAGAAAAATGATACGGTCCTGATGGCGCAAGTTTTGTCTCGATCTGACGAGCGTGCACAAAGTTATGACTGAATTTGCATTGTATGGATACGGGGCGATTTCGACGGATACGCGTCGAATTCGTCACGCATAACCAATTTGAATTCCGCCAAAGCCCACACGACACAAAAACTTGTCACGACCCGCACCCATTTTTTTTTTAAATGGATACAAGACGTGTCCAAGCCAGCCTACGCCGCAGTGTCGGTTCTGTTGGGTCTTACGCGTGTGGGGGATTCTGTTCTGCTGGAGGTTGGGGTCAGGCCGGGCTGGTCGAGCTTGGCCTTGGCTGGTAAGACATGCCGGACACCCCGTCCCGTGTCTCACAGGATACGACGGTAGCCTTTACCACTATCAATCCTAAGACCTACGACCTCTTCTCACGACCCACGACATCCAACATTCCCATCAATACGGCAACCACTCTATCGACCCACACCCGAGCCAGCCTCCTTTGAAAACCCCTCCTCGCCGTAGCTACCAGACCAACCACTCCAACACAGCCGCCTTGCCTTCCTGTCAAAGTCCGTCGTCACAACCACTCCCCGTCCACAAATCCAGCATACCCAACCAGAGACACCACCAGCCACACCCGGCCGGACCTTCCCGGTCACCACGCAGAACCACCACCATCACCATCTCCTCTAACCACCGCCACCATCGGCGAAGCCCAAACCACCAAACGTCACCACCGTCACCGCGATCGATTGCCACCGCGACCGACCGTCCGCACCAAACACAAATCACTAAATAAACCCCAAATATAACCCTCACTCACCTCCGCGAGGCCGCTCGCTGTGCCGGCGAACCGCCTGCACCGTCTTCGCCGTGCCTCTTTACGAGCCTGGCCGCCGCCTCCACACCAGGCGTGCCAGCCTGATCCCCTCCGATCGCTGCACGCCGCCGGAGCAGTGAACCCCGCCGACTCATCGACTCCCTCTTCTCCGTTCACATTTCCCCTCTTCCGCCCTTCCCTGAGAAAGCGTCGCCATCCGCCGAGTCGGGCCGTCCGCCCTCCGATCCCGCTCGTCGCCGGCATCTCTTCCGCCGGAGCCCTAACTTCCCGGCCTCTGACCGCCGCCTCTCCCTCCTCCTCTTCACGCCAAGCCACCGTGGTTCTCCGCCTCGCACGTGCATCAGTTGCTGCCGAGCGCCGGCAGCGAAGACCTCCTTCCTCTCGTACTCGCTCTCCCTTTTCCCTCCCGTGTTCCCTTCGCCACCGGACCGTCGCCGTGCCTTCGCCAAAATCATCGAGTCCGCCTTGAACGACTGTGACGGAAAAACCCACTCCGATCTCCCCATGGCAGAACCCTCGCGCGCCGGCCTCGTCGAGCCGCGTCGAGCTCCGCCTGGAGCTGCACCCTTCCGCAGCTCCCTTCAACCCCGCCGTGGCCCGAGCTTCTTCCGCCACTCCTAGCTCCTCCCTTCCCTCTCTCTCACTCCCCTTACTTACTTTCTCTCTCCCCCTCTTCCTGAGAGAACAGAGGATTGATTTTTGCTGTTGTTGTTGTTTTAATTAATTTATTTAGCTTTTTTTTTGCTTTTGAGTGTTTTCATTTATTATTATTATTATTATTATTATTATTATTATTATTATTATTATTAGTTGTAGGATCATTTATTTGAGTTAAAAATTTTTTTTATTAGTTTTAAAAGATAGTTTTACAAAAACTGTATTTGACTAATATTTTAGCCCTAAAAATAAACTATCTAGATTATTAAATATTTTCTATAAATATTTTGGACTAAGGAAATATATTGTTACCTAGAATCATATTTTACAAGGAAAGAATTTTTAGGCTAAAAATAGTTTTAATTTTAATTTTATTTATATTTTTTATATATTTTCCTAAAAGTATTTCGGGATAGAAATATATATTAATATTATTTCTTATCTGTAGATTTGGACCTACAAATTATGTTTTGACACAAATCAAGTTTGTGCCTTATAATGATTCTTATATTTTCAAAGATTATCTTAAACTAATTTAACCCATTCTTTAAATATTTTTCTGTCCATAACCAAGTCATTCCTTCGCCAAATCGAGACTACCTTATGTCCACCCTCACAAATTTGACCCTTCTGGACCCGATGCACCGGTCTATACCACCAATAGAGGTCCCCTTGTGTAGTTGTCACACCAAAGTTACAGTTCGTGCCACATTGATTATCGCAGCACACCAGGCGTACTACCAGGCAAGACACCTTGCCATTAGCTGTTTAATTATTCTAGCTCATATTTCATGCATTACTTATTTTCTTTATACAAAATAAACTGTGATACATGGCATAACTGTTCATTTATATTTTCTGCTGTGTATTATTTTTCTTATAAATTAAACCTAGATTTAAGGGACCACCTTGTGTGTCGTATTCATTGGCCTTGACACGTTGTAAACACGGAGTTGTGTATCGCATGTAGAACACAGAAGTGCGTGATTGGCTGGCCACCAGTACGTACAAGCCGTGCGATAGGAATAACCGCTAATAGAGGTTGCATGCTAGTTTGACTTAGCGGTTATAGTGGTTTGTGTTGTGGATACAACACAGTAGGCATTGGGCGGGGAGGACAATTCCTTAGCGTATGGGCTTCGATGCCCTTCCCTTGTGACCCGGACTCTCCGCTGGAGATACGGGGTTGATGACCCAAGATTACTGACGGCCACTGACGATTCTGCGGAACGTCATGCTCTTCCTGATGGGGCCTCTGGTGCCCAAAAGGGGACTACGCCGATCCTATTCAGCCAGGGCCCATGCGTAGGAAGGATTGTTCTTAACAACATTTCACTTAGAATGGTAGGCTACCCTATCTGTTAGGTACGAGTACTTTTGGTTTGGGTACTTGTATCTGACCGTGGCTTGGAACAACAACTTGTCGCAGATTAGTTCGTCACATCTTGTCCTTGTTTGGTTGTAGGTGTGACTTACTACTTCGATGAGAAGGTATTGAACCTTGTTGGGGTCCGGATACCATATCGGATTCTTAGCATGGAAAGATACGTCGCCGTAAATTAGTTTTTTTACCATCTCCTGTCCTTGTTTTGTTGGGGGGATGGTAAGCTCGTTCAGTAGGTGCATATTGGACTATGTTATAAATTCGATTTACTTATTTATTGAGCAATATTTATTCAGTTTATATGGCATGCTATTATGTGTCTTGTTACGTCCCTCTGAGGACCTGGTTGTCTTGCCAGGTGTGTGCTATTGTCTTTCACAAGTGCTTTAGCTCTAGCCGTGTTCATTGCTATTTCTCGAGGATGATTGCACTTGGATCGTCTTCGCTTCGCTCGCCACTCATTTCATTTTCTATGTACTTTTCTTTATTTTGTTGGTAGTGCATTTGTCTCCGTCCAACATATTGTATCAAGACAAAATTTATTCTCATTATATGACATCTTCTATTCATTTATTTTGTGTGGATGAGATTAGTATTGGTTCTACTGCATTTTACAGCTTATGTACTCATACGAGGATTCCATATATTGGAGTGTACTTCGTATGAATACAGCTGGCATGTCTACGTTCCTAGTCCTACGTATTTTGGGACTGGGGTGTTACATGTTTTTGCTGTGAGACACGGGACGGGGTGTTCTGCATGGGCCACCACAACGCGAAGCCGCTCTCTAATCATCTTGACCTTCTCCGCAGCATCTACCACCATCTCTGGTCCCAACAGTGCACGCTCTTCTACATCGTCCCAAGACAGCGGGGTACGACATCTCCGACTATACAATGCTTCAAAAGAGGACATCTCGATACAAGCTTGGTAGCTGTTGTTATAGGAGAACTCCACGAGATGAAGGTGGTCCTCCCATGAGCCGCCAAAATCTAGCATGCATGTCCGCAGCATATCCTCGAGCGTCTGAATGGTACGCTCTGACTGTCCATCTGTCTGCGGGTGATAAGCAGTGCTGAACTTGAGCGCTGTGCCCAGACTGGCCTGTAGGCTTCTCCAAAAATGAGAGGTGAACCTACTGTCTCGGTCCGACACGATACTCATTGGAACCCCGTGTAAACGGACTATCTGCTTCACATAGAGCTCTGCCAGCTTCTCCGTAGACAACCCCACTTTAAATAGAATAAAGTGGGCCGATTTGGTCAACCTGTCAACGATGACCCAAATCGCATCCTTACTGCCCGATGACCGTGGAAGACCGGAAACGAAGTCTATAGTGATATGTTCCTACTTCCACTCGGGTATCGGTAGTGGCTGCAACAATCCCCCTGGTCTCTGCCTCTCGGCCTTGACCTGCTGACAAACAAGGCACCTAGAAACGAAGCGGGCTACTTCCCGTTTCATACCATACCACCACACGTGGTTGCACAGATCCTTGTACATCATATTGGCCCCCGGATGTAAGGAATACTGGGAGCGATGTGCCTCTTGCATAACTTCTTCTCTAAGCTCTCCACTAGGTACACAAAGTCTCATTCCGTGCCTCAACGAACCATCTTCTTCAATAGTGAAATTATCCCGCGATCCAGCTCGTGCTTGTGCTATGATTTCCTTCAGTTGTTCGTCCTGATGCTGTGCCTTCCGAATCCTGTCCATCAGTCCTGACTGAATCTGTATGCCCAACATCTGCATCTCGGCTCCTGGAATGACGATCTCGATGCCCAAACTCTCTAAATCCGCTAACAAGTGACGATCTCGGGTCAAGCACATTGCCACGGGATACCTGCTCAAAGCATCCGCAACAACGTTGGCCTTTCCCGGATGGTACTGCAGTGATATGTCATAGTCACTCATCAACTCAAGCCATCTGCGCTGTCTCATGTTCAACTTCTTTTGCGTGAAGACGTACTTCAAGATTTTGTGGTCAGTGATGATTTCCACTCGCTCTTTGTACAAATAATGTCTCCACAGCTTCAAGGCGAAGATCACGGCTGCCAACTCAAGATCGTAAGTAGGATAGTTTTTCTTATATGGTCTCAACTGTCGAGACGCATAGGCTATCACTCTCTTGTTCTGCTCTAGGACACAGCCCAGTCCCTTGCCCGAGGCGTCTTTATAAATGGTGAAGCCTCCCGATCCTGATGGCAAGGCTAAGATAGGGGCTGTAGTCAGACGCTTCTTCAGCTCGTCAAATGCAGCCTGGCAGTCTTCCGTCCATACGAACTCCACATCCTTCCTTGTGAGCCTAGTAAGCGGCTCTACAATCCGAACGAAGTCCTGTACAAACTTCCGATAATATCCTGCTAATCCCAAGAAACTCCGTATTTCTGCCACTGTAGTCGGAGTAGACCATGCTTCCACTGCTGTCACCTTCTTCGGATCGACGGATATACCGTCGCCTGTCACCACATGACCAAGAAACTCTACCTTGTCCAAGAAGAACTCATATTTCGAGAGCTTCCCATAGAGCTTCTCCTTCCAGTGGGTCTCTAGTACGATCCTCAGATGTTCCTCATGCTCCTCCAATGTTTTCGAATAGATGAGTATGTCATCGATAAACACCACCACGAACTTGTCAAGGTATGGATGAAACACCTTGTTCATCAAGTTCATGAAGACTGCCGGGGCATTAGTCAACCCGAATGGCATCACCATAAACTCACATTGCCCGTACTTGGTCCGGAAAGCAGTCTTCGGTATGTCTTACTTCTTCACTTTCAACTGATGGTATCCCGACCTCAAATCTATCTTAGAGAATACTCGCGCGCCGCTCAACTGATCAAAAAGATCGTCTATCCTCGACAGCGGGTACTTGTTCTTGATAGTAAGATTGTTCAAGGTGCGGTAGTCGATGCACATTCGCACTGTACCATCCTTCTTCGGCACAAAAAGTACAGGGGAGCCCCAAGGCGACGAACATTCCCTGATGAACCCCTTCTCTACCATTTCGTCTATCTGCTTCTTTAATTCTTCAGCCTCCTTGTTGTTGATTCGATACATCGGTTGTGCTGTTGGTACTGTGCCGGGTACTAGATGAATAGCAAACTCGATGTCCCTGTCTGGCGATAATTCCGGCAAGACTTTGGGAAAAACGTCCATGAACTCCATGATGATGGGATGTGGGACCTCCTCTCCCTCGATCATAGCTCCGCAAATAGCTCCGTACTGCTGCTCGACTGCGCCTCTTGCGAACTCGAATGCCGGTTCCTCCAGAGGACTGAATACAACACATCCTCGGTGGCAGTCTATACTGGCAAAATTCTTACTCAACCAATCCATACCGAGAACGATGTCGAAACTCGGTAGTAGCATTACGAGTAAGTTGGCGCACAACTCTCTTCCACCCAAAGTGATGCGTCGTCTCATGCAAATATCCTTGACTAGGATAATGCCTCCACCAGTCATAATTTTGCAACTACTGCCCAAGGATACAGACGCTATACTATGCTTGAATACAAATGCTACAGAGATAAAACTATAGGATGCACCGGAATCAAACAAAGCCACAGCAGAAATAGAATCAAGAAATATGGAACCTGCTATCACGTCTGGGGAAGGCTCTGGCTTCTCAACGGCCATGGCAAAAGCTCGGCCCTGCTGGGGTGCACCTCTCTGCTGGTGATGGGCGAAACGCTGCTGCTGAGTGGGTAGTGGGGGACCTCGTGGCTGAGGTGCTGCTGGTCCTCTCTGTGCCGGTGCCGTCTCGTGTCTTGTCCGTTTAGGGACTAGTAAGCAGTCTTTCATCTGATGCGAAGGAGATCCACAATATAAGCATGCTCCGAGTCTCTTCCGACAGTCGTCCCAAATGTGTCCGTTCCTCCCGCAGTGAGTGCAGTATGGAATCTGATGTTGCTGTCTTTGCGGCTGCTGAGTCTGAGCTCGTACTGGAACCCGGTTCTGCTAGTATGCTGGAGTTTTACCGACAGGCTGGAACTGCTGCTGATGATGTTGCTGGAAGGTCTTCGGCTGGAACTGGAGACACTTCGCCGGGGCTGATTGGTTGTTGTTTCCCCCAAAAGTCTCTCGACTCCTCTTCGGTCTGTAATTTAGTTCTTTCTCCACTGCTTGTGCGACCTCTAGAATTTTCTCATAGGTAGTAGCTCGGCTGGTGGCGATGGCCAGGCGAATCTCGTATGACAATCCCCTCCTGAACCGTCGTGCCTTGTGTTCCGGGGTGCTAACCAAGTTCTCTGCAAAGCGACTGAGGCGTAAAAACTCTGATGTGTACTCGTCAATGGTGAGGTTGCCTTGCTCCAGATGCTCGAACTGGCTCATTAATGCCTCTCGTGCTACATATGGATAGAACTTCTTCTTGAACAATCGCTTGAACTCCTCCCAAGTTGTGTTTGGAGCAGAAAAGTGGGGCTCACTTTGGTACCATGTCCGTGCGATATCGAAAAGCTGTCCGCTGACTGACTCTATCTTCAGATCTTCTGAAATTCGGGCCATCTTCAGGTATCTCTCCACGTTCTCTAGCCATTCGTCAGCATAGACGATCCTCTCTGTCCCATAGAACGGCATGGGTCTAAAATCCGTGAAGTGCTTGGGATTCTCCGGTTACCGTCGGGGAGCATCCCTCTGCTGGCGAACCTCTCGAAAAGTATCTCGAATGATGTTGGCCTGCTGTTGCATAAGTCCTAGCATGGTAATGTTGTCCAGGGCTGGTGGCAGAGACAGTACAGGTGTCTGGTACATCGCTGGTGTAGGATGTACAGTAGGTGTTGGGTACATCACCGGTGCTGGATGCATGGCTGGTGCTGGGTACACATAGGGAACCTGCTGCATCATAGGTGTGGAGTACATGGCTGGTGGTGGGTAAGCTGCTGGTGCCGGGGAGGGAATGGGTGCTGGTGCGGGCGTCTGCAGAGGGAACTGTGGTGGTGGCGGGATGTCATCTTTACGAAACCTCGAGTACTGTGGAGGGGCCGGTACGCCCTGGTGATTAAGCTGGCCTCCCTGAGTCGGAGGAGTCTCATAGGTGAAAAACCCGTCGGCTATCGATGGCGTATTTAGTGCGGCGTTGTTCCTGTCTTGTGGGTCCATTTGCTGAAAACAAAGAAAATCATTAGACGATAGAATGATTCAAACAGGATGCATAAGATACTTGAAATCGAATATAGAAGTCAATGACGAAATTTTAACTCACGAAGACAGTCCTTAAGTCCCTATTCCTAATCCTAGTCACAGGCCCACAGTAGTACGACTAACTTAAGTACTACCATGGTTTCACTGGTCTTACGAAACGTAGACCTGCATGGGCCACCATACGTTCACATGACAAACTTGGTATTTTAAAATCACTGGTCTTAACACAGTTTGTCTGAGTTGTCTACAACATATCTTGTATGACAGGTTTACCATTATTACATATTTGCCAGTTCTCATATGTTCTCTATACACTTGTCTTTTCATTGTACATTATCTCTATTACTTGATCATCAAGAATTTCATTATTATTTTATACTCATAGCGCTTGTCAATTATTTTGAACTGTTACAGATGATGTGCTCGTTCCAATCTTGATGGGATATGTTGAAAAAATATTACAGATGATGATGGTGACTGCCCTACCTTCTAGAAGCATATGAGGGTGACATTCAGGAGCCTGAGGAGCATCTAGCTCAGTAGAGGGTGCCTAGTTTAGTCTAGTACTTATAGCTTTTTATTTGTATCGGATTGTTCCAGTTGTTAGTTGAGACTTATTTATATTCAGGACTTGTACTTATTTGTGTTAGACATCTATATGTGTGTTGTGATGACTCTACTTTATATATTCAGTTCTCTCCTTTTATCTTTTTCTATATCGTGCTCTATCTTCCCTAGACTTGTGATTGAGATATAGAGTTGAGATGTTATATTATACCTCCGTGTGGAGATGATATGTTTATATCTTATTATTGTTAGATGTTATATGTTATAGACGAACTATACGGGGTTGTACCGTTGACACTGCGGCATAGGCTGGACTTACCCACGTTCTTGTGTCCTTCCTCAGGGTGTGGGTCGTTCCAGATCTTCTCAAAAGATGTTGGTCATACGTTTCGACCGGCAAGCTTTTGAAGGTCTCCTCTTTGATGAGAAATTGAGTCCTTCTAAGCGGTTCGTAGAACCGAAGAAGACTCGGTGTACCTGGGTGTCGAAGGCTGCTGCGACGAGTAGCACGATGGAGGGGACTATGCCCCAGAAACCGCTGAAGGGCGGAGCCCCGAAGATGAATTCAACTACTGCAGCCATGCCTCCTCGTTTAGCCCCCGCTGCTGAAAAGTGCAGCGAGGAGTGAGGCTCCTCTGTGGTAGGGTTGACGAAGCTACAGCACTAGAGGAAACGTGCAGTCAAAAACCTACGCTCAAAGACAGCTGCATAGGCGAGAACTTATGTCTTTGACAGAATTGCCTACCCATCGAGTAAGGCTATGTTGGAGTCTAACAGTTACGTACCTTCTAGGGGTAATGTGAAGATGCCCAAGGCAGCACACGCTATGTGCGACCAAAGTTCTATGCCGACCACTCAGTTGGACTCTGAATACTACGTACCTTCTAGGGTTAGTAGGAAAAAATCCAAGGCAGCACACGCCTTGCGCGATCAATGTCTTATGCCAAATGCTGACCAAAGGCCCACGTTGATAGTCATGCGCATAGCCGATGGAAAGCTATACAAAACTGGTTCGAGTGCTTCGTTGCCTCGACTGGTAAAATCTCGCTGTCAACTGAGCGCTCATGCGCATGATTCAAGTCTGGGGGTACATACTGTAGAGATAGACTCGTGTGAGCAATGTTGCTATAAGCATGGAATGAGTCTGCCTCATCAACAACTCTCTGATCAGGACCTAAGTGTATCTCACGCGCAGGAACTAAGAAGAGGGAAGCTACCTTCACATCCTCATTCCTTTGTGCAACCTCCCTGCATGCACAAAAAAGTATGGCAATGAAGACCTCGGATCTACGCAAGACTATTTCCTACAAGCGTAAAGCGAGGATGGAGTTCGCGACATAGGCATGTCTAAACCAAGGCACACTTGCACCAAGATCACCATCAACTGCTGCTGTTGCCAAACAACCATATCGCCACCGAAGAGGCGGTCTGTCTTCCAAAGACTGCAACTGATGGCATTTGTACATCAAAAATTAGGTAAAGGATCCTCAAGTGAATACGAATATGAACCCTACGTTGCTTCATACAATGCGGCGCCGGGTTCTCCCTTTCACAAGAAGCTTTCCAGGAATCCTCCTGCTTCGGCCAATAAATTTAACGGCCGACCTGGGGGTAACAAGACGACAGTGTCCAGTACGGGTGTGTTCCAACACACGTACGCCAAATCTGGATGCCTACCGGAAGGGGATATCACTTTAGCTACAACATTAGCTGGGGGTAGCCAACCCTCTACCATTCATGATAATCTTTCGTTCCAACCTAATGAAGTAATTTATGACACAGATGCCTCCATGGGCGCAAGCAACCAACAAGCTGGTGGTAGAATTTATAAGTAGTCCATGGAAGATTGTAATGTACTTGTTTACCCTAGAGACGTTCGGACTCAGGCGTCTGAACTCGAAAGCGAAAGATCCACCGTCCCTTCGATATATCAATATATGATGTCCGTTTTTATGGCCGTAGGTGAAAACAAGGAAGGCACTGAAGGATCTTGTCATTAGAAACGTATAGCAGCCCTGGAAACAGGCCTGAATATGTTGAACGAAACTATTCAAGCCTTGACTTCAGTAGTCCTAGAGATCATGGAGAAATTGATATACAATGTCCCTGCTCCTGTAAACCAAGAACCGGGAACGAACGACGGGTCTAATGCGCCTCCTATCTTGAGTCAAGCAGTGCCGCTGTCATCTACTACATCAACAACATGACCTGCTATGTCGAATGACATGCAACATGCCCTCAAAGAATTCTATGCTCACTATGACGCCAGAGAAAAGCGAGAATCACTCCAAAAGATGGTAATCTGGCAACCATATCCTGCTGAATGGGATAATATGATATATCCTCCCAAGTACAAGTCACAGACGCATGCACCATATCATGAGAAGGAATCTCTCCGTCGATACCTGAGGTATTTCGCCTCGGTAACAGGGCATCTGCCAAAAGACGACGCTCTGCTCACAAACATATTCGTAGGGGCGTTACAGGAGGTAGCCTATGAATGATTTTGTAGTCTTTCTGACAATTGTATTTTGTCATTCGACGATTTGAAGCATCTCTTTCTCGCTTGATTCTATGAAGGAGGAATGGACATGACGATGTCTACTCTCATGGACATTGTCCAGAAAGAGAAAGAGCCTGTACGTGCTTATATTGAACGCTTCCGCCAGGCAACTTTAAAACTACCACCTGGCACACCCGAACCAATGCTCATGGATTTATACCGTAAGAACATGCTCACTGCAGTTAAATTGTGGAATAATACTCCTTGCGTAGAGTGGACACCCTTCATCATTGAGACAGATATAGCCGAGAGAAAGTCCCCGGACACACAACTGCTGGGGTTGAGTCTTCCCTCACTCGAAGACAAAGGGAAGCAATCATCTAGCAATAACCCCGTACTCAAGGATGGTAAAGGGAAGCAAGCCATGACCGTCAACATCTCTAAAGGTTAAGTGACAATGAACCAGAAGCCGGCTGAAGCAACGAGGCCGAAAGAAACCTCCTTTAATGACGAAGGCATACTAGAACTCTTTAATATGTTGACAACGAGTGGCAAGCTTCAACTCCTGGATCCAAAGTGCTCAGATGACATGGTAAAGGTGGATAATCCGAAATACTGCCACTACCACCAACATGTCCACCATTCAACATGCAATTGCTACGTGTTGTAGAGGCAAATCCAGTGTCTTATCGACACCAAGGTTATCTCACTCGACTACGAGGAAAAGACTGTCACTGCCAATATGGTCACCCTCCAGTTTGGAAGTTTTCCAAGAAAAGAGGCTCAAGATGTTGTCGTCCCCATCCCGAGGGCGACAATGGAAGTAGTCAATCTTCCACCAACCCGTGACAATTCTCAAGGCCTCATTCCATTAACAACGTGTCAAGGCGAAGTTATGTGGATCCACCCTAATCTCGCCCAAGACATGATGATGCCTGCAGCGCGCTCTATCAAAGGAAAGAAAGTCATGTTATGTCACATGGTTTCTACATCCACTAATGACACACTGGTTACCATTCGCTCGGCTCACCAGCGAGAGGAGCACCAGGCTCTGGAAGACGAAGTTCTTCTCCACGTTGCTATAGCACCTGATGCGTCAGAAGCAGGACCATCCCAACCTTCCATAGTAGATAAATAGAAGAAGAAGGAGGTCCGCTTTGACAAACCATTGAGAAAAGACTCAGCAGTAGGACCCATCAACCCCTACAACTTTGACATAATGGAACAGATTGCCAATACTCCGGCTCGACTGTCACTCTTCGAGCTCCTTCGTCTCTCAAAAGAGACCCAAGACGCCTTCATCGAAGCTTTACAGAATGTTGACTCCTTCCTCACCTAGGTGCAACCGCCTAAGGGGGATCATGTTGCGTGCCCATATTGTCATAGTGTGGTTGAGGTTATTCTTAACATTACCTTCACTCAGCAGGACATGCTACTAAAGAACAACCGTTATAATAGGCCCCTGTACTACATGGGGTATGTTGGTGCCATTAAGGTCGATCGAATCCACATCGACCATGGATCTTCTTTTAGCATCATTCCTTAGAGTTTACTCCAAACTTTGGAGATCCCGATGCATCGACTGACCACGTCGAACACTACGATCAGCAGCTTCAACACTGGGAAGAGTGAGCCCCTGGGTAAGATTTGCCTGAAATGCCAGATAGGTGATCTCCAGATAGACATGACTTGCTATGTCATCGACGCTGAAATAAACTACAATATGCTACTGGGTCGACCATGGATTCATGAATATATGATTGTACCTTCCACTCTCCATAAATACATAAAGTATGTAGCCAGCGATGGGACTATCAAGACCGAGTTTGCTGATATGTACAAGTCAGTCCCATGGGACGATGATGCCAATGATGCCGACGATGAGGCATATATTGCATCAGAAAATGTGCTATGGCCGAAGAACAACTGAGGGTTCGATTGAAGGGGAAGCCTCCCCAAACATCAACTCCTCTTGTCATCAAACTTCAAAGAAAGGCTCATGTTCGTTTGCCTTCGATGTTATTAGCCGCTAGCCAGGAGCCTATCCAAATAAGGCTCTCTCGAAGGGCTTCTAATGAAGCCTCCAAGTCGTAGAAACCTCCTATTCCAGCCCCCTGGGTAGTCAAGTTGAAGAGGAAGCCTCCCCCTCTTTCTTCCGCGACAGCCCTAGTTGTTACGGATGAGGAATTAAGAGACTAAATATGTGCCAATACCGAGGGACATTCTTTAGATGGTAATCCCTCGAGGTAAAATTTTGTATTTTACTAATAGAAAGTTGTCTTTGAATTACTCTTGTGCACTGTGGAATATCGGACCGTTGAGCACCTCTAGAGGGGAGGGGATAAATAGAGTGAGTACGAGTGAAGTGGAAAACAATTACCAATTAAAAATTAAAAGCAGATAACTACGGCTGTGAATAAAGAGACAATAAATAAATGTAGCAAGAGATCAGAGAATCAAACTCAGTGGTCACCGCGATATATACTGGTTTCCCTCTTGGAGGACTAATCCAATCGCATATACTCTTGCCTGCTGTTAATCCACTATTTACAAGCAAATTGAGAGCTTGTAGTCTCTTTACAGCACCGTACTTGGTGACGAGCGCATGACCAGCTCCTAGAACAGAAATAATTTCTTAATTTGAACGACCACTTTACAACTCTGAGAACCAAAGAACTCTAAATCGAATCGATATTACTGGCTTTGGCTAAGAGATGTGTAGGTGGAGTATAAAAGCTTTTTAGAACACTAAAAAACACTTTAGGAATAGATAAAGAGAAGAAATGATGAGTGATTTGAAAAGGAAATTTTACTTATATTTATAGGTGTTTTTGAGAGACGAACTCGGGCAGAGTTCAGACAGAGTTTGAATACTGGGATTTCGCATACGAACGTTAGATGCAGATTTAGTGGGAACTGAATTCAAATAACCTAGATCGAGCTCGAGCCAAACTCGGACCGAACTCGGTCAGAGTTCTGCTTGGTTAGAACAGTAAGGTATGAACCAAATTTGTATAGGTTTTGGGCCTTTTAGAATTATGGACATTTGGGATAAGTAGGTAAGCTTATTTTTGTTTGTGGACTGTGAATAACCTAAGACAGTAATACTCAGTCAATTTTACAAATTGTATTCTAGACTCAATAAAGGATAAAATACATAATAAACTGTAAATGACTTAAACTGTTTCTAGTACATCAAATCTTCAGGATGATGATTTACATGCTTTTGGATGTTGTAGTACGCTCTTTGATATTGATTTCACTTGGCCTGAAATGTTAGCAGCAGTTTGTATATTTTGTGTATTGACTTAAGTTGTTTGTTGATTTATCAAAATCGGGTGTGACCATTAGGAAATTGGCCAACAATCTTCTCCATTTTGATAATTGACAAACTATAGTCTATACCAAAATATATCTAATAGAAAAATGAATGGAAATGAATGTTTTGGTATTATTATTTCTTTTCGTTCGACATGATCAAAATATTATGGCTCCCTCGTAATGTGTGAAGCCAACAATATGTTCACCAGAAGAGAAAGAGACTGAGTGCAATAACAAATCACATGAAAAAGTAAAGTAGTAGTGAAATAACTGAAATCTGATAGCAGAATGAAACTAAAATACAACTAACATAACCAGCATAAGTCATAACTCAACAGTTTATGACTATCAAATAGAGTCTAAGAAGTCTAACTCATAAGTTTAGACTCGTACATCATCACCAAAAAAAAGCTACGTCGATCATCATCTAGCATCGTCAACCAAAAACCATCAACTGAAGTCCCATATCACAGTAGCGTATCATCACCTCCAGAAGCATCCGGTGGAAAGTAAAATGTAGTAGGATCGAATTGAGTAAAGGTAGCCTCATTATCAAACCTCGAACCAGTGAATCAGGGGTGATGGATCATCGGAACATGATGAATGGGATCATGAGATAGAATCTAGTGTATATCAGTAATGTTGTTCCGCAACACCTATGCCAGGGTGATGTGGCGGAACTCAACGTTAATGTAACTCTGATGACGTTGAACTGAGAAAGCAACAAAGTGATCAAAGCGCTGATAAAAGCCTGGGTCGAAGCCAGGAGCAGGGTCTAGAGCAGTTAGAGCAGGAGCCTGAGGGTCTTCATCATGAACTGGAGCAGCAGGTTCGGTACCAGGTGGAGGAGGAGGGTCGGGATACAACCTAGCTCTACTGAGCTCAGTAGCATGAGAAGAGAAAGGAAAGATTGAAAGATTAATTTTAAATCTCCTGAAGATAGATGACAGGTGCATTGGATAAACAAGGTTACGCCCTGCACTTCTGCAATTTAGCATCTCGGCTATAATAGTCTTGGGGACGGAGAAAGGTATGCTGAAGTTAATATGATACATTATAGATAATTCCATGAAGGTGATCTCGTCAGAAGATCCTCTTTTTAGAAGTAAAGCGGAGAAGATAAAGCGATGCAATTCATAAAAATAGTGATTCAAGTGTTTTGAATACACCCTACGTGGGATAGGACGAGAATAACACATCAATGGTTTGAAGGAGCCAAGGGTGACACCTTCTGGAAACTCTACGTGGTTAATATCCACTAAGGCTTCACCAATATCAGGAACGTGAAAATATTTACTTGTAAGTTGCAGTAAAATATCCTAACAACATTATCATAAATATTATCATAAATTTCAAAGAAGTCCCGAATTCCAAGTTGGTTAAAAGTAGGAGCATATTCAAAAAAAAAATTAAAATTGACACAAGATCCATTACAGATTTTACGACAAAGAAGGAAGTAAACCAATGATCGAAAAATTTATTGTCAGAAAATAGACTGGAGTTATAGTCATCATTGTCAGAAGGACGAGCTAGAATAAAAACACTTGTTGGGACATAGTCAGAAGATGATCCTACTTAGGAGGTACCAATCCTTCTCTTTTGGGCTTTGGGTGCCATAGAAAGCAAAGAGAGAGAATAGATGATTACCTTTGTAGAAAGGAAGAAGAAGTGAAGAAGATGAAGATGATCACTTCAAAACTCCATAAAACTTAAATAGGAGGAGGAGGAGAACCTTCACTTAGGGTTTTAGAGAGGATTCTCGGTGGGAAGATGAGAAAAAGAAGTGGGAATTGTGGGGTTTATAAAGACTAGGGCCGGTTGTTCTGTTCTGGAAATCTGCACAGGTTCCATCCGAACTCAGTCCGAACTCGGTCAGAGTTCGGTCCGAGTTCGGCTACTTGTATTTCCAATGTCATTAATGCTATATAATTGATAAAATTCAATGTATAACCTTCATAATAATCTCTATTACTTTGGGTTAGCTGTAGGGGCAGCATCCCAGCTAGCGGTAGTCCGAAGACTAGTACACCGTGTCGTTTCAGGCTATTTACGCCTGTATGACAGAAGGACCCTTACGACTTGTACCCAAAATAATGTCCATTAATAAAGTTCAAAGTTTTGAGTTATAAATTGATTTACTAATCATACTACATTATGAATCTGAAAATTCAAGTATGCTGAGCTCCCGACGCAGATTGTTAAAGCGGTCTTCAGCTAGTAGTTTTGTGAAAATGTCTGCTAGTTGATGATCTATGTCAATAATTTCAAAGCAAATTTCCCCGTGTTGTTGGTGATCACATAAAAAGTGATGATGAATCTCTATGTGCTTTATGCGTGAATGACATATAGAATTCTTAGTCAGGTTAATAGGGCTAGTGTTGTCATAATAAATAGGAATCTTAGTGTAGTGCAGATTGTAGTCTTATAAGGTTTGCTTCATCCATAAAATTTGAGCACAACATCGTCCTACGACGATATACGCAGCCTCAGCAGTTGATAGTGCTACAAAATTTTTTTTCTTGCTAAACCGTGAGACTAAGGATTTTTCTAGGAAATGGCACGTACCGCCGGTACTTTTACGGTCTACTTTGCATCCTACAAATCCGCATCCGAGTAACCTATCAGGTTAAAGGATTTGGTATTAGGATACCATAAGTCAACAGTTAAAGTTCCCTTAAGGTATCGGAAGATACGCTTAATGGCACATAAGTATGATTCCTTAGTATTTGCCTGATATTATATTGCATATACTAAACATAATATCAGGACGACTAGCAGTTAAATAACAATAAACTATCAATCATACCTGGATACTTACGCTGGTCGACAGGTTTACCACTTTCATCAATGTCAAGCTTTGTTGATGTAGCCATTGGAGTTCCGATTGACTTTACATTATCGAATTCATACTTTTTCAGTATGTCCTATGCATATTTTGCTTGATTGATGATTGTTCCTTTTGAGGGTTGTTTAATCTGAACTCCTAGGAAGAAGTTTAGCTCTCCCATCATACTCATCTCAAATTTACTCTACATACACTTAGCAAACTCTTAACAAAGTTTTTCATTAGTAGATCCGAATATGATGTCATTAACATATATTTGTAGAAGAAGAATATCATCATCTAAAGACCTGATAAATAAAGTAGTATCAACTCTTTCTTTTGAAAAACCATTTTCAAGTAAGAAGGCACTTAGGCGTTCATACCAAGCACGAGGTGCCTGTTTGAGTCTATAGAGTACTTTCTTAAGTTTGAAGACTTGATCAAGTTTTTGGAAATCTTCAAAACCAGGGGGTTGTTTCACAAAAACTTCTTCTTTCAAAAATTCGTTTTGAAATGCACTTTTCATGTCCATTTGAAATAATTTAAAATTATTAAAACATGCATATGCACAAAATATGCGGATAGCTTCTAGTCTATCAATAGGAGCATATGTCTTATCATAATCAATACCTTCTTCTTGATTATAACCATGTGCCACTAGTTGTGCTTTGTTGCGTAGAACTTATCCATCTTCACTTAATTTATTTCGGAACACCAATTTAGTACCAAATATCGATTGACCAATAGGTTTAGGAATGATTTCCCAAACTTGGTTTCTCTCAAATTGATTAAGTTTCTCTTGCAAGGCATCAATCCAAAAATCATCATTAAAAGCATCTGCTACATTTTTAGCTTCTACTTGTGAAATGAAAGCTACATTAGCTACTATTTTAGTATCTCTATATGAAGAGTGTGTACTTACACCTTTTGATATATCACCTATAATGAGCATCTCTGGATGATCTGGCAAGAACATCAATGATTCAAATCTATGAGTCAGATCTTCCATAGGACTTTTATCGGTTCTGGCTTGTACATTTTTATCATCATTGTCGCTAGATTTATGACTATTGAGCTCATCAAAAGTAACGTTATTGGATTCTTCAACAATCATAGATCTTTTATTGAAAATTCTATATCCCTTACTCTTAGCAGCATATCCGAGTAATATCCCTTCATCTGCTTTAGAGTCGAACTTTTCCAAGTTGTCCTTGGTGTTCAGGATAAAACAGCGACATCAAAAACTTTAAAATATGAAATATTTGGAATTCTTCCAAACCAAAGTTCATAAAGTATTTTTTTCGAGATAGGTCAAATTAACACCCTATTTAAAACATGACAGACTGTACTTACAGCTTCTTTCCAAAAGTATTTAGGAAGATTGTGCTGATTCAGCATGAATCTAGCCATGTCGCTTAGAGTACGTTTCTTCCGCTCCAGAATACCATTCTTTTGAGGAGTTCTTGGATAGGAAAACTCGTGATAATATCCACTATCATCACAAAACTTTTTGAAATCAGTATTTATGAATTTGCCACCATGATCACTTCAGATACGAGTAATCATAAAGCCTTTTTCGTTTTGTAACTTTTTATAAAATATCGGAAATTCAAAAATTGCATCACTTTTGTTTGATAAAAAGTAAATGAAAGTAAAACGAGAGAAATCATCAACAATAACAAAGGCATAGAGCTTACCGCCAAGACTAGCGACTCTACTAGGAGCAAATAAATCCATATGTATCAACTGCAAAGGTCTAGAAGTACTTACATCGTTGATGGATTTAAATGTAGACCTATGTGCTTTGTTCTTTTCACAATCTACAAATACCGTATCTCTCTTGAATGATATCTCAGGGATTCCTTTTACCAACTTTTTAGTGCTTAGCCATGAGATAGTATCCATATTAGCATGTCCTAGCATCATATGCCACAGCCAGGTTTCATCTAAGTTTGCAACTAGGCATTTTCCTGCATTATTAGTACTCTCTAAGAAGAAAACACAAATATTTTCTTCTCTAATCCCTTCATATATGGGATTATATGACATATCATATATTGTACATTTATTTTTAACAAAATTAATGCCATATCCATTATCTGCCAAGTGACTTATGCTCAGTAGGTTATGTTTCAATTTTATAACTAGACAAACATCTTTTATTACAAGATAAGGAGATATACCAACAATGCAATTTTTAATGATATCACCTCTCAGGTTATTTCCAAAGGAGACATATCCTTCTTTCTTCATCGATAGCATGGCGAACAAAGATGCATCACCAGTCATGTGTCGCGAACATCCGCTATCGAGGATCTACTTGCTTTTAGTATGAGAGGGTTGAGGGTCGACCTACAAAACAAGTAGATAAATTCTTTGGTACCCATTTACTGAAGGGTCCAAATTGATTAGTCTTAGGTCTCCAAATCAGTGTGTGATTGTCAACAAGCTTTCTTGCTAGACAATATTGTGATATGTGCCCATGAGTACCACAGTACGTGCAAGTTTTAAAAACGTGTTAGTTGATTTTGTGTTGACATACATATGTGGTTTCTTTGAAAACCTATATGTGAAAGCATGGTGATATTCGTATTTCTTACGTGCTTTCTGTGTTTTAGTCCTCTTAGGTGTATGCTTAGCATTAGGACTAATTTTAGGCTGTGTCACAGGTATAGCCTGTATTGCCTAACTTGATTTCTAACTTTTTAGAAACTGCATAAGACTCTTCATATTTAGCGGTCATATCAATGAGTCTTTGCTCTGTGACTAAGTGCTTCTTCTTCTCTATGTCATATAACTCTTGTATCTTGACATAGTCTCTTTTTTTTCTTTTCAATTTTGAGGATAGCCTTATGATAGTCTATTTAAGCTTGGCTATCTTATCCGTGTTACCAGTAGCAGATGTCTTTCTAATATCTTCAGTGATATTTGACAGTCTAGCTACTTCGATTGTGCATACCTTGACCTCTTTTCGAGATTGCTTATACTTTTTAATCACATTTCTATGTTCTTCAAGTAATTCGTTGAGGGTATTTTCTAGCTCATCGAAAGTAAAATTATCATATAAAGGATTTGAGGATACCTTATCGAAAGCCATAAGACAGACATTTGCAGTGATGCAGGGTCTATTTTCTTTCTCTGATTCACTAGCATCACTTTCATGCCAGATACTTGTATTTGCATACTTTTGACCTGTTGTTGTTTTTCAGCTTGATCTTGATCTATCATGTGGACTATTTTTCTTTGGACTTGGACAGTCCTTCTTTATATGCCCAGACTTCTTGCATCCAAAGAAGATTGTTTCTTCTTCATTACTTTCATAGACATCTTTCTTCTTTCTGTTTGATTTCTCAAACTTTATGAATTTTCTGAAGTTCTTCACTAATAGGGCTTGTTCATCACCACTGGATGATTCTTTATCAGAATCTTTGCATGTTGATCTTCTAGCTTGAGCTTTGAAAGTGATAGATTTTTCTTTTGGGATTGCTTCTTCAAACTCAAGGTCCAGCTCATGTGTCATTAGCTTGCCCATAAGTGTTTCCAGAGTCATTGTGGTATGATCATTTTCTTCAATGATTGCAGTTGCCTTTGGATTCCAGTTCTTGGTTAGAGCCAGTAGCACTTTTCTGATCTTCTCGTGATTACTGTAATCCTTACCAAGAGATTGCAATGGATTAGTAATATCAAGGAAACGAGTGAACATCTGTGTAATTGAATCGCCGGGTTTCATTTGGAAAGATTTATATTCCTGTATTAGTATGCTAATTTTGGATTCCTTCACTTGGGAAGTACCTTCATAAGTTACCTTAAGAAGTTTTCAAATCTCATGAGACGACTTACAGGTTGAAACTCGATTGAACTCTGTCTTGTCAATTGCACAAAATAGTACATTAATGGCACGTGCATCTAGACTAGCCTTTACATTTTCTGTCTCTGTATATTTATCATGAGGCTTGTCTGTAAGTACACCATCGATTACTATAGGTGTCGGTTTCTTATAACCGTCAATAACTATAGACCAAAGATCAAAGTGAAGAGAATTTAAGAAGAATGTAATTCGTGTTTTCCAGTAAGTATAGTTTGTTCCATCTAATAGTGGGGATCTATTTGTGGATTGCCTTTCACAGTTGAATATTGATTTCAAGGCTATCATATATACTCTCTAGGTTATTATATTAGAATATAACCTGCTCTGATACCAATTGTCGGACCATTCAGCACCTCTAGAGGGGCGTGAATAGAGTGAGTGCGAGTGCAGCAGAAAATAATCACCAATTAAAAATTAAAAGCAGATAACTATGACAGCGAATAAAGAGACAGTAAATAAATGTAGCAATAGATTAGAGAATCAAACTCAGTAGACATTACGATATATACTGGTTTACCTCTTGGAGGACTAATCCAGTTGCAGGTACTCTGGCCTGCTGTTAATCCACTATTCACAAGCTAATTGAGAGCATGCAGTCTCTTTACAACACCGTGCTTAGTGACAAGTGCACGATCAACTTCACAACACCGTGCTTGGTGACGAGCGCACGACCAACTCCTAGAACAGAAATGATTTCTGAATTCGAACGACCTCTTTACAACTTTGAGAACCAAAGAACTCTAAATCGAATCGATATTACTGGCTTAGGCTAAGAGATGTATAGGTGGAGTATGAAAGCTTTTTAGAACACTGAAAAATACTTTAGGGATAGATAAAGAGAAGAAATGATGAGTGATTTGAAAAGGAAATTTCTCTTCCATTTAAGGTATTTTTGAGATACAAACTCGGACAGAGTTCAGATGCTTTGATTTCGCATACGAGCATTGGATACAGATTTGGTGGGAACTGAATTTCAAATAACATAGACCAAACTCGAGCCGAACTCAGATTGAACTCGGTCAGAGTTCTGTCAGAGTTCTGCTTGGTCAAAACAGTAAGGAATGAACAAAATTTGCAAAGGTTTTGGGCTTTTTGGAATTGTGGACTTTTGGGATAAGTAGGTAAGCTTATTTTTGTTTGTGGACTGTGAATAACCTAAGCCTGTAATACTCAGTCGATTTTACAAATTTTATTCTAGACTCAATAAAGGATAAAATACATAATAAACTATAAAATGACTCAGACTGTTTCAAGTACATAAAATCTTCAGGATGATGATTTACATGCTTGTGGATGGTGTAGTACACTCTTTGATATTGATTTCACTTGATCTGAAATGTTAGCAGCAGTTTGTATATTTTGTGTATTGACTTAAGTCGTTTGTTGATTTATCAATATCGGGTGTGACTATTAGGAAATGGGCTAACATGGAACACTAAGTATTTCTTGGACAACGCTCTATATATGTTACAAACGCAAGTGACAACCGCTATTCTTACAAGACAAGTTGTCTCTTCCCGAGGCGCCTACTTTCTGGTTTCAGCAAGAAAGGAAGATGTGGAACATTTCATCTTCGGTCGATTGGAGCACCCCCAACAGCTGACTCCGACAGAACCAGAACCCGATAACGGCAGGATGCAACTCTACCGTTAGACTTCTCAAGCCAAACACCTTACTCAGAAGATGGTTACGACTTGAATAGCGACAGAGGACTGAACTATGGCAAAGGTCGACACCTTCCCTTACGAGTTTGTGCTCTAAAGGAAAAGTCTCAAAATTACTATCAGTGCACCTGTCGAGGGTTAGGTTATGTTACACCCACAACAACTTCGAAGACCTCAGAGCCAGAGTCAATGATGCATTCACACTCCTCTGATTCCTCAATCTAGGACTCTGATACCAGTATCTACCAAGCCTTCAAACAGATATTGTCCGTCAATATGGTCTCTACAGATCCTCCACTAGAAGATGAAGACCAGATGCTCAAATTCTTCAAAGATGAACCGTAGGCTCAACGCCTAGGATCCCAATAGGAATGGTGCTTCGAACAACGAGAACATCCTACAAAAAATGAGGTCATCAAAGTCGAACTAGGGAATAAGGCTTCACTTAAACCCATCTTCATCAGCAAAAGCTTGACCGGAGAAAACAAAGAGTCCCTGATATAATAGAGTACATCGATGTCTTTGCTTGGAGCTATGACGACATGCCGTATTTAGACCCGCAAGTCGCCATGCACCATCTCAACATCTTGCCCGATGCTAAGCCTGTCAAACAGCAATAACATCATTTTTGCCCCAACATCATGGATGCTATCGAGAAATAAGTCGACAAGCTCATAGATAGTGGGTTCATTTGAGAGGAGCACCATCCGGATTGGGTGGCCAACATTTTTCCAGTTACTAAGAAGAACGGAAAGATTCGGATCTGCATAGACTTCAGGGATCTCAGTTCGGCTTGTCCAAAATACGAGTTTTTCCTTCCGATCACCGACGTGATGATTGACAACACTTGTGGCTTTGAACATATGTCCTTCATGGATGGTTTCTTAGGCTACAACCAGATCAAGATGTTCCCTGAAGACAAAAAGCAAACTTTATTTCAGACTCTAAAAGGGATATACTATTACACAGTAGCCCTTCAGGTTAAAGAATGTAGGAGCAATGTACCAGCGGGCTATGAGCACCATATTCTGTAAGCTCCTTCAAAAAATGGTAGAATGTTATGTTGATGACATTGCCATAAAAAGCAAGAGGGAATCCAGCTATTTGGATGATTTGAGGACGGTTTTCGACTTGATGCAGACACATCGAGTAAAGATGAACCCGAATATGTCTTTCCTAGGGGTTTCCAGTGACAAGTTCTTGGGCTTTATCGTCATGGCCAAGGGTATTCATATTGACCCTGAGAAGACTAAGGTGATCTTGGACATGGCTCCCCCAAAGAATCTCCGTAGACTTTGAGCCCTACAAGGACACTTGGCATACTTCAGAAGATTCATAGCAAATCTTTCTGGATGATGTCAACCCTTTACCAAACTGATGAAGAAAGGGGTTTCTTATGTCTGGACCAAAGAGTGTCAATGCGCATTCAACGACCTCAAGAAGTACCTTACTACTCCTCTAGTACTGGTAGCACCCATCGTGGGGAGGCCCTTTCTACTATATGTCTGAGCTATGGACCATTCTCTTGGTGGTTTGCTTGCCCATAGAAGCAACAAAGGCAACGAACATGTAATCTACTATCTTAGCAAAACCATGATTGGTGTCGAACGTCGGTATAATCCTGTGGAGGTGGAGTGTCTCTCTCTACTCTTTGCTATTCAAAAGACATGCCATTATGTGGCTGGATAGACAATCCATGTCATCTCCCGAGTCAATCTCCTCAGAGTCCTCATGACCAAGCCAGGGCCCTAAACTCACAGATAGCCACATGGGCAATACTTCTGACTCCTTACAAAATGGTATTTCCTCCACAAAAGCCAGTCAAAGGCCAAGCATTGGCCGACTTCTTGGCGACACATCCTATGCCATAAACATCAAAGCTCTTTAACGACATTTCCGACGAAGTCTTAGAGTCTAGTGTAGTCTCAGACAATCCTGATTGGCATCTATTCTTTGACGGTGCTTCAAGAACATGGCCCAAAGGCGAGATCATCGTAGGGGTCAGAGTCGTTCTCAAAAATCCCGACGGCTTAGTCCTCTATCGTGCATATTCCCTCATGGAGTCTTGTACCAATAATGTTGCTGAGTACAACGCTCCCATTATTGGGCTCCAACTTGCTAAACAGTTACGGATCGACTACATTGAGGCCTATGGCGACTCGAAACTGATTATCAACCAGGTTCAAGGACAATACGAGGTTCGACATAAAAATCTGGTTCCTTACCACCAAGCAGCAATCGATATCATTTCCACCTTCATAGGGTTCTTTATAGAACATATGCCTCGATTGCAAAATTTAGAGGCCGACACACTCGCTGGCCTCGTCGCTTCTCTAGCAGCTCCTGCCAGAACCCAATACACCAACACGGTGACGGAATGAGAGCTGGTTAGTCCGAAGAACAATCTACATACGCGTTTGAGTTGCTCAGTATAAATAGACACTAATGTTGACATTCGGGACTGGCGATTCCTGTTCATAGACTACACAGTCAACGGATCCTGCTCGTAGAACCGAAGGAAGTGACTTCTATCAAAATATGCTCGTTCCAATTTTTTTATGATACAGTTCCCAAAATGCTGTATTATCATTCATACGACGGACTCCTCCTACGATGTCTATCCAAGATAGAAGTGCAAGAAGCACACAGGGAGGCACATGATGGCACCTGTGGGGCTCACCAGCATGGTCATAAATTACAGGATCGATTGCGTCGCATGGGTTACTATTGGCCCACCATGATGGCAGATGCAATTGACTATGCAAAGAAATGCCGGGTATGTCAGTTGTATGCTGACTTCATTCACCAACCTTCGGAGTTCTTATATTTCACAGCGGCCGCCTGACAATTTGAAGCATGGGGAATGGTCGTCATTAGGCCGATCAGCCCACCGTCCTCCAAAGGACACCGGTTCATCCTTGCCATCACCAACTAATTTTCTAAGTGGGCGAAAGCGGTACCGCTGGCTGAGGTGAAAACTTTGAGCATAGTTAACTTTGTTAAGCTTCACGTCATATACAACTTCGGAGTTCCTAGAAGGATTATCCATGACAATGGCCCGCAGTTCTTGAGCCATGCATTCCATCGGTTCTGTGATAAAAATCGAACAAAGAATGTAGCGTCAACGGATTACAATCCTGCAGCAAATATACTAGAAGAAGCATTTAACAAGACTATTGTCAAGCTGCACAAGAAAGTCGTTTCATCTAGTAAGTATGACTGGAATACAAAGCTTGCGAATGTCTGCGGGCCTACCGTATGACTGTTCGTATGCCTACTGGCAATACACCCTTTTCTCTCATTTACAGAAGCGAGGCGGTGCTTCTTCCGGAGATCCAGATCCCGCCTTTAAGGGTAGCCGTCACTAACCAGCTGACTAACGAAGACAAAAAAATGCCGGCGGCTACAGGAGTTGGAGGCGTTTGACTAAAAGCGCTTGCTAGCTCAACAACGGATCGAGCTCTATCAAGCTCAAATTTTCGGAGCCTTCAAAAAAAGGGTCGATAAAAGAATATTCCTTGTGGGCGACCATGTCTTATCAGTTCAAAGACCGATGGTGATGACTTACAAGACGGCCGGGAAGTTGATCCCAAGTGAGAAAGGTCGTTCGTCATAGAGGCGGTCTACTCCAATGGTGCTTACCGACTGGCCAAGCCTAATGGCGACATTCTAGTGATGCCGATCAATGGTAAGTTCCTGAAAAAATACTATGTTTGAGTTCTAAATTGACATATATTTTCACATCCCTCGTGGATATTCACAAATTCTATTAACAAATTCATCCCTTTCATATTCCCCCAGTAGAAAAACCTTTCACGTCCATATTACTTATGAGTCGTTATTCTACACCCAGTGACGATCGTGCCTACCATGTCCATATTACCTCTGAGTAGACATTTCTTCCATGATAAATCACATGATTGTCATAATTATCTATAGAACTTTTCACGTCCATATCGCCTCTGAGTCGTTCTATACACCCATAGAGTCTATCCTTACCATGTCTATATAACCTCTGAGTAAGGAAAATTCTACTTCAAAATATCGTGTTTACCTTGTTCGTATAACTTCTGAGTAAAACACCCTATCCCCAGCGGAGTTATCTCTATCCCCTCAAGTCATACAACCTTTGAAGGAATTCTCATTTTTGTATAAGAATGTTCACAGCAAATGGACAAACAGAAAAGCAAAGATAATGTTTTTCATTCATAAAATGGAAAGGTTTTTCTTTGTTTGCTACAAAGGGGTCTCTCGAAAAGCGAGAGACAAAAAGACAACAAAGACATCAGCATTGGGACGATCGATGCAGGAGTCCTTCTAGTCGACTCCTCAAGAGAGTAACTTGGGGGCCAACCAAGTATTTGACTCGACACTCTGCCACCTGACGTCGAATTACATTATCCTCGAACTGGGACAAGTTCTGGCACGTAAGGTCCAACTTTGCTTGACGAACGCCAATACTTTCCATCTCCCGATCCAGGGTCTCGAATCGTTGGCGATGGGCCTCCTACTAGCCCCTTAACTTGTCCAACTCACTCTCGATAAGGGCCAACGTCTCTTCTAACTACCGAATCTTCTCTCGAAGGGTTTCACATTATTCTTTGAAAGTTGTGCGATGGCAGACCTGAACCTCTTCGACGTCAGTCACTTCTTCAATTTCGGCCTCAACTTCGACAAGTCTGTCAGTCAGGACCTGATGCTTCTGCTCGTGTTGAGATAGTTAAGAGGAAATCTTCTGTAGATCTACAGCAGCTAGGGTCGAAAGACCGCACTCTAGATTTTGAAGCTCTGTGATGGTGGCTTCCAATTCTGCCAGGAGAGCCTCTATCGCGTCCGCCTTCGCCTCGTACTCTGGATAGTCGTGCAAGGTGTCACGCCCCAGAACCAGAATATTGGAGAGCGGGGGCAGACACAGCCAGCTACGTATATTAAAATGGAAACCACCTCGATATACGGTCACGGCTGTCTAGAAATATGAGGGTTTACTACAAGCCAACAGTCTCTTATGGTCATGAACAAGCCTAGTGTCTCAATCACCACAAGTAAGTAAGTCGCAAGATATATGATCATTAAATATACAATAATAAGGCATCCCAAATATTACATATTCAGCTGATCATGAAGCTAGTCGTTACAAAATGTTTGGACTAGCAAGAGTTTAGTCATACATGATCAACCCTAGGATTTGTCAATCATGTTTACAGCCCGTCGGCAGACAGTAAGTAAAAATGCTTCGAGCTAACAGGTGCTCGTCGGCTAAACGTCTCAAAAGAATAATTTTACAACAGAGTGAGCGAAACAAAATAGAAAACCCACTCGTAGCCCGGGTTCCTTCTAGTCGCCACCATCGGGCTGGAAGCTTGGTAGATCCTCAGGAGCTGCTCCGATATCTGGCTACACAAAACCAGCTGGGTCAACCGCAGAAAGAGCAAGTGCCACAAGGGGGCCACGAAATAAGAACAAAAGCCAGCAATCAGCACAAGAAAATATAATATTAAGACTAGAATTTATGAAAACATGTCAGGATGATATACTATGAGATAACTATGGGACTATTCTGATAGCCATGTTACAACCGGTAAACCAAACAAGGACCGGGGTTGTAACCTTTCATCTGAACAGAACTTGGCTTTCCACCATTTATCGGCAAGATAAGTAATGTAAGTAATCAAGACAGGAAGCAATCTTGCATGGGATCAAGACATGACTAGACTGGTTATACCTCATTCAATCAATCACGGCCAAGCAGATCCTAGGGCTTACTACTTTAACTAACTAGGGTTATCACTGGCCTAATTACTAACAAGATGCAGTAAGATTGTTCCACAGCCACAAGCCCTGCAGACCATCCAGGTTATCCAGGACGAAAGATTAGGGTTGAATTCAGGTGGGTACATCGCCCAGAAGGCAAATATACCCTTAGGTGACTTAGAGGGTGCAACACGCGACGGTGTGCTGGAAATGTGCCCTACTCGACGGCAGGCTACAGATCCCAAGAGCGCCCAGGTAACGGGATTGCCTGTAGCTGTGTCATCTCTTCATGACTACTGTATTATTCTAGTTATTAACCTTAATCCATTTTAGTAGGTACTCCTGACCGTGGTACTCAGGAGTCCCATCTTAGACATGATGCAAGACAGGACAAGTGGGTTAACAAACAAGTAAGAAAGAACCATCCACGGTGTCAAGACAGGTCAAGTTAAGTTATCAAGTCATGTCAAGTCAGGAGTGCGCCGCCACGGGCCACTTATCAAGTTATCAAGATAAATCATGTCAGGTGGGCCATGTCGGGAGCGCACCACTACGGGTCACTGTCGTGTTATGCTAGTTCCTTATCATACCAGGCCATGTGCAATAGTCATTCCAAACACATTAAGTAAAATCAAGTTCATGACAAAAGGCGGATATAAAATGGGCATAAAATATCTAATAAAATATCAAAAGACAGGGTTATAAAAGAGCCAAGCTTAAAGAAATAAAACTAAAAATCCAAGAGCCAATGGGTTAAGCAAAGGGATCAAGGGGCAGCATACGTGCAAAAGCACGCACGCAAGGCTCGCTCAAGTCTGCGTACCAAGACAAACTCAAGTCTGCGTACCAAGGCACACTCAAGGGGAGCAGCGTACGTAAAAGTCACGCACGCTCAAGGGGAGCAGCTGCGTGAAAGTCACGCACGCTCAAGGGAGCAGCTGCATGAAAAGTCACGCACGCTCAAGGGAGCAGCTGCGTGAAAAGTCACGCACGCGCAAGGGAGCAGCTACGTGAAAGTCACGCACGCTCAAGGGAGCAGCTGCGTGAAAAGTCACGCACGCGCAAGGGAGCAGCTGCGTGAAAGTCACGCACGCTCAAGGGAGCAGCTGTATGAAAAGTCACGCACGCGCAAGGGAGCAGCTGCGTGAAAGTCACGCACGCTCAAGGAAGCAGCTGCGTGAAAAGTCACGCACGCTCAAGAGAGCAGCTGCATGAAAAGTCACGCACGCTCAAGGGTGCAGCTGCGTGAAAAGTCATGCACGCTCAAGGGAGCAGCTGCGTGAAAAGTCACGCACGCTCAAGGGAGCAGCTTCCAACAGGAAGCGTACAAAAGTCTGCATACGCAGCGCTAAAGAGCGCGCGTAGCTCAGTGTACGTGAGTTAAACAGCTCAGCACACTGCTCACTGTCTTCTCCAAACAGCAAGAACACCATGGATGAACCCAAGGCTTCAAAGCATCATAACTTGGCCATCCGAACTCCAAATTCGGATTTCCAAAGCTCCAACTTGGGTGAAACTGAATGCTCTTCCACATGGAAGCATCAAAACCCATAAAATCCAACTAAAGTAGATCAAACCATGCAAAATCCAAAAATAGCTAAACCTAGATATAGAACAAAAGAAGCTCCAAATCACAAAATAGCGAGTTCTAATGTTGATCACCATGTCCTAAACTAGCAAATAAACAATTTAAAGAGGGTTCTCATGTGGTGGCAAGATGCACTTGCCTAGGGTTGGGAGAGTTGTGTAGAGAAAGGAGAAGAAGAAGAAGACAGAAATTAATGGTGGTGGTAATGAAGAGAGAGAGTGGTAGGTGGGGATATAAAGAGGGGGAGTTGTCGTGGGGATGAGGGGTAGCATAGGGCTACGGTGTTCCAACACATAAAACCGAACCAAACCGAACCATCTCCAATAAAATCGAGCCATGCCGAAACCAAAATACGAGAAATACCAAAATCCCACAAGAAGAAAAAAAAATAAGAAAATAAAAATACATGCCAAAAATCCAGATACGAGTATAAATACGAAATACGGAAAATACAAAAAATGAGGGTGACAACTCTACCCACCTTAAAAGAATTCCGTCCTCAGAATTTAATCAAGGAGCTAGAGATTGCCACGACAAGCTACACTAAGCACAGGTAAGCTACACTAAGCAGTCCAATCATACAATCATACAATGCAAGCAAGGAAGGGAAAATGTAAGCATAAAAAAGACATTATACCTCACGAGTCAAACAGATAGGGATATCGTGATCGAATGTCGTCCTCACGCTCCCATGTTGACTCACCCAGAGAGTGATGACCCCAAGCAACATGGACTAATTTAATAGTCTTGTTCTTGAGTATCTTTTCCCTCCGGTCCAAAATAGACACGGGCCTCTCCTCATACGAAAGGTTGGTACCAACAACCAATTCTGAATGGTCTAGGATGTGGCTCAGGTCCGGAATATACCGTCGTAATTGGGACACATGGAATACATCATGCACCTTACTTAGCGACGGCGGAAGAGCGAGACGATAGGATACATCTCCTGCTCGCTCTAGGATATCGAACGGTCCTATATACCTAGAACTAAGCTTTCCCCGTATGCCGAAGCGAATGACGCCGTGGTTAGGCGAGATCCTAAGGAATACATGGTCGTCGACAACAAATTCTAAGGGACGCCGATGAGCATCGGCCCAATGGCGCTGGCGGTCCTGGGCAACTCGGAGGTGATCTCTGACCTTCCTGACCACTTCAACCATCTGGGAAATCAATTCGGGTCCGAGCAGCTGCCTCTCTCCGACATCGTCCCATGCTAGCGGGGATCTGCACTTTCTGCCATAGAGAGCCTCGAAGGGTGCCACCTGGATACTGGCCTGATAACTGTTGTTGTACGAGAATTCCACTAGGTGCAGATGATTCTTCCATGAACCACCGAAGTCAAGGGTACAGGATCTCAACATATCTTCAAGGGTCTGGATTGTGCGCTCTGATTGACCATCTGTCTGCGGGTGATAAGCTGAGATGAATTGAAGGCGAGTCCCCAAACTCTCCTGCAAGCTGCGCCAAAAATGTGATGTGAGTCTTGAATCCCTGTCCGAGGTGATGTTGACTGACACACCGTGAAGCCTGACGATCTGCCTGATATACATCTCTGCTAGCTGCGCCGTCGACTGTCCAACTCTGAATGGGAGAAAGTGTGCCACCTTGGTAAGCCTGTCAACTATAATCCAAATAGCATCTCTGCCGGCCGGAGATCTGGGCAATCCGGTCACGAAATCCATGGTTATATGTTCCCATTTCCATTCTGGGATCGGTAAGGATTGAAGAAGTCCAACGGGCCTCTGATGTTCAGCTTTAACCTGTTGGCAAACCAAACACCGAGAGACAAACTGGGCTATCTCCCTCTTCATGCCATTCCACCAGAAATGCTGACGAATATCACGGTACATCTTCGTGCCTCCCGGATGAATAGAATATTGAGAACTGTGAGCTTCTGCCATGACTTCCTGTCTGATATCTCCACTAGGTACACAAAGACGAGTGCCGTGCCGAAGTGTACCGTCTTCATGGATACATAACTCTGGCCTTCTTCCTGCTTCACACTCTGCTCTGAGTCGCTGGATCTTAGAATCTGTTGACTGTGCCACCAGGATTCTCTTAACTATGCTGGACTGGACCTGTAGGCTGGCCATCAATGCCACGCTGGTTGAAAGAACCACTTCAATTCCTATCTTTTGAAGATCTGCCAATAATTCTGGTTACACTGTCAGGAAATAAACTTCGGCTCTCCTGCTCAATGCATCTGCTACAACGTTGGCCTTCCCGGGATGATACTACAAATCTACATCATAGTCCACTAGTAGCTCGAGCCATCTTCTCTGCCGCATATTAAGGTCCTTCTGGGTGAAAACATACTTCAGGCTTTTATGATCAGTAAAGATCTCCACTCTATCTCCGTACAAGTAGTGTCTCCACAACTTTAAGGCAAACACTACTGCCGCCAATTCCAAGTCGTGGGTCGGATAATTCTTCTCATGATCACGAAGTTGGCGTGACGCATAAGATATTTCCTTCCCATGCTGTATCAAGACACACCCCAATCCTCTGCCTGAAGCGTCGCAATAAACTGTAAAACCTCCGGTCCCATCTGGAAGGGTAAGAATGGGAGCCGTTATCAAACCTCGCTTCAACTTCTCAAATGATTCCTGACACTCTGCTGTCCAAACAAACGGCACATCCTTGCGGGTCAACTGGGTCATCGGTGCTGAAATCCTTGCGAAAGCTGAAACGAACCGTCGGTAGTAGCCGGCCAATCCAAGGAAGCTGCGAACCTCTGCCACCGAGCTGGGTACCGGCCATGACTCGATAGCCACAATTTCTGGGGATCCACTTCCACTCCTCCTCGGGTAATGATGTGACCCAAGTATGAAATGTGATCGAGCCAGAACTCGTATTTACTGAACTTGGCGTACAACTGATGCTCCCTAAGCGTCTAGAGGACGACTCTGAGATGCTGCTCATGCTCTGCTTCACTCTTGCTGTAGACCAGGATGTCATCTAGGAACACGATCACAAATTGATCCAAGTAAGGCATGAAAATACGATTCATGAGGTCCATGAATACGGTCGGCGTATTGGTCGCTCCAAAGGGCATAACAAGGAACTCCCAATGTCCATACCTCGATCTGAATGCTGTCTTCGGGATGTCCTGCTCTCTGACTCTGATCTGGTGGTATCCCGATCGTAAGTCGATCTTCGAGAACACTGAAGCCCCTCTGAGTTGATCAAACAAGTCATCTATCCTCGGAAGAGGGTATCTGTTCTTGATTGTCACCGAATTCAAGGTACGATAATCAACACATAGCCTAGACGTACCATCCTTCTTTTTCACAAGAAGCATCGGGGCTCCCCAAGGCGATCCACTTGCACGGATGAATCCCTTGGTCCTCAGTTCTTCAATCATCTTGTACAAAATCTCCAACTCTGAAGGCGCCATCCTGTAGACTCTCTCTGATACTGGTGCTGTTCTGGGGATCAAGTCTATAGTAAACTCAATCTCCCGCTCTGGCGGCATCCCTGTAAGCTCCTCTGGAAAGACATCTGGAAACTCTACAACTATCCGGGGTAACTGCACTGCTGCTACTGCCATCCGCAATGCTGGGGGAGATGGCTCCACTGCGCCTCTGGAAAACGAAAACTCTGGCTCGTCGGGGATACTAAAGACAACTCTGCCAATATGGCAGTCTATCCTAGCATACTTGTTCCTCAACCAATCCATGCCTAGGACTACATCATAGTCTGCCATAGGAAACTCTATGAATCTAGCGGGAAACTCCCTACCGCTAACTACGATCCGACACGAGGAAAACACTCGATCTACTCCCACAAGGCCATTACCAGTAAGTATATTGAGCCTCACTGATAATGACTCGGGCTCCAATCCTATCCGTGTCGCGAGTCGTATAGACATGAATGAATGCGATGCACCAGAATCAAATAATATAGACGCTGGAGAGGAGTTGACGAGAATAGTACCTGCCACAACCTCACCTGGTGCAACTTCTTCTTCTATAGCCATCATCTTGGCCTGACCTTGTCCTCTGGCTGCTGGTCCCCTCTGCTGGAAACCTCTCTGCCTATTCTGGGTCTGAGCTTGGGCTTGTGCATACTGCTGGGGGTGCTGTTGCTGGAATGCCTGAGACTGAGGCGGCAAGGGCCTCGAAGGCTGATACTGCTGCTGCTGAGCTGGTACTGGGGCCGGTCCTCTCATCGAAGAGCTAGAAGGATTGGATGCAGATGAACCACCCCTATTCGGGCAAGCCCCAACCCTATGATCTGCTTCTCCACAAGCCAGGCACAATCCCTGCGCCCTGCGGCAGTCTGCCACCACATGCCCTGGCTTCCAGCAATGAAAATATCCCATCGCGGAAGTCTACTTCTACTTCTGCTGCTGCAGGTACGTCGAGGTCGAATGCTGAACCGATGTTACTGAGGCCGCCCGCCTCGGAGTTCCAATGGTCAATCCCCTAGCTGCTGGGGCTGGAGCTGATGATTGGTGCATCTGACTGTGGGACCGCTTCCTACCTCCGGTCCTATCAACGATCCTCTGGGAGGTGTACTCATGCCTCCTAGCTGCTCTAAAGACCGCATCGAACGTCTGGTGCTCGAACTGCTCAACCGCCAACAAGATCTCCAAATACAGTCCCTGCTGGAACCGCTGGGCTCTATCGAGCTCGGTTGCCACCAAGATGGGGGCAAACCTACTCAGCCTAGAAAACTCGGTCGCATAACCATCGACCGTCCTGCCTCCTTGCTTCAAGTTGGTAAATCTGGTCTGCAGGTCGTACCGAGCCACAGCATCAAAGTACTTCGTCTGGAATCTCTCCCTAGACACTGTCCAAGTAATAGGTGCCACTAATCCCATGGCTTGCGCCGCCCACCAATTGCGAGCCAAGTCCAACAACTGCAGGCGTACCACCACCACCTTCTCATTCTCGGGTGTCCTGGCTGCTTCCAGAATCACCTCGGTATCCTGAAGCCATGCATCCGCGACAATCGCATCCTCGGTGCCGTCGAAGAAATTAGAGTGTTCAATCGCTTGAAACTGTTGGCCGCCTTGTTCCCTAGATGTCCGCCTCGGGTCAAGGCATCTTGAACTGTCTGGTGCAGGGCGTCGCTTCGATGATCCTGAGAAGCTATCAAGGTTCTGATGAGGCCTACTAAGGTACCATCATCTGGCTCTGCGGGCTGGACGGGCCGAACTGGTGACTCTCCTCCAGTAGGTATCACTCTTGAGGCGACTCCGGAATGCTGGACTTGATCTCCAGGTTGCTGCTGGTCCACGGAAGGTGCTCTTCCTTGCTGATCGGCAGGATCAGGTACAGTACCGCTGAGGAAAACGATACAGGAAAACAATAAGGAAGGACCAGGACAGATCAACGATACAAGCATGTAATCAGGGCAAGAATTTCAGGGATTTGAAAATAAGGGCGGAGATCAAGGGCGAATACTGATTGAGACATCTATTCGGTAAACCCTTACATTTTTTGATTGACAAGACCTGCATGGGCCACCACTTAAACCATGTCACGCCCCAGAACCAGAATACTGGAGAGCGGGGGCAGACACAGCCAGCTATGTATATTGAAATGGAAACCACCTCGATATACGGTCACGGCTGTCTAGAAATTTGAGGGTTTACTACAAGCCAACAGTCTCTTATGGTCATGAACAAGCCTAGTGTCTCAATCACCACAAGTAAGTAAGTCGCAAGATGTATGATCATTAAATATACAATAATAAGGCTTCCCAAATATTACATATTCAGCTGATCATGAAGCTAGTCGTTACAAAATGTTAGGACTAGCAAGAGTTTAGTCATACATGATCAACCCCAGGATTTGTCAATCATGTTTACAGCCCGTAGGCAGACAGTAAGTAAAAATGCTTCGAGCTAACAGGTGCTCGTCGGCTAAACGCCTCAAAAGAATAATTTTTCAACAGAGTGAGCGAAACAAAATAGAAAACCCACTCGTAGCCCGGGTTCCTTCTAGTCGCCACCATCGGACTGGAAGCTTGGTAGATCCTCGGAAGCTACTCCGATATCTGGCCACACAAAACCAGCTGGGTCAACCCCAGAAAGAGCAAGTACCACAAGGGGGCCACGAAATAAGAACAAAAGCCAGCAATCAGCACAAGAAAATATAATATTAAGACTAGAATTTATGAAAACATGTCAGGATGATATACGACGAGATATCCATGGGACTATTCTGATAGCCAGGTTACAACCCGTAAACCAAACAAGGACCGGGGTTGTAACCTTTCATCTGAACAGAACTTGGCTTCCCACCATTTATCGGCAAGATAAGTAATGTAAGTAATCAAGACAGGAAGCAATCTTGCATGGGATCAAGACATGACTAGACTGGTTATACCTCATTCAATCAATCACGGCCAAGCAGATCCTACGGCTTACTACTTTAACTAACTAGGATTATCACAGGCCTAATTACTAACAAGATGCAGTGAGATTGTTCCACAGCCACAAGCCCTGCAGACCATCCAGGTTACCCAGGACGAAAGATTAGGGTTGAATTCAGGTGGGTACATCGCCCAGAAGGCAAATGTACCCTTAGGTGACTTAGAGGGTGCAACACGCGACGGTGTGCTGGAAATGTGCCCTACTCGACGGTAGGCTACAGATCCCAAGAGCGTCCAGGTAACGGGATTGCCTGTAGCTGTGTCATCTCTTCATGAATACTGTGTTATTCTAGTTATTAACCTTAATCCATTTTAGTAGGTACTCCTGACCGTGGTACTCAGGAGTCCCATCCTAGACATGATGCAAGACAGGACAAGTGGGTTAACAAGCAAGCAAGAAAGAACCATCCACGGTGTCAAGACAGGTCAAGTTAAGTTATCAAGTCATGTCAAGTCAGGAGTGCGCCGCCACGGGCCACTTATCAAGTTATCAAGATAAATCATGTCAGGTGGGCCATGTCAGGAGTGCACCACTACGGGTCACTGTCGTGTTATGCGAGTTCCTTGTCATACCAGGCCATGTGCAATAGTCATTCCAAACACATTAAGTAAAATCAAGTTCATGACAAAAGGCGGATATAAAATGGGCATAAAATATCTAATAAAATATCAAAAGACAGGGTTATAAAAGAGCCAAGCTTAAAAAAATAAAACTAAAACTCTAAGAGCCAATGGGTTAAGCAAAGGGATCAAGGGGCAGCATACGTGCAAAAGCACGCACGCAAGGCTCGCTCAAGTCTGCGTACCAAGGCAAACTCAAGTCTGCGTACCAAGGCACACTCAAGGGGAGCAGCGTAGGTAAAAGTCACGCACGCTCAAGGGGAGCAGCTGCGTCAAAGTTACGCATGCTCAAGGGAGCAGCTGCGTGAAAAGTCACGCACGCTCAAGGGAGCAGCTGCGTGAAAAGTCACGCACGCTCAAGGGAGCAGCTGCGTGAAAGTCACGCACGCTCAAGGGAGCAGCTGCGTGAAAAGTCATGCACGCTCAAGGGAGAAGCTGCGTGAAAAGTCACGCACGCTCAAGGGAGCAGCTGCGTGAAAAGTCACGCACGCTCAAGGGAGCAGCTGCGTGAAAAGTCACGCACGCTCAAGGGAACAGCTGCGTGAAAAGTCACGCACGCTCAAGGAAGCAGCTTCCAACAGGAAGCGTACTCAAGTCTGCGTACGCAGCGCTAAAGAGCGCGCGTAGCTCAGTGTGCGTGAGTTAAACAGCTCTGCACACTGCTCACTGTCTTCTCCAAACAGCAAGAACACCATGGATGAACCCAAGGCTTCAAAGCATCATAACTTGGCCATCCGAACTCCAAATTCGGATTTCCAAAGCTCCAACTTGGGTGAAACTGAATGCTCTTCCACATGGAAGCATCAAAACCCATAAAATCCAACTAAAGTAGATCAAACCATGCAAAATCTGAAAATAGCTAAACCTAGATCTAGAACAAAAGAAGCTCCAAATCATAAAATAGCGAGTTCTAATGTTGATCACCATGTCCTAAACTAGCAAATAAACAATTCAAAGAGGGGTCTCATGTGGTGGCAAGATGCACTTGCCTAGTATTGGAAGAGTTGTGTAGAGAAAGGAGAAGAAAAAGAAGGAAATTAATGGTGGTGGTAATGAAGAGAGAGAGTGGTAGGTGGGGATATAAAGTGGGGGAGTTGTGGTGGGGATGAGGGGTAGCATAGGGCTAGGGTGTTCCAACACATAAAACCGAACCAAACCGAACCATCCCCAATAAAACCGAGCCATGCCGAAACCAAAATACGGGAAATACCAAAATTCCACAAGAAGAAAAAAAAATAAAAAAATAAAATAAAATACATGCAAAAAATCCAGATACGAGTATAAATACGAAATACGGAAAATACGAGAAATGAGGGTGACAACTCTACCCACCTTAAAAGAATTCCGTCCTCGGAATTTAATCAAGGAGCTAGAGATTGCCACGACAAGCTACACTAAGCACATGTAAGCTACACTAAGCAGTCCAATCATACAATCATACAATACAAGCAAGGAAGGGAAAATGTAAGGCATAAAAAAGACATTATACCTCACGAATCAAACAGATAGGGATATCGTGATCGAATGTCGTCCTCACGCTCCCATGTTGACTCACCCAGAGAGTGATGACCCCAAGCAACACGGACTAATTTAAAAGTCTTGTTCTTGAGTATCTTTTCTCTCCGGTCCAAAATAGACACGGGCCTCTCCTCATACGAAAGGTTGGTACCAACAACCAATTCTGAATGGTCTAGGATGTGGCTCGGGTCTGAAATATACCGTCGTAATTGGGACACATAGAATACATCATACACCTCACTTAGCAACGGCGGAAGAGCGAGACGATAGGATACATCTCATGCTCGCTCTAGGATATCGAACGGCCCTATATACCTAGGACTAAGCTTTCCCCGCATGCCGAAGCGAATGACGTCGCGGTTAGGCGAGATCCTAAGGAATACATGGTCGCCGACAGCAAATTCTAAGGGATGCCGATGAGCATCAGCCCAATGGCGCTGGCGGTCCTGGGCAACTCGGAGGTGATCTCTGTCCTTCCTGACCACTTCAACCGTCTGAGAAATCAATTCGGGTCCGAGCAGCTGCCTCTCTTCGATATCGTCCCATGCTAGCGGGGATCTGCACTTCCTGCCATAGAGAGCCTCGAAGGGTGCCATCTGGATACTGGCCTGATAACTGTTGTTGTACGAGAATTCCACTAGGTGCAGATGATTCTCCCATGAACCACCGAAGTCAAGGGTACAGGATCTCAACATATCTTCAAGGGTCTGGATTGTGCGCTCTGATTGACCATCTGTCTGCGGGTGATAAGCTGAGCTGAATTGAAGGCGAGTCCCCAAACTCTCCTGCAAGCTGCTCCAAAAATGTGATGTGAATCTTGAATCCCTGTCCGAGGTGATGCTGACTGGCACACCGTGAAGCCTGACGATCTACCTGAGATACATCTCTGCTAGCTGTGCCGTCGACTGTCCAACTCTGAATGGGAGAAAGTGTGCCACCTTGGTAAGCCTGTCAACTATAACCCAAATAGCATCTCTGTCGGCCGAAGATCTGGGCAATCCGGTCACGAAATCTATGGTTATATGTTCCCATTTCCATTCTGGGATCGGTAAGGGTTGAAGAAGTCCAGCGGGCCTCTCATGTTCAGCTTTAACCTGTTGGTAAACCAAATACCGAGAGACAAACTGGGCTATCTTCCTCTTCATGCCATTCTACCAAAAATGCTGACGAATATCACGGTACATCTTCGTGCCTCCCGGATGAATAGAATATTGAGAACTGTGAGCTTCTGCCATGACTTTCTGTCTGATATCTCTACTAGGTACACAAAGACGAGTGTCGTGCCGAAGTGTACCGTCTTCATGGATACATAACTCTGGCCTTCTTCCTGCTTCACACTCTGCTCTGAGTCGCTGGATCTTGGAATCTGTTGACTGTGCCACCCGGATTCTCTTAACTATGCTGGACTGGACCTGTAGGCTGGCTATCAATGCCACGCTGGTTGGAAGAACTACTTTAATTCCCATCTTTTGAAGATCTGCCAATAATTCTGGTTGCACTGTCAGAAAATAAACTTCGGCTCTCCTGCTCAATGCATCTGCTACAACGTTGGCCTTCCCGGGATGATACTGCAAATCCATATCATAGTCCACTAGTAGCTCGAGCCATCTTCTCTGCCGCATATTAAGGTCCTTCTGGGTGAAAACATACTTCAGGCTTTTATGATCAGTAAAGATCTCCACTCTATCTCCGTACAAGTAGTATCTCCACAACTTCAAGGCAAACACTACTGCCGCCAATTCTAAGTCATGGGTCGGGTAATTCTTCTCATGATCACGAAGTTGGCGTGACGCATAAGATATTACCTTCCCATGCTGCATCAAGACACACCCCAATCCTCTGCCTGAAGCGTCGCTATAAACTGTGAAACCTCCGGTCCCATCTGGAAGGGTGAGAATGGGAGCCGTTATCAAACCTCGCTTCAACTTCTCAAATGATTCCTGACACTCTGCTGTCCAAACAAACAGCACATCCTTGCGGGTCAACTGGGTCATCGGCGCTGAAATCTTTGCAAAAGCTGAAACGAACCGCCGGTAGTAGCCGGCCAATCCAAGAAAGCTGCGAACCTCTGCCACCGAGCTGGGTACCGGCCATGACTCGATAGCCACAATCTTCTGGGGATCCACTTCCACTCCTCCTCGGGTAATGATGTGACCCAAGTATGAAATACGATCGAGCCAGAACTCGTATTTACTGAACTTGGCGTACAACTGATGCTCCCTAAGCGTCTAGAGGACGACTCTAAGATGCTGCTCATGCTCTGCTTTACTCTTGCTGTAGACCAGGATGTCATCTAGGAACACGATCACAAATTGATCTAAGTAAGGCATGAAAATACGATTCATGAGGTCCATGAATACGGCCGGCGCATTGGTCGCTCCAAAGGGAATAACAAGGAACTCCCAATGTCTATACCTCGATCTGAATGTTGTCTTCGGGATGTCCTGCTCTCTGACTCTGATCTGGTGGTATCCCGACCGTAAGTCGATCTTCGAGAACACTGAAGCCCCTCTGAGTTGATCAAACAAGTCATCTATCCTCGGAAGAGGGTATCTGTTCTTGATTGTCACCGAATTCAAGGTACGATAATCAACACATAGCCTGGACGTACCATCCTTCTTTTTCACAAGAAGCATCGGGGCTCCCCAAGGCGATCCACTTGCACGGATGAATCCCTTGGTCCTCAGTTCTTCAATCATCTTGTACAACATCTCCAACTCCGAAGGCGCCATCCTGTAGACTCTCTCTGATACTGGTGCTGTTCCGGGGATCAAGTCTATAGTAAACTCAATCTCCCGCTCTGGCGGCATCCCTGTAGGCTCCTCTGGAAAGACATCTGGAAACTCTACAACTATCCGGGGTAACTGCACTGCTGCTACTGCCATCCGTAATGCTGGAGGAGATGGCTCCACTGCGCCTCTGGAAAACGAAAACTCTGGCTCGCCGGGAATACTAAAGACAACTCTGCCAATATGGCAGTCTATCCTAGCATACTGGTTCATCAACCAATCCATGCCTAGGGCTACATCATAGTCTGCCATAGGAAACTCTATGAATCTAGCGGGGAACTCCCTACCGCTAACTACGATCCGACACGAGGAAAACACTCGATCTACTCCCACAAGGCCATTACCAGTAAGTATATTGAGCCTCACTGATAATGACTCGGGCTCAATCCTATCTGTGTCGTGAATCGTGCAGACATGAATGAATGCGATGCACCAAAATTAAATAATACAGACGCTGGAGAGGAGTTGACGAGAATAGTACCTGCCACAACCTCACCTGGTGCAACTTTTTCTTTTATAGCCATCATCTTGGCCTGACCTTATCCTCTGGCTGCTGGTCCCCTCTACTGGAAACCTCTCTGCCTATTCTGGGTCTGAGCTTGGGCTTGTGCATACTGCTGGGGGTGCTATCGCTGGAATGCCTGAGACTGAGGCGGCAAGGGCCTCGAAGGCTGATACTGCTGCTGCTGAGCTGGTACTGGGGCCGGTCCTCTCACCGAAGAGCTAGAAGGATTGGATGCAGATGAACCACCCCTATTCGGGCAAGCCCCAACCCTATGATCTGCTGCTCCACACGCTAGGCACAATCCCTGCGTCCTGCGGCAGTCTGCAACCACATGCCCTGGCTTCCAGCAATGAAAACATCCCATCACGGAAGTCTGCTTCTGCTTCTGCTGCTGCGGGTACGTCGGGGTCGAATGCTGAACCGACGTTACTGAGGCCGCCCACCTCGGAGTTCCAATGGTCAATTCCCTAGCTGCTGGGGCTGGAGCTAATGATTGGTGCATCTGACTGTGGGACCGCTTCCTACCTCCGATCCTATCTACGATCCTCTGGGAGGTGTACTCATGCCTCCTAGCTGCTCTCAAGACCGCATCGAACGTCTGGTGCTTGAACTGCTCAACCGCCAACAAGATCTCCAAATACAGTCCCTGCTGGAACCGCTGGGCTTTATCGAGCTCGGGTGCCACCAAGGTGGGGGCAAACCTACTCAGCCTAGAAAACTCGGTCGCATAACCATCGACCGTCCTGCCTCCTTGCTTCAAGTTGGTAAATCTGGTCTGCAGGTCGTACCGAGCCACAGCATCAAAGTACTTCGTCTGGAATCTCTCCCTAAACATTGTCCAAGCAATGGGTGCCACTAATCCCATGGCTTGTGCCGCCCACCAATTGCGAGCCAAGTCCAACAACTGCAGGCGTACCACCGCCACCTTCTCATTCTTGGGTGTCCTGGCTGCTTCTAGAATCACCTCGATATCCTGAAGCCATGCATCCGTGGCAATCGCATCCTCGGTGCCGTCGAAGAAAGGAGGGTTCAATCGCTTGAAACTGTTGGCCGCCTGGTTCCCTGGATGTCCGCCTCGGGTCAAGGCATCTTGAACTGTCTGGTACAGGGCATCGCTTCGACGATCCTGAGAAGCTATCAAGGTTCTGATGAGGCCTACTAAGGTACCATCATCTGGCTCTGCGGGCTGGACGGGCCGAACTGGTGACTCTCCTCCAGTAGGTACCACTCTTGAGGCGACTCCGGAATGCTGGACTTGATCTCCAGGTTGCTGCTGGTCCACGGGAGGTGCTCTTCCTTGCTGATCGGCAGGATCAGGTACAATACCGCTGAGGAAAACGACACAGGGAAACAATAAGGAAGGACCAGGACAGATCAACGATACAAGCATGTAATCAGGGCAAGAATTTTAGGGATTTGAAAATACGGGCGGAGATCAAGGGCGAATACTGATTGAGACATCTATTCGGTAAACCCTCACATTTCTTGATTGACAAGACCTGCATGGGCCACCACTTAAACCATGTCACGCCCCAGAACCAGAATACTGGAGAGCGGGGACAGACACAGCCAGCTACGTATATTGAAATGGAAACCACCTCGATATACGGTCACGGCTGTCTAGAAATATGAGGATTTACTACAAGCCAACAGTCTCTTATGGTCATAAACAAGCCTAGTGTCTCAATCACCACAAGTAAGTAAGTCGTAAGATGTATGATCATTAAATATACAATAATCAGGCGTCCCAAATATTACATATTCAGCTGATCATGAAGCTAGTCGTTACAAAATGTTAGGACTAGCAAGAGTTTAGTCATACATGATCAACCCTAGGATTTGTCAATCATGTTTACAGCCCGTAGGAAGATAGTAAGTAAAAATGCTTCGAGCTAACAGGTGCTCATCGGCTAAACGCCTCAAAAGAATAATTTAACAATAGAGTGAGCGAAACAAAATAGAAAACCCACTCGTAGCCCGGGTTCCTTCTAGTCGCCACCATCAGGCTGGAAGCTTGGTAGATCCTCGGGAGCTGCTCCGATATCTGGCCACACAAAACCAGCTGGGTCAACCCCAGAAAGAGCAAGTGCCACAAGGGGGCCACGAAATAAGAACAAAAGCAAGCAATCAGCACAAGAAAATATAATATTAAGACTAGAATTTATAAAAACATGTCAGAATGATATACGACGAGATAACCATGGGACTATTCTGATAGCCAGGTTACAACCCGTAAACCAAACAAGGACCAGGGTTGTAACCTTTCATCTGAACAGAACTTGGCTTTCCACCTTTTATCGGCAAGATAAGTAATGTAAGTAATCAAGACAGGAAGCAATCTTGCATGGGATCAAGACATGACTAGACTGGTTATACCTCATTCAATCAATCACGGCCAAGCAGATCCTACGGCTTACTACTTTAACTAACTAGGGTTATCACTGGCCTAATTACTAACAAGATGCAGTGAGATTGTTCCACAGCCACAAGTCCTGCAGACCATCCAGGTTATCCAGGACGAAAGATTAGGGTTGAATTCAGGTGGGTACATCGCCCAGAAGGCAAATATACCCTTAGGTGACTTAGAGGGTGCAACACGCGACGGTGTGCTGGAAATGTGCCCTACTCGACGGCAGGCTACAGATCCCAAGAGCGCCCAGGTAACGGGATTGCCTGTAGCTGTGTCATCTCTTCATGACTACTGTGTTATTCTAGTTATTAACCTTAATCCATTTTAGTAGGTACTCCTGACCGTGGTACTCAGGAGTCCCATCTTAGACATGATGCAAGACAGGACAAGTGGGTTAACAAACAAGCAAGAAAGAACCATCCACGGTGTCAAGACAGGTCAAGTTAAGTTATCAAGTCATGTCAAGTCAGGAGTGCGCCGCAACGGGCCACTTATCAAGTTATCAAGATAAATCATGTCAGGTGGGCCATGTCGGAAGCGCACCACTACGGGTCACTGTCGTGTTATGCTAGTTCCTTATCATACCAGGCCATGTACAATAGTCATTCCAAACACATTAAGTAAAATCAAGTTCATGACAAAAGGCGGATATAAAATGGGCATAAAATATCTAATAAAATATCAAAAGACAGGGTTATAAAAGAGCCAAGCTTAAAGAAATAAAACTAAAAATCCAAGAGCCAATGGGTTAAGCAAAGGGATCAAGGGGCAGCATACGTGCAAAAGCACGCACGCAAGGCTCGCTCAAGTCTGCGTACCAAGGCAAACTCAAGTCTGCGTACCAAGGCACACTCAAGGGGAGCAGCGTACGTAAAAGTCACGCACGCTCAAGGGGAGCAGCTGCGTGAAAGTCACGCACGCTCAAGGGAGCAGCTGCATGAAAAGTCACGCACGCTCAAGGGAGCAGCTGCGTGAAAAGTCACGCACGCGCAAGGGAGCAGCTACGTGAAAGTCACGCACGCTCAAGGGAGCAGCTGCGTGAAAAGTCACGCACGCGCAAGGGAGCAGCTGCGTGAAAGTCACGCACGCTCAAGGGAGCAGCTGCATGAAAAGTCACGCACGCGCAAGGGAGCAGCTGCGTAAAAGTCACGCACGCTCAAGGGAGCAGCTGCGTGAAAAGTCACGCACGCTCAAGAGAGCAGCTGCGTGAAAAGCACGCACGCTCAAGGGTGCAGCTGCGTGAAAAGTCATGCACGCTCAAGGGAGCAGCTGCGTGAAAAGTCACGCACACTCAAGGGAGCAGCTTCCAACAGGAAGCGTACAAAAGTCTGCATACGCAGCGCTAAAGAGCGCGCGTAGCTCAGTGTGTGTGAGTTAAACAGCTCAGCACACTGCTCACTGTCTTCTCCAAACAGCAAGAACACCATGGATGAACCCAAGGCTTCAAAGCATCATAACTTGGCCATCCGAACTCCAAATTCGGATTTCCAAAGCTCCAACTTGGGTGAAACTGAATGCTCTTCCACATGGAAGCATCAAAACCCATAACATCCAACTAAAGTAGATCAAACCATGCAAAATCCAAAAATAGCTAAACCTAGATATAGAACAAAAGAAGCTCCAAATCACAAAATAGCGAGTTCTAATGTTGATCACCATGTCCTAAACTAGCAAATAAACAATTCAAAGAGGGTTCTCATGTGGTGGCAAGATGCACTTGCCTAGGGTTGGGAGAGTTGTGTAGAGAAAGGAGAAGAAGAAGAAGACGGAAATTAATGGTGGTGGTAATGAAGAGAGAGAGTGGTAGGTGGGGATATAAAGAGGGGGAGTTGTGGTGGGGATGAGGGGTAGCATAGGGCTACGGTGTTCCAACACATAAAACCGAACCAAACCGAACCATCTCCAATAAAATCGAGCCATGCCGAAACCAAAATACGAGAAATACCAAAATCCCACAAGAAGAAAAAAAAAAAAGAAAATAAAAATACATGCCAAAAATCCAGATACGAGTATAAATACGAAATACGGAAAATACGAAAAATGAGGGTGACAACTCTACCCACCTTAAAAGAATTCCGTCCTCAGAATTTAATCAAGGAGCTAGAGATTGCCACGACAAGCTACACTAAGCACAGGTAAGCTACACTAAGCAGTCCAATCATACAATCATACAATGCAAGCAAGGAAGGGAAAATGTAAGCATAAAAAAGACATTATACCTCATGAGTCAAACAGATAGGGATATCGTGATCGAATGTCGTCCTCACGCTCCCATGTTGACTCACCCAGAGAGTGATGACCCTAAGCAACATGGACTAATTTAATAGTCTTGTTCTTGAGTATCTTTTCCCTCCGGTCCAAAATAGACACGGGCCTCTCCTCATACGAAAGGTTGGTACCAACAACCAATTCTGAATGGTCTAGGATGTGGCTCAGGTCCGGAATATACCGTCGTAATTGGGACACATGGAATACATCATGCACCTTACTTAGCGACGGCGGAAGAGCGAGACGATAGGATACATCTCCTGCTCGCTCTAGGATATCGAACAGTCCTATATACCTAGGACTAAGCTTTCCCCGTATGCCGAAGCGAATGACGCCGTGGTTAGGCGAGATCCTAAGGAATACATGGTCGTCGACAACAAATTCTAAGGGACGCCGATGAGCATCGGCCCAATGGCGCTGGTGGTCCTGGGCAACTCGGAGGTGATCTCTGACCTTCCTGACCACTTCAACCGTCTGGGAAATCAATTCGGGTCCGAGCAGCTGCCTCTCTCCGACATCGTCCCATGCTAGCGGGGATCTGCACTTTCTGCCATAGAGAGCCTCGAAGGGTGCCACCTGGATACTGGCCTGATAACTGTTGTTGTACGAGAATTCTACTAGGTGCAGATGATTCTCCCATGAACCACCGAAGTCAAGGGTACAGGATCTCAACATATCTTCAAGGGTCTGGATTGTGCGCTCTGATTGACCATCTGTCTGCGGGTGATAAGCTGAGATGAATTGAAGGCGAGTCCCCAAACTCTCCTGCAAGCTGCGCCAAAAATGTGATGTGAGTCTTGAATCCCTGTCCGAGGTGATGTTGACTGACACACCGTGAAGTCTGACGATCTGCCTGATATACATCTCTGCTAGCTGCGCCGTCGACTGTCCAACTCTGAATGGGAGAAAGTGTGCCACCTTGGTAAGCCTGTCAACTATAACCCAAATAGCATCTCTGCCGGCCGGAGATCTGAGCAATCCGGTCACGAAATCCATGGTTATATGTTCCCATTTCCATTCTGGGATCGGTAAGGATTGAAGAAGTCCAGCGGGCCTCTGATGTTCAGCTTTAACCTGTTGGCAAACCAAACACCGAGAGACAAACCGGGCTATCTTCCTCTTCATGCCATTCCACCAGAAATGCTGACGAATATCACGGTACATCTTCGTGCCTCCCGGATGAATAGAATATTGAGAACTGTGAGCTTCTGCCATGACTTCCTGTCTGATATCTCTACTAGGTACACAAAGACGAGTGCCGTGCCGAAGTGTACCGTCTTCATGGATACATAACTCTGGCCTTCTTCCTGCTTCACACTCTGCTCTGAGTCGCTGGGTCTTGGAATCTGTTGACTGTGCCACCAGGATTCTCTTAACTATGCTGGACTGGACCTGTAGGCTGGCCATCAATACCACGCTGGTTGAAAGAACCACTTCAATTCCCATCTTTTGAAGATCTGCCAATAATTCGGGTTACACTGTCAGGAAATAAACTCCGGCTCTCCTGCTCAATGCATCTGCTACAACGTTGGCCTTCCCGGGATGATACTACAAATCTACATCATAGTCCACTAGTAGCTCGAGCCATCTTCTCTGCCGCATATTAAGGTCCTTTTGGGTGAAAACATACTTCAGGCTTTTATGATCAGTAAAGATCTCCACTCTATCTCCGTACAAGTAGTGTCTCCACAACTTCAAGGCAAACACTACTGCCGCCAATTCCAAGTCGTGGGTCGGGTAATTCTTCTCATGATCACGAAGTTGGCGTGACGCATAAGATATTTCCTTCCCATGCTGTATCAAGACACACCCCAATCCTCTGCCTGAAGCGTCGCAATAAACTGTGAAACCTCCGGTCCCATCTGGAAGGGTAAGAATGGGAGCCGTTATCAAACCTCGCTTCAACTTCTCAAATGATTCCTGACACTCTGCTGTCCAAACAAACGGCACATCCTTGCGGGTCAACTGGGTCATCGGTGCTGAAATCCTTGCGAAAGCTGAAACGAACCGTCGGTAGTAGCCGGCCAATCCAAGGAAGCTGCGAACCTCTGCCACCGAGCTGGGTACCGGCCATGACTCGATAGCCACAATTTCTGGGGATCCACTTCCACTCCTCCTCGGGTAATGATGTGACCCAAGTATGAAATACGATCGAGCCAGAACTCGTATTTACTGAACTTGGCGTACAACTGATGCTCCCTAAGCGTCTAGAGGACGACTCTAAGATGCTGCTCATGCTCTGCTTCACTCTTGCTGTAGACCAGGATGTCATCTAGGAACACGATCACAAATTGATCCAAGTAAGGCATGAAAATACGATTCATGAGGTCCATGAATACGGTCGGCGCATTGGTCGCTCCAAAGGGCATAACAAGGAACTCCCAATGTCCATACCTCGATCTGAATGCTGTCTTCGGGATGTCCTGCTCTCTGACTCTGATCTGGTGGTATCCCGATCGTAAGTCGATCTTCGAGAACACTGAAGCCCCTCTGAGTTGATCAAACAAGTCATCTATCCTCGGAAGAGGGTATCTGTTCTTGATTGTCACCGAATTCAAGGTACGATAATCAACACATAGCCTAGACGTACCATCCTCCTTTTTCACAAGAAGCATCGGGGCTCCCCAAGGCGATCCACTTGTACGGATGAATCCCTTGGTCCTCAGTTCTTCAATCATCTTGTACAAAATCTCCAACTCTGAAGGCGCCATCCTGTAGACTCTCTCTGATACTGGTGCTGTTCTGGGGATCAAGTCTATAGTAAACTCAATCTCCCGCTCTGGCGGCATCCCTGTAAGCTCCTCTGGAAAGACATCTGGAAACTCTACAACTATCCGGGGTAACTGCACTGCTGCTACTGCCATCCGCAATGCTGGGGGAGATGGCTCCACTGCGCCTCTGGAAAACGAAAACTCTGGCTCGTCGGGGATACTAAAGACAACTCTGCCAATATGGCAGTCTATCCTAGCATACTTGTTCCTCAACCAATCCATGCCTAGGACTACATCATAGTCTGCCATAGGAAACTCTATGAATCTAGCGGGGAACTCCCTACCGCTAACTACGATCCGACACGAGGAAAACACTCGATCTACTCCCACAAGGCCATTACCAGTAAGTATATTGAGCCTCACTGATAATGGCTCGGGCTCCAATCCTATCCGTGTCGCGAATCGTATAGACATGAATGAATGCGATGCACCAGAATCAAATAATATAGACGCTGGAGAGGAGTTGACGAGAATAGTACCTGCCACAACCTCACCTGGTGCAACTTCTTCTTCTATAGCCATCATCTTGGCCTGACCTTGTCCTTTGGCTGCTGGTCCCCTCTGCTGGAAACCTCTCTGCCTATTCTGGGTCTGAGCTTGGGCTTGTGCATACTGCTGGGGGTGCTGTTGCTGGAATGCCTGAGACTGAGGCGGCAAGGGCCTCGAAGGCTGATACTGCTGCTGCTGAGCTGGTACTGGGGCCGGTCCTCTCATCGAAGAGCTAGAAGGATTGGATGCAGATGAACCACCCCTATTCGGGCAAGCCCCAACCCTATGATCTGCTTATCCACAAGCCAGGCACAATCCCTGCGCCCTGCGGCAGTCTGCCACCACATGCCCTGGCTTCCAGCAATGAAAATATCCCATCGCGGAAGTCTGCTTCTACTTCTGCTGCTGCAGGTACGTCGAGGTCGAATGCTGAACCGATGTTACTGAGGCCGCCCGCCTCGGAGTTCCAATGGTCAATCCCCTAGCTGCTGGGGCTGGAGCTGATGATTGGTGCATCTGACTGTGGGACCGCTTCCTACCTCCGGTCCTATCTACGATCCTCTGGGAGGTGTACTCATGCCTCCTAGCTGCTCTAAAGGCCGCATCGAATGTCTGGTGCTCGAACTGCTCAACCGCCAACAAGATCTCCAAATACAGTCCCTGCTGGAACCGCTGGGCTCTATCGAGCTCGGTTGCCACCAAGATGGGGGCAAACCTACTCAGCCTAGAAAACTCGGTCGCATAACCATCGACCGTCCTGCCTCCTTGCTTCAAGTTGGTAAATCTGGTCTGCAGGTCGTACCGAGCCACAGCATCAAAGTACTTCGTCTGGAATCTCTCCCTAAATACTGTCCAAGTAATAGGTGCCACTAATCCCATGGCTTGCGCCGCTCACCAATTGCGAGCCAAGTCCAATAACTGCAGGCGTACCACCACCACCTTCTCATTCTCGGGTGTCCTGGCTGCTTCCAGAATCACCTCGGTATCCTGAAGCCATGCATCCGCGGCAATCGCATCCTCGGTGCCGTCGAAGAAATTAGAGTGTTCAATCGCTTAAAACTGTTGGCCGCCTGGTTCCCTAGATGTCCGCCTCGGGTCAAGGCATCTTGAACTGTCTGGTGCAGGGTGTCACTTCGATGATCCTGAGAAGCTATCAAGGTTCTGATGAGGCCTACTAAGGTACCATCATCTGGCTCTGCGGGCTGGACGGGCCGAACTGGTGACTCTCCTCCAGTAGGTATCACTCTTGAGGCGACTCCGGAATGCTGGACTTGATCTCCAGGTTGCTGCTGGTCCACGGAAGGTGCTCTTCCTTGCTGATCGGCAGGATCAGGTACAGTGCCGCTGAGGAAAACGACACAGGGAAACAATAAGAAAGGACCAGGACAGATCAACGATACAAGCATGTAATCAGGGCAAGAATTTCAGGGATTTGAAAATAAGGGCGGAGATCAAGGGCGAATACTGATTGAGACATCTATTCGGTAAACCCTCACATTTCTTGATTGACAAGACCTACATGGGCCACCACTTAAACCATGTCACGCCCCAGAACCAGAATACTGGAGAGCGGGGGCAGACACAGCCAGCTATGTATATTGAAATGGAAACCACCTCGATATACGGTCACGGCTGTCTAGAAATTTGAGGGTTTACTACAAGCCAACAGTCTCTTATGGTCATGAACAAGCCTAGTGTCTCAATCACCACAAGTAAGTAAGTCGCAAGATGTATGATCATTAAATATACAATAATAAGGCTTCCCAAATATTACATATTCAGCTGATCATGAAGCTAGTCGTTGCAAAATGTTAGGACTAGCAAGAGTTTAGTCATACATGATCAACCCCAGGATTTGTCAATCATGTTTACAGCCCGTAGGCAGACAGTAAGTAAAAATGCTTCGAGCTAACAGGTGCTCGTCGGCTAAACGCCTCAAAAGAATAATTTTTCAACAGAGTGAGCGAAACAAAATAGAAAACCCACTCGTAGCCCGGGTTCCTTCTAGTCGCCACCATCGGGCTGGAAGCTTGGTAGATCCTCGGAAGCTACTCCGATATCTGGCCACACAAAACCAGCTGGGTCAACCCCAGAAAGAGCAAGTACCACAAGGGGGCCACGAAATAAGAACAAAAGCCAGCAATCAGCACAAGAAAATATAATATTAAGACTAGAATTTATGAAAACATGTCAGGATGATATACGACGAGATATCCATGGGACTATTCTGATAGCCAGGTTACAACCCGTAAACCAAACAAGGACCGGGGTTGTAACCTTTTATCTGAACAGAACTTGGCTTCCCACCATTTATCGGCAAGATAAGTAATGTAAGTAATCAAGACAGGAAGCAATCTTGCATGGGATCAAGACATGACTAGACTGGTTATACCTCATTCAATCAATCACGGCCAAGCAGATCCTACGGCTTACTACTTTAACTAACTAGGATTATCACAGGCCTAATTACTAACAAGATGCAGTGAGATTGTTCCACAGCCACAAGCCCTGCAGACCATCCAGGTTACCCAGGACGAAAGATTAGGGTTGAATTCAGGTGGGTACATCGCCCAGAAGGCAAATATACCCTTAGGTGACTTAGAGGGTGCAACACGCGACGGTGTGCTGGAAATGTGCCCTACTCGACGGTAGGCTACAGATCCCAAGAGCGTCCAGGTAACGGGATTGCCTGTAGCTGTGTCATCTCTTCATGACTACTGTGTTATTCTAGTTATTAACCTTAATCCATTTTAGTAGGTACTCCTGACCGTGGTACTCAGGAGTCCCATCCTAGACATGATGCAAGACAGGACAAGTGGGTTAACAAGCAAGCAAGAAAGAACCATCCACGGTGTCAAGACAGGTCAAGTTAAGTTATCAAGTCATGTCAAGTCAGGAGTGCGCCGCCACGGGCCACTTATCAAGTTATCAAGATAAATCATGTCAGGTGGGCCATGTCAGGAGCGCACCACTACGGGTCACTGTCGTGTTATGCGAGTTCCTTGTCATACCAGGCCATGTGCAATAGTCATTCCAAACACATTAAGTAAAATAAAGTTCATGACAAAAGGCGGATATAAAATGGGCATAAAATATCTAATAAAATATCAAAAGACAGGGTTATAAAAGAGCCAAGCTTAAAAAAATAAAACTAAAACTCTAAGAGCCAATGGGTTAAGCAAAGGGATCAAGGGGCAGCATACGTGCAAAAGCACATACGCAAGCCTCGCTCAAGTCTGCGTACCAAGGCAAACTCAAGTCTGCGTACCAAGGCACACTCATGGGGAGCAGCGTAGGTAAAAGTCACGCACGCTCAAGGGGAGCAGCTGCGTCAAAGTCACGCACGCTCAAGGGAGCAGCTGCGTGAAAAGTCACGCACGCTCAAGGGAGCAGCTGCGTGAAAAGTCACGCACGCTCAAGGGAGCAGCTGCGTGAAAGTCACGCACGCTCAAGGGAGCAGCTGCGTGAAAAGTCACGCACGCTCAAGGGACAAGCTGCGTGAAAAGTCACGCACGCTCAAGGGAGCAGCTGCGTGAAAAGTCACGCACGCTCAAGGGAGCAGCTGCGTGAAAAGTCACGCACGCTCAAGGGAACAGCTGCGTGAAAAGTCACGCACGCTCAAGGAAGCAGCTTCCAACAGGAAGCGTACTCAAGTCTGCGTACGCAGCGCTAAAGAGCGCACGTAGCTCAGTGTGCGTGAGTTAAACAGCTCTGCACACTGCTCACTGTCTTCTCCAAACAGCAAGAACACCATGGATGAACCCAAGGCTTCAAAGCATCATAACTTGGCCATCCGAACTCCAAATTCGGATTTCCAAAGCTCCAACTTGGGTGAAACTGAATGCTCTTCCACATGGAAGCATCAAAACCCATAAAATCCAACTAAAGTAGATCAAACCATGCAAAATCTAAAAATAGCTAAACCTAGATCTAGAACAAAAGAAGCTCCAAATCATAAAATAGCGAGTTCTAATATTGATCACCATGTCCTAAACTAGCAAATAAACAATTCAAAGAGGGTTCTCATGTGGTGGCAAGATGCACTTGCCTAGTATTGGAAGAGTTGTATAGAGAAAGGAGAAGAAAAAGAAGGAAATTAATGGTGGTGGTAATGAAGAGAGAGAGTGGTAGGTGGGGATATAAAGTGGGGGAGTTGTGGTGGGGATGAGGGGTAGCATAGGGCTAGGGTGTTCCAACACATAAAACCGAACCAAACCGAACCATCCCCAATAAAACCGTGCCATGCCGAAACCAAAATACGGGAAATACCAAAATTCCACATGAAGAAAAAAATAAAAAAATAAAATAAAATACATGAAAAAATCCAGATACGAGTATAAATACGAAATACGGAAAATACGAGAAATGAGGGTGACAACTCTACCCACCTTAAAAGAATTCCGTCCTCGGAATTTAATCAAGGAGCTAGAGATTGCCACGACAAGCTACACTAAGCACATATAAGCTACACTAAGCAGTCCAATCATACAATCATACAATACAAGCAAGGAAGGGAAAATGTAAGGCATAAAAAAGACAATATACCTCACGAGTCAAACAGATAGGGATATCGTGATCGAATGTCGTCCTCACGCTCCCATGTTGACTCACCCAGAGAGTGATGACCCCAAGCAACACGGACTAATTTAATAGTCTTGTTCTTGAGTATCTTTTCTCTCCAGTCCAAAATAGACACGGGCCTCTCCTCATACGAAAGGTTGGTACCAACAACCAATTCTGAATGGTCTAGGATGTGGCTCGGGTCTGAAATATACCGTCGTAATTGGGACACATGGAATACATCATACACCTCACTTAGCGACGGCGGAAGAGCGAGACGATAGGATACATCTCATGCTCGCTCTAGGATATCGAACGGCCCTATATACCTAGGACTAAGCTTTCCCCGTATGCCGAAGCGAATGACGTCGCGGTTAGGCGAGATCCTAAGGAATACATGGTCGCCGACAGCAAATTCTAAGGGATGCCGATGAGCATCGGCCCAATGGCGCTGGCGGTCCTGGGCAACTCGGAGGTGATCTCTGACCTTCCTGACCACTTCAACCGTCTGAGAAATCAATTCGGGTCCGAGCAGCTGCCTCTCTCCGACATCGTCCCATGCTAGCGGGGATCTGCACTTCCTGCCATAGAGAGCCTCGAAGGGTGCCATCTGGATACTGGCCTGATAACTGTTGTTGTACGAGAATTCCACTAGGTGCAGATGATTCTTCCATGAACCACCGAAGTCAAGGGTACAGGATCTCAACATATCTTCAAGGGTCTGGATTGTGCGCTCTGATTGACCATCTGTCTGCGGGTGATAAGCTGAGCTGAATTGAAGGCGAGTCCCCAAACTCTCCTGCAAGCTGCTCTAAAAATGTGATGTGAATCTTGAATCCCTATCCGAGGTGATGCTGACTGGCACACCGTGAAGCCTGACGATCTACCTGAGATACATCTCTGCTAGCTGTGCCGTAGACTGTCCAACTCTGAATGGGAGAAAGTGTGCCACCTTGGTAAGCCTGTCAACTATAACCCAAATAGCATCTCTGCCGGCCGGAGATCTGGGCAATCCGGTCACGAAATCTATGGTTATATGTTCCCATTTCCATTCTGGGATCGGTAAGGGTTGAAGAAGTCCAGCGGGCCTCTCATGTTCAGCTTTAACCTGTTGGCAAACCAAATACCGAGAGACAAACTGGGCTATCTTCCTCTTCATGCCATTCCACCAGAAATGCTGACGAATATCACGGTACATCTTCGTGCCTCCCGGATGAATAGAATATTGAGAACTGTGAGCTTCTGCCATGACTTTCTGTCTGATATCTCCACTAGGTACACAAAGACGAGTGTCGTGCCGAAGTGTACCGTCTTCATGGATACATAACTCTGGCCTTCTTCCTGCTTCACACTCTGCTCTGAGTCGCTGGATCTTGGAATCTGTTGACTGTGCCACGCGGATTCTCTTAACTATGCTGGACTGGACCTGTAGGCTGGCTATCAATGCCACGCTGGTTGGAAGAACTACTTTAATTCCCATCTTTTGAAGATCTGCCAATAATTCTGGTTGCACTGTCAGAAAATAAACTCCGGCTCTCCTGCTCAATGTATCTGCTACAACGTTGGCCTTCCCGGGATGATACTGCAAATCCATATCATAGTCCACTAGTAGCTCGAGCCATCTTCTCTGCCGCATATTAAGGTCCTTCTGGGTGAAAACATACTTCAGGCTTTTATGATCAGTAAAGATCTCCACTCTATCTCCGTACAAGTAGTATCTCCACAACTTCAAGGCAAACACTACTGCCGTCAATTCTAAGTCGTGGGTCGGGTAATTCTTCTCATGATCACGAAGTTGGCGTGACGCATAAGATATTACCTTCCCATGCTGCATCAAGACACACCCCAATCCTCTGCCTGAAGCATCGCAATAAACTGTGAAACCTCCGGTCCCATCTGGAAGGGTGAGAATGGGAGCCGTTATCAAACCTCGCTTCAACTTCTCAAATGATTCCTGACACTCTGCTGTCCAAACAAACGGCACATCCTTGCGGGTCAACTGGGTCATCAGCGCTGAAATCTTTACAAAAGCTGAAACGAACCGCCGGTAGTAGCCGACCAATCCAAGAAAGCTGCGAACCTCTGCCACCGAGCTGGGTACCGGCCATGACTCGATAGCCACAATCTTTTGGAGATCCACTTCCACTCCTCCTCGGGTAATGATGTGACCCAAGTATGAAATGCGATCGAGCCAGAACTCGTATTTACTGAACTTGGCATACAACTGATGCTCCCAAAGCGTCTAGAGGACGACTCTGAGATGCTGCTCATGCTCTGCTTTACTCTTGCTGTAGACCAGGATGTCATCTAGGAACACAATCACAAATTGATCTAAGTAAGGCATAAAAATACGATTCATGAGGTCCATGAATACGGCCGGCGCATTGGTCGCTCCAAAGGGAATAACAAGGAACTCCCAATGTCTATACCTCGATCTGAATGTTGTCTTCGGGATATCCTGCTCTCTGACTCTGATCTGGTGGTATCCCGACCGTAAGTCGATCTTCGAGAACACTGAAGCCCCTCTGAGTTGATCAAACAAGTCATCTATCCTCGGAAGAGGGTATCTGTTCTTGATTGTCACCGAATTCAAGGTACGATAATCAACACATAGCCTGGACGTACCATCCTTCTTTTTCACAAGAAGCATCGGGGCTCCCCAAGGCGATCCACTTGCACGGATGAATCCCTTGGTCCTCCGTTCTTCAATCATCTTGTACAAAATCTCCAACTCCGAAGGCGCCATCCTGTAGACTCTCTCTGATACTGGTGCTGTTCCGGGGATCAAGTCTATAGTAAACTCAATCTCCCGCTCTGGCGGCATCCCTGTAAGCTCCTCTGGAAAGACATCTGGAAACTCTACAACTATCCGGGGTAACTGCACTGCTGCTACTGCCATCCGCAATGCTGGGGGAGATGGCTCCACTGCGCCTCTGGAAAACGAAAACTCTGGCTCGCCGGGAATACTAAAGACAACTCTGCCAATATGGCAGTCTATCCTAGCATACTGGTTCATCAACCAATCCATGCCTAGGGCTACATCATAGTCTGCCATAGGAAACTCTATGAATCTAGCGGGGAACTCCCTACCGCTAACTATGATCCGACACGAGAAAAACACTCGATCTACTCCCACAAGGCCATTACCAGTAAGTATATTGAGCCTCACTGATAATGACTCGGGCTCAATACTATCTGTGTCGTGAATCGTGCAGACATGAATGAATGCGATGCACCAAAATCAAATAATACAGACGCTGGAGAGGAGTTGACGAGAATAGTACCTGCCACAACCTCACCTGGTGCAACTTTTTCTTTTATAGCCATCATCTTGGCCTGACCTTATCCTCTGGCTGCTGGTCCCCTCTGCTGGAAACCTCTCTGCCTATTCTGGGTCTGAGCTTGGGCTTGTGCATACTGCTGGGGGTGCTGTCGCTGGAATGCCTGAGACTGAGGCGGCAAGGGCCTCGAAGGCTGATACTGCTGCTGCTGAGCTGGTACTGGGGCCGGTCCTCTCACCGAAGAGCTAGAAGGATTGGATGCAGATGAACCACCCCTATTCGGGCAAGCCCCAACCCTATGATCTGCTGCTCCACACGCCAGGCACAATCCCTGCGTCCTGCGGCAGTCTGCAACCACATGCCCTGGCTTCCAGCAATGAAAACATCCCATCACGGAAGTCTGCTTCTACTTCTGCTGCTGCGGGTACGTCGGGGTCGAATGCTGAACCGACGTTACTGAGGCCGCCCGCCTCGGAGTTCCAATGGTCAATTCCCTAGCTGCTGGGGCTGGAGCTAATGATTGGTGCATCTGACTGTGGGACCGCTTCCTACCTCCGGTCCTATCTACGATCCTCTGGGAGGTGTACTCATGCCTCCTAGCTGCTCTCAAGACCGCATCGAACGTCTGGTGCTTGAACTGCTCAACCGCCAATAAGATCTCCAAATACAGTCCCTGCTGGAACCGCTGGGCTTTATCGAGCTCGGGTGCCACCAAGGTGGGGGCAAACCTACTCAGCCTAGAAAACTCGGTCGCATAACCATCGACCGTCCTGCCTCCTTGCTTCAAGTTGGTAAATCTGGTCTGCAGGTCGTACCGAGCCACAGCATCAAAGTACTTCGTCTGGAATCTCTCCCTAAATACTGTCCAAGCAATGGGTGCCACTAATCCCATGGCTTGTGCCGTCCACCAATTGCGAGCCAAGTCCAACAACTGCAGGTGTACCACCGCCACCTTCTCATTCTCGGGTGTCCTGGCTGCTTCTAGAATCACCTCGGTATCCTGAAGCCATGCATCCGTGGCAATCGCATCCTCGGTGCTGTCGAAGAAAGGAGGGTTCAATCGCTTGAAACTGTTGGCCGCCTGGTTCCCTGGATGTCCGCCTCGGGTCAAGGCATCTTGAACTGTCTGGTGCAGGGTGTCGCTTCGACGATCCTGAGAAGCTATCAAGGTTCTGATGAGGCCTACTAAGGTACCATCATCTGGCTCTGCGGGCTGGACGGGCCGAACTGGTGACTCTCCTCCAGTAGGTACCACTCTTGAGGCGACTCCGGAATGCTGGACTTGATCTCCAGGTTGCTGCTGGTCCACGGGAGGTGCTCTTCCTTGCTGATCGGCAGGATCAGGTACAATGCCGCTGAGGAAAACGACACAGGAAAACAATAAGGAAGGACCAGGACAGATCAACGATACAAGCATGTAATCAGGGCAAGAATTTTAGGGATTTGAAAATACGGGCGGAGATCAAGGGCGAATACTGATTGAGACATCTATTCGGTAAACCCTCACATTTCTTGATTGACAAGACCTGCATGGGCCACCACTTAAACCATGTCACGCCCCAGAACCAGAATACTGGAGAGCGGGGACAGACACAGCCAGCTACGTATATTGAAATGGAAACCACCTCGATATACGGTCACGGCTGTCTAGAAATATGAGGGTTTACTACAAGCCAACAGTCTCTTATGGTCATAAACAAGCCTAGTGTCTCAATCACCACAAGTAAGTAAGTCGCAAGATGTATGATCATTAAATATACAATAATCAGGCGTCCCAAATATTACATATTCAGCTGATCATGAAGCTAGTCGTTACAAAATGTTAGGACTAGCAAGAGTTTAGTCATACATGATCAACCCTAGGATTTGTCAATCATGTTTACAGCCCGTAGGCAGATAGTAAGTAAAAATGCTTCGAGCTAACAGGTGCTCATCGGCTAAACGCCTCAAAAGAATAATTTTACAATAGAGTGAGCGAAACAAAATAGAAAACCCACTCGTAGCCCGGGTTCCTTCTAGTCGCCACCATCGGGCTGGAAGCTTGGTAGATCCTCGGGAGCTGCTCCGATATCTGGCCACACAAAACCAGCTGGGTCAACCCCAGAAAGAGCAAGTGCCACAAGGGGGCCACGAAATAAGAACAAAAGCAAGCAATCAGCACAAGAAAATATAATATTAAGACTAGAATTTATAAAAACATGTCAGAATGATATACGACGAGATAACCATGGGACTATTCTGATAGCCAGGTTACAACCCGTAAAACAAACAAGGACCAGGGTTGTAACCTTTCATCTGAACAGAACTTGGCTTTCCACCATTTATCGGCAAGATAAGTAATGTAAGTAATCAAGACAGGAAGCAATCTTGCATGGGATCAAGATATGACTAGACTGGTTATACCTCATTCAATCAATCACGGCCAAGCAGATCCTACGGCTTACTACTTTAACTAACTAGGGTTATTACTGGCCTAATTACTAACAAGATGCAGTGAGATTGTTCCACAGCCACAAGCCCTGCAGACCATCCAGGTTATCCAGGACGAAAGATTAGGGTTGAATTCAGGTGGGTACATCGCCCAGAAGGCAAATATACCCTTAGGTGACTTAGAGGGTGCAACACGCGACGGTGTGCTGGAAATGTGCCCTACTCGACGGCAGGCTACAGATCCCAAGAGCGCCCAGGTAACGGGATTGCCTGTAGCTGTGTCATCTCTTCATGACTACTGTGTTATTCTAGTTATTAACCTTAATCCATTTTAGTAGGTACTCCTGACCGTGGTACTCAGGAGTCCCATCTTAGACATGATGCAAGACAGGACAAGTGGGTTAACAAACAAGCAAGAAAGAACCATCCACGGTGTCAAGACAGGTCAAGTTAAGTTATCAAGTCATGTCAAGTCAGGAGTGTGCCGCCACGGGCCACTTATCAAGTTATCAAGATAAATCATGTCAGGTGGGCCATGTCGGGAGCGCACCACTGCGGGTCACTGTCGTGTTATGCTAGTTCCTTATCATACCAGGCCATGTGCAATAGTCATTCCAAACACATTAAGTAAAATCAAGTTCATGACAAAAGGCGGATATAAAATGGGCATAAAATATCTAATAAAATATCAAAAGACAGGGTTATAAAAGAGCCAAGCTTAAAAAATAAAAACTAAAACTCCAAGAGCCAATGGGTTAAGCAAAGGGATCAAGGGGCAGCATACGTGCAAAAGCACGCACGCAAGGCTCGCTCAAGTCTGCGTACGAAGGCAAACTCAAGTCTGCGTACCAAGGCACACTCAAGGGGAGTAGCGTACGTAAAAGTCACGCACGCTCAAGGAGAGCAGCTGCGTGAAAGTCACGCACGCTCAAGGGAGCAGCTGCGTGAAAAGTCACGCACGCTCAAGGGAGCAGCTGCGTGAAAAGTCACGCACGCTCAAGGGAGCAGCTTCCAACAGGAAGCGTACTCAAGTCTGCGTACGCAGCGCTACAGAGCGCGCGTAGCTCAGTGTGCGTGAGTTAAACAGCTCTGCACACTGCTCACTGTCTTCTCCAAACAGCAAGAACACCATGGATGAACCCAAGGCTTCAAAGCATCATAACTTGGCCATCCGAACTCCAAATTCGGATTTCCAAAGCTCTAACTTGGGTGAAACTGAATGCTCTTCCACATGGAAGCATCAAAATCCATAAAATCCAACTAAAGTAGATCAAACCATACAAAATCCGAAAATAGCTAAACCTAGATCTAGAACAAAAGAAGCTCCAAATCACAAAATAGCGAGTTCTAATGTTGATCACCATGTCCTAAACTAGCAAATGGATAATTCAAAGAGGGTTCTCATATGGTGGCAAGATGCACTTGCCTAGGATTGAGAGAGTTGTGTAGAGGAAGGAGAAGAAAAAGAAGAAGGAAATTAATGGTAGTGGTAATGAAGAGAGAGAGTGGTAGGTGGGGATATAAAGAGGGGGAGTTGTGGTGGAGATGAGGGGTAGCATAGGGCTAGGGTATTCCAACACATAAAACCGAACCATCCCCAATAAAACCAAGCCATGTCGAAACCAAAATACGAGAAATACCAAAATCCCATAAGAAGAAAAAAATTAAAAAAATAAAATAAAATACATGCCAAAAATTCAGATACGTGTATAAATACAAAATACGGAAAATACGGGAAATAAGGGTGACACAAGGCCACCAATTGGCTGTTACGGCAGACACAGCTTGTCGAAGTGATTGGTTATCCCGCAAAACACCATATATACCATACTTTAAGGCATGACGAATGGTACCCAGAATGAGGTTGGCATAGTATGCATTGTAATGCCCCAGTCCTAAAATACTTAGGACTAAGTACGTAGACATGCCAGCTGCATACCTGTGAAGTATACGCCAAGAAGTAGAATCCTCGTATATATACATAAGCTGTAAAATACAGTAAACCATGACAACTAATCGCATAAACAATAAGAAAATAATTGTATAATAAAACTAACTCTGAATTTATCATTTGTACAAAAGTTGGGCAGAAACAGATCCACTACCAACTATATAAATGAGAAGATAAATACAAGGAAAGGATGGATAGAAATAGCAATGGATGATTTAAGAGCAAGCCTCCTCGATAGAAAAGGGAGACTATGATCTTGGCTAGAGCACATGTGAAAAGACATAAAAGCACACACCTGGAGAGATCACCAGGTCCTCAGAGAGACGTAACAAGATACATGAAGAACATGCCATAATAAATTGCATATATAACATGTCATAAATCACAAGTAAACTAAAGTAGTCCCAATTGTAACAAGAACAAATATCTTATCATCGAAACAGTGGACTACCCCTATAACCAAATAAGGACAAGGGGTAACACACTATTTCGCGATGCGCCATTATCCCAAGCTACTAATGGAACGAGGTAAAATGACATCAACTAGGGTTATATAACCATTCTACTGTGTTCATGCAGTTAAGAACAAACCTTCAACGCATGGGTACTCTGGCTATAGGAAACTTGGTATAGTCCCACCATGATACTAGGGACCTTAAAGCATAACATCCATCGAATGTCAAAGGCCAGCAGGATCAGGAGTAGGAAAGTGTATACGTAGCCCATACATTAAGAAAATGTTCTTCCTATCCATTTCCTAGTAGGGTCACATCCATGACTCATTAACCTCTACTAACTGCCAAGTATCCTAACATGCCTCTATTGGCAGCTAGACCTAACGCTTGCGTACAGGTTATCAACCAACATGCAAGTACCTCTACATGCTACTCATCTCGCGCATATCTCATGGTACAACTGTGTCAAGGTTTATGATATACACTACAGATGGTAGTCCCTTAACTTTTGGTCCATATGCAATTAAGAGAGAATAAATAAAGCAAAACTAATATCACTGAACATATGAGAAATCATGAACTGTAATAATGGTACAGCTACAAGAACTAGAAATAAATAAATAGTGATAAGCAAATAACTGGAGAAAATATAGACTAATTATAAGCAGTAAATATGGCAAGGTATCTTACTTGAGGTGGTATGCAAAAGAGCAGTATCCAATAGCTTAAGTCGACAAATCGACGAAATAAGAAACTCAAAATCCATAAACATCTCCGGATGCTGAAACAAACATCAAAAACATTCTTGGTATAAAGAGATATGTCTAGAAAACATCCGTCCAAAAGTCCAATTCTAGAACAGGGGCAAAATCATAATTTTAGTGCAAAACTATTTTCGCCGTTGGATACATTTTGCACCGAAAACCGTGTCAGTACCTACGATCTCTAAAGTCATTAAACTAGATGTCTATGGTACCGGTTTGAGGAGACAAATTCAAGCAAATGTCCAAAGTTGGATTCCGACGGCTGTGCACAATTTTGTCCGTTGCATCGAGTCGTGGGCCCGCCAAAAAAGCTTTTCGGTCGACCTTCTCAGAATCGGACCAAACTTGGCATACATGGCCAAAAAAATAATAGGGTCTTACGGGCGCAAGTTTTGTCTCGATTTGACAAACGTGCATAAGTAATTAGAAAATTTACAAAAAGACCGATATGGTAAATTTTGACGGATGTGCATCAAATTCGTCGTACACACGCAACCAATTTGAATTTTGTCAAAGGCCACATGTACATGAAGTTGATACTTACCTTTTGATGCTTTCGGTTCATGACCACGTTGCTCGGTTTGACGGGGTGCATGCCGTATCGGTAATGTTTTCCCAAAAATCTAATTTTCGAAAACAAGTTTTTTTAAAACTTTGCAAAAGCGTTACGTACTATATAATAGGCAAAACGTAATTCTGCTAGAATTCTTTTAAACTCCTATAGGTTTTCTACAATTGTGATCAAACATATTTTGAAATTTCACGATATTCTGGCCGAAATTTGACCTCAAATATGGGTAGTCAGGACAGTTTCTATACCCAGAAAAATTAAATTTTTCTTGGTTTTGGAACTCGATTTGCGGCCTGTACATCACGAATAAATAAATTCTAATTATAAAGAATTGGAGAAGGTTAGGTTACGAAGATACCTGAGCAATTGGTTCGTAAAACAAGCAATCGCGGACAATGAGACATGGCCGTAAAGTTGGGGCTTCCCAACTATTCTGTTCAGCTTGCTGCTCTCTTGCAGCGGCCTCTGCCGCTGCTATCGCTGGCCGGTGGTGGTGTCGATGATGCGTGCGAGGCCAGGGGACGCTGGTGTTCAGCCATCTAGGGTTTCGAGTTTTTTTATTTTTTTCTTTTTGAACGTGTATATATATATATATATATATATATCGTGGACATTAACGCGATCACCTGCTGGGAAGAGAATACTTGAGGCCGTCCTCCCACCCCCCTCACGGCCATGCAAGATTTCAACAACTTCATTTTTAACGCCCACCTATCCCCGCTCCAGTACAACGATAATGCTTTCACCTGGTGCAACATGCAGGAAGGCGACCGCAGACAATGCTCTCGCCTTGATAGGGCACTTACTAATGCCCTATGGAGGGGATCGGGGATCACCTCGAATCTTTCTCACCTTAATTCTACCGAATCAGACCACACCCCTCTCCTCATCGAAGTCAAAAGCAAATCCATCCAGATCAAAAAAAATTCTGCTTCCTCAACTTCTGGAGCGAGCACCCACACTTCAAGCGCACTGTTGAGGAAGCTTGGGCCCAAGCGGACTCCTCCGACCCGCTCATTAGAGTGGCCAACAAGCTCAAGGCTATGAGGCATGCCCTTTCAATATGGAGTAAACAGGCATAAGGGGACATTTTTCAGGCCGTTCGTGTCGCCGAGGATGATGTCACCCGGGCTAAAACTCTGTTCGCGATTGAACGTTCGCCTGCGGCCATGGTAGCCCTTAACCTCCCCAAAGCCATTCTTAAATTTCGGCTGAAGATCGAAACCAATTTTTGGAAACAAAAAGCTAGTCTTAGATGGAACAGTGAGGGGGACAAAAACTTGAGCTGTTTTCATGCCTGTGTCAAAGGTCGCAGACAGAAATTAACCCTGCATCAAATAGCCGACGAATCAGAGAACATCATCAACGACCAACGAGGCATCCAAGGGGTTGCCGCTAAGTTCTACTCCATGTTGTTTAATAAAGAAATGATCCACCGAGACATCTCCATCATGGATGAGATACCTCACCTCATTAACGACGACGACAACAACCAGCTGGAACTCATCCCCTCCGAGAGTGAGGTGAAAGACGCGTTGTGGGCACTTGACGAGCATAGTGTGCCAGGACCTGACAGTTTTTTGGGGGTATTTTTTCGTACCTACTGGGATATCATCAAGTATGACATCCACAAAGCGGTCACGACCTTCCTCCAGGGAGCAACCTACCCCAGAGCCATATCGAGCGTAACCTGATCCTTATCCCCAAAAAAGATAATCCGAAGACATTTCAGGATTTCTGCCCTATCATTCTTTGTACTTTCACCAACAAGATCATCTCGAAAAACATCGCCTTCTGCATGTCCAAAATTCTTCCCAAGATAATTTTAGAGGAGAATAGTGGATTTGTCAAGGGTAGAAACATCCAAGACAATATTATATTGGCTCACGAGCTCATCACCTTCCTGAAGTTCCCAAAGATGGGTGGCAACATAGCTATCAAACTAGACATAGAGAAAGCGTATGACCGGCTGGATTGGCAATTCATGATCTGGGTTTTCAGGGCCTTCGGATTTTCAGAAACGTGGACCAACATAGTATAGAGATCGATCAGCAACTGCTGGCTCTCAACGGTCATCAACGGGCAAGCTGACGGTTTCTTCAAATCCAGTCGTGGGGTTAGGCAAGATGACCGATTATCGTCCACAATCTTCATCATTAGGGCAGACACTTTGAGTAGATAGCTGAATTGTATGACTAGAGCCCCGAACTTCCAGCACTTCCACACTGTCAGTGGTTATCCGATTATCACACATCTGGCCTACGCCGACGATATCCTTATTTTCTCCTCTGGGAACGTTGGGTCGGTGGAGGTGGTCCACAACACGCTCCATAAATACAACAGGTGCTCTGGCCAGAAGGTCAACCCCGCTAAGAGTTTGATATACGCTAATCACAATATCAAGAGGGAGCATGCGGCTAGCCTATCCAGCATCACATCTTTCACCGTTGATCATCCTCTATTCTACTACCTTGGTCGCCCCCTCGGGTATGACAGATCGAACGCTGACATTTTTGAGGAGCTGATTCACAAAATTAGAAAAAATATTGAGGGGTGGCATAATGCTACTCTATCTCCGGATGGAAAGATGATCCTCATCAAACATGTGCTCACTTCTGTCCCCATCTATACCCTGGCTGCATGCTTCCCTCTCCCCCAAGAAAGTTCTTTCGACAATTGAGAGCATCATCACCAACTTCATCTGGGCCATAGCGAAGGCCACGACAGACATCACTGGGCCAGTTGGGACTCCATGGCTAGGCCGACGAACGAGGGGGGGTCTAGGATTCACCAAACTCTCCTATATTATTGATGCCTTCTCGATGAAGCTGTAGTGGAAGCTTCGTACTAGTCATAACTTATGGACTAGATTCATGAAGGCCAGATACTTCAAACACGTACACCCATCGCTGGCTACCTCAAACTTCAGATCTTCAGCAGCTTGGCTACAGATTCTCATGGGGTACTCCATCGCTGAACCACTGATAAGGCTCCAACTCGGTAATGGCAAATCTTTGACCTCTCTGAAACGTTGGACGGGAGTCTCCTTGCTTTCCAGTCTCCCGACGGCTCCGGGAAACATCAAGATCAATGATTTGTGGAATCAACTTAGGAATGACTAGAATTGGAACCAGTTTCAAGATTGGGTTGTAGAAAAGGCAGTAGAGTACATTCGCAACAACAATCTTAAGCTGGGTCCCGAGCCCGATGTGCTGAGGTTGTCGGCTGAAGTTTCTGGCTCCTTCTCGGTCAACTCAGCGAGAAGAGTAGCTCGAGACATTGGGGTACCATACCCCACTAACGCGGCCTTCTGGCAGACCTGTATCCCATAAAAATGGTCCTTCATTATTTGGAGATTATTTCACAAGAAGTTGCCTACTGATGAGAACCTCAACACCATTGGATTCAGCCTCACGTCGGCGTATAATTGCTGCTGGGAGCATCAGACTGAAGCCTCTGAGAATATCTTCTGTCAAGGGGATTTACCTGTCCAGGTCTGGGGTGTCCTCTTTAAGCATTGTGGGTAGTATCAGGGGGTGGGCACCTCAACGATCTCTTGGCAGAATGGGCCTCTACTTCCCACGGCCACCAGATCGTCACGACGGCTACGACGTGGGTCCTAGGAAGAATCAAAATAAGGTTAGATATGTAGGTCGCCAGTACTCAGCCTTCCAAGTTATTAGGGAGGTACTCAGACAGTATCGCAAGATCAGATCCTTTTGCTCGTATGGCCAGTCTCTCTTTTCGAACTCTCTTCTCTCCTAGTTTCGCAGATTTTGCGTCTCCTCGATTGGTGCCTTGTACAGGCATCGGCTTTTTGGGCCTAGTGCCGCCACCTCCCTTTTTCTTGTTGTTTTTTGCTCTTTGAGCTTACTTGTAAAGGCTTCGGCATGTTGCGCCTTGATTGAATAAAGAGGGGATGGTTCTTAATATATTTATATATATATATGGGTAGAGGGGAAGAGCGCGTTGCCCTAGAGCGCTGCGGTAGGAGATCTTGGTGGACCTTTGCTCCTTTTCAACTCCGGCTAGGCCTTTGGCCTGGCCGACGTCATCTAAAGATGGCAAAGTCTTTTGTCGATGATGTCTCCGATCGTGTTGAGGAACCCCCTCGCCTGGCCGCAGGATCTGTGTCATCATACAAAGGTGCCCCCGCTATCTCCTTCTCTGATGAGGAGGAACAGTCTTTGGCGTCTCCTTTCCGTTTTGCTCTCTTATGGGAAACTTTTCCCATAACAAACCTTCCATTGAGGTGATCCATAATTCAGTTCAACGGGGGCATTAAGGCGGGGGTCATTCACCGCAAACACATCCTCATAAGGCCTTCTGTTGAGGAAGACTACCTTCGACTTCGTTCAAAACATACGTGGTTTATCTCTCGAGCTTCGATGCGAGTCTTTAAATGGAAGCCAAAATTTTCACCAATGTACAAATCTTCTCTTTTCCCAATTTGGGTGGACCTTCCAGATTTGCCTCATCATCTCTATACAAAGGAGGCACTGTTTGCAATCACTTCAGGGATCGAAACACCATTGAAAATAGACAAGGCAACGGCTGACTTATCTCGACCGAATAGGGCTAGTGTCTTTGTGGAGGTAGATGCGAGTAAGCCTATACAACAGCACATCCGGATCAATCGATCGAGAGGGAGAAGTTTTTGGCAAAATATAGAATACGAGTACTTACCCGTATATTGCTCTCATTATCATCATCAAGGTCACCACGTGTCCACATGCAAATTAAAAAACAAAGAAAAATAAGTTGTTCAACCGGATACACAACAGCAACATGAGGGAGAAGTGGCGGTCACGAGGCCAGGGTCAATGGGATTGAAGGTCACATCTATATTACAGCGAACCAATGAGGAGAAGATTACTTCGATAGGTCTTCACACACAAAATCATGATACTGCCACGACATCCAACTCCTTAGCCCATGCTACAAGTAATAACAAAGCTCCTCAGGAACCGGGGATAAAAAGCCTTGACAATATTTCGAATTTAGAATCATCTATTCCTCAGGAACCATTGGTTAATACTCAAGACACACACTTACCATTGCATGAAAGGACGTCTGTGTTTATTGTGCCCGAGCCGATCGAGACAGAAATAGAATTGGCGGTTGCTGTCATAATTGGTGATCCGGTGGTTGATGACGTCGCTGACCAAGACAATGACGCCGACCATATTCTTGAGGAGGGTGAACTTTCAAATAATTCTGAGCCAACAAACGTAGGAGGGGAAGAGAAGCTCACTAATCCCCCTGTTGTCGAAGGAGAATTTCAACATATTAGTAGCTGGGCTGATGAAGTCGAACGTGAAGCTCTCGGGGACGAAGGGCAAACCGAGAGATTCAAAGTGGGAGATGGGCATTCGGATGACACTCGATCAAAAGTCGACTGGCTTCCAAACTCAGAAGCTTCAGCAACACAGCAAAAGAGTAGAAAAACTAAGAAGGTGGTGGAGCCTTCCGATCGGGTCACTAGGCAAGCTGCAAACTCCACAAGAACTGGTAAAACCATAACTTCCTCTAATGTTTAATACACTCATATGGAATGTTCGTGGTATAACAAACCAAATGACTCTTAAAAGGATCAAATCCTTGGTGAGAATCCACAAGATCATCTTTATTGGCATTATTGAGCCTAAGGTTCATAGAAGTCAATTATTACACTACCAATTAAAGCTGGGTTTCTTGAATGCTTTTTCTAATGATCGTAGGAATATATGGGTCATGGCGAAATCAAATTATGATATTGTGCTTCATGATTCATTTGATCAAGCTTTGACAGTATCACTTTCTCATCACATGCTTCCCGTATCGGCGTCCTTTACTATTGTTCATGGTGACAACACAAAGAAAGGTCGTCAATTTCTCTGGGATAGACTCACACACCTGCAATCCTCTATTAACTCCCCTTGGTCAATAGGTGGTGATTTCAATGCAATACTACAGTCTGAGAAGAAAATTGGAGGCCGGCCAGCTGATCAAGTTTCAATTAAGGAGTTTGCCAATTTTACTCTTGTCACTGGCATGTCCGAGCACCATTATACTGGTAGTTGCTATACATGGCTCAAGTCGAATCATGACGGTCGTAGGGGATCACGGTTGGATCGAGTTTTGGTAGACAATGCTTGGTTAGAATTGGCTCCCATTTCTTCAGTCGAGCATCTTAATAGAGCTGAATCGGATCATGCGCCATTGCTCACTAAATATCAGTCCAACTCGGCTGGGGGTAGGAAACAATTTTGATTTCTCGACTTTTGGGTTAATCATGAGGAGTTCAAGTCACTGATTCACCAAGCTTGGTTATCAGTAGATCACCGAATTGGTATTACTCGACTGGCTCTTCGGCTTGATGCTTGTAGGAAGATTTTATCAACATGTAGTCGCAACACGTATGGCAATATTTTTCAGCAAGTGAAGCAAGCGGAGGATGATGTATTGGCTGCAGAAATATGTAATAAGCAACACAATTCAGCCGCGAGTCGTCAACAATTGACCAAGGCTACTGCCATTTTTAAACAACATGTGAGCGTTGAGGAAACATATTGGAAGCAGAAGTCTAGGTTGAAATGGGACCTAGAAGGAGGAAAAACACTGCATATTTTCATGGCTGTGACAAACCGTAAGAGATCACTCCAAATTCATTCTATCACAACTGATGATGGTGGAATATTGAAAGAAAAATCTTTAATTCATGCATACGCCAAAGAGTTTTACTCTAAATTATATCAAAGAGGGGATATTCAGGAGGACAGTGAACTATTACTGAACATTCCTTCTATAGTGACGACAGAGGAAAATGATATGTTGATTGTAGCTCCATCATCAGATGAGATCCTTGAAGCTATTAAGTCGCTTGATCAACACAACGCATCTGGGCCGGATGGCTTTACCCCTCTCTTCTTTATTGCCTGTTGGGACATCTTCAGTATGGATATGACAGAGGCAGTAGGAATGTTTGTCGATGGGTTTGTATTGCCTCGCTCCGTCACAAACTCTTCCTTGGTCCTGATTTCGAAGGTGAAGCAGCCAAGATCCTTGGTGGATTATCGTCTTATAAGTCTATGCTCTGTGGTGAATAAGATCATATCCAAGCTACTGTCTCATCGTCTTGCTCCTTTACTTCCCCGTCTTATTTCTCCTGAACAAAGTGGATTCGTTAAAGGAAGAGAGATTGTAGATAACATACTGCTTGCTCAAGAAATGATGGCCAGAATGAACAAGAAACACAGAGGAGGAAATGCAGCTATCAAGTTGGATATGATGAAAGCGTATGACATGGTGGATTAGAGATTTCTGATGCAGGTATTACGTAAATTTGGTTTTCATAATAAATGGGTGGACATGATGCTTCGGCTTGTTAACTAATTCTGGTATGCTCCTTTGATCAAAGGTGAGTTAACTGAGTATTTTTAAGCTTTTAGAGGAGTCAGACAGGGGGATCCTCTATCCCCGGTACTATTCATTATTGCGGCAGAGGTGTTATCGCGCAGCCTGAAGAAATTGCCAGAGACGGATGGATTTTCATCATTCATTTCTCCTCGAGGTTGTCCACCGATTACTCATCTTGTATATGCAGATGATGTACTTCTTTTTACAGCTGGGGATCTTCGTTTTGTATCTAGAATCACTCAAACCTTGTCCAGTTACGAGGCTGCCTTGGGATAGCTAATTAACAAGGCCAAATTATCTACATAAATTTTGAAGAACATTCTTAATGAGAGGGGCTCAGAACTGGCGTCTAGAACAGGCTTTACCATTGGCACTCCCCCGTTCACATATCTCGGGTGTCCTCTAATGGCTAGACAACGTAATGGTGGTATGTATGAGGAGTTACGCAATCGAATTCGAATCAAGTTAGAAGGCTGGCACCACAAAATATTGTCTCCGGGTGGTAAGATTGTGTTAATTAAGGCTGTTTTAACATATATTCCTGTTTACACATTAGCGGCTTGTAATCCTCCTATTATAGTATTGTATAGAATGGAGAGTATGTTCTAGAGTTTTTTTGGGGTGCTAAAGATGGTGTGGCTAAAAGAACCTGGCTTGGATGGGATCGAATTGCCAGAACAAAACAGGAAGGAGGCTTGGGCATTAAGAGATTGTAGGAGATGATGCATGCTTTGACAATCAAACTATGGTGGAAATTCCTGACTCAAGACAGCCTATGGACTGAATTCTTTAAAGCTAAGCATTGTTCGACTACTACACTGTTGGACGTTGCTATTACATCTAATGCATCACATATCCGGAAGAGACTTATCTTTGGCAGGGACATGGCACAACAAAATATCATTCAATTCAATGATACATGGCGATGGGGAAATATACAGTCGGGAAAATTTTCAGTGTCATCAGCTTGGGATATTGCTAGGGTTCATGGGCCTGTGTTACATGATTTTACACATATTTGGAGCACGTATATTCCTATTAAATGGTCAGTGCTACTCTGGAGAATTTTGCATAACAAGCTCCCCACAGATGATAATATTGCACGTCTTGGTTATAGCCTTGCCTCGAAGTGTCATTGTTGTGTCAAGAGTGATACTAAAACATTGGAGCACTTGCTGCATCAGGGTGATCTGGCTAAAGGGGTATAGGGAGCTATTCAACCTATTTATCAAGTTCGTAGTCGAGATCGATGTTTACTTGAGCGCTTGCGTGACTGGTGGAAGAAGAAGAACAAACACAAGAAGGGCATTGCAGCCGCGACGGTTCTTTGGGTTCTTTGGAAAAATAGAAACAAATGGCGATACGAGAATCATGCATGCTCGATAGACCAGTTGGTTGCTGAAGTTCATAGGCAAATCGGGAAGGCCACTGTCAAGTGTAGACACAAGTAGTATCTTTTATGTACTCTGCATTTTGAGTTTAATAATAAGAGTTTTGTTGGGAAAAAAATTATATAGAGGGGTAGAGGGGGTTGGTTTGATGTCCTTTGTGGGGGGGGGGAGGTTGGGCTGTGGGTTACCACAGCTCATTACTTTTTTTTCTCCTTTACTCTTTATCTTTTTTTCTCAAACTTTTACTCTTTTCAAAAGAATAATATGAAGTATTTAAAAAGTCCAATAAAACCTCAAATTATAAAATATTTTTCTTTAATGGACAAAAACGTCTACATAAATTATTTGTACCTGCATATCATATTGATTTTATTTATGAATATAGTCATATACAAATTGTATATGTATATGTAACAAATCACTTAAAATCTTTTATAATTATTCTAGAATATTTCTGACTTTCCAATAATATTTGAAAATCATTTACACATATATTTCCCAGTTATATATATAGTTAAAATCTAGGGTAAATCTTATACTTTACAAGAAAAATTAATCCTCTTACTAAAATGAAAATAAAATTTTGAAGATAATATAGTAAAATGTATATAAAATTTTGAGGGGGTTTACTTCCTACCCAACTTATAAAAATTTCGTACTCAAAATTAAAAATAATTATTAATATATATAGATATAGAATAGCGAGATTTATTACAAGGGAGGGCAGGTACGTCCAATCGCAACTTGGTTTTTGAAACGGTAGAGGAGGTGGTTATAACAGAATCCAAACGGTGCCATATTCCACAAGATAGGGTTTTCTTGGTTCACGGCCCTACCCAACTTATGAGAGTTGGCTAACCATAAAGATTATCATTACAAGACTTCATGAAGGATAGTTTCTAACGGGAGGCACGAGAATATTGGGCACTACTGGCCGCATTCACAAATTCTAAGTGAGCCTAGATATTTCTAGGGCGTTCTTGGTCACTAACTACTATAAGTAAGTTATTACCATTTATGTTGCTTCTATGGGGTCATACTTCAACACGATAGTAGGTATCTCTGGTTTGAATATAACTAAAATGTGTTGGTTCAAAAGAATTTCGTTCTTTGTCTAACATGGGTAACTAGAGATGATGTTCAAGAACTTAGAGGAAGAAGAATTCATGGGTCAAGAATGAGAGTCCTTAGTAGGTGCAAAAAGCCTATTCATAGACTTTGATTAGGTGAGTGATTGAAATCATAATGAATAGGGTACGAGTGTAGGTGTTTGTGTGTTGTATAGGAGGCATGTGCTTTCTTAGGTGAAATGCATACATCTTAGGTTTGATGCGTCTTGCATGGATCGTGGGTGTTTAGTTCAGTAAGAGGAAAGGGTCAATATTGCATGATTAAATTCAATTTGAGAAAAATAGGCATATATAGTTTGTTTTTATGATAGAATGTGTACTATGGATTCTCCGGGCTCAAATTGCAATAGAATTGACATTTAAAGAAACTATTGTAACACAGAAACAGTATACTTTCCATTTTCAAATATTTTATTAAGAAAAATTCAAAAAGAATTTGCCCCCCCAGCGAACTTAAACTAAAAGTGTAGGTACTGGAACGGGTTTAATTTTATCTGTGAACTGCATTTAATATTTAACTAAATAGTCTAAATGACATCTTATATATATATATATATATATATATATATATATATATATATATATATATATATATATATATATATATATATATAAAATATATATATATTTATATATATATATATATATATATTTATATTTTTTATATATATATATATTTATATATATATATATATATATATATATATATATATATATATATATATATATGTATATATATATATAAGACTATTATATATATATATATATATATATATATATATATATATATAAATATATATATATATATATATATATATATATATATATATATATATATATATATATATATATAAATATATATATATATATATATATATTTATATATTTATAAGACTATTATATATATATATATATATATATATATATATATATATATATATATATATATATATATATATATTTTTAATATATATATATATATATAAAATATATATATATATATATATATATATATATATAATAGTCTTATATAAGACTATTATATATATATGTATATATATATATATTTTATATATATATATATATATATATATATATATATATATATATATATATATAATATATATATATATATATTTATATATATATATATATATATATATATATATATATATATATATATATATATATATATATATATATATATATATAAATAAAATATATATATATATATATATATATATATATATATATATATATATATATATATATATATATATATATAAGACTATTGCATTGCAAGGTTCCTATGGACTTCTTGATTACGATAAAGTTTCCAGAGTCTACGATAACAGTTGGATTAATAACCTCCAACTGGCTCTCACTAAATATGAAGTACGCATCATCAAGAAAGATTAGAGTGGCATATATTTTCAAGATTTTCCATATTGAGGTTTCTTACCCAAGTGAATGCTTATAAAAGAATGCCCAGTTAGGACAGTTAAAGGTGAGATGCCGCTTTAATTTCAGATTGGATGAACCTTATGTTAAGAGATGTTCGATAAAGTCTGGTAGCTAACAGTATAGCGCTACAGTGCTAGTATTTAAGTTCTATTTGATTAGGCAGAGCCAACTAATGCTGTTGTAGTACTTTGGTAGGTTTGAAGAATGAGAAATATACTGAAGGGTCTTCAGATCATTAAGCAAACGAAGAGTCATTCTCTCCTATAAATATGAATGGAGAAACATTGTTATTACACTGCTCTTCTGATGGCTCTGAAGAAATCTTCTCTTTGTGAGCACCCTCAACTACCAAAGAGGGTTGCTACCCTGTGACTACATTATCACATATGCCAGTCTTTGTAGCCCTAACTTTGGTATCCCCTCCCAACCCGATGAAGAGGAAATTGGCTGAGACAAGCTGTTTATGGCGGAGGACTTCCTTGGCTTTCTCGGGTTGTCTTTATGCGACATCGCAAAACCCTCTACCCCAATCCCAAACTTTTATTCTCTTTCTCTTAACCCCAAAGAAAGAGAGAAGCAAAGGGGAGTAGACGCCTTCCGTCGACTGCTTCATGACTCAGGTGTCCGATTGCTTCAAGACATCGCGAATGTAATCAGTGACCTTGACAGTGACTCTGACCCTTCTTCACCCTAGCTATTTAGGGTTCTACTAAATTTTAGGGTTCTCTTGGCTCTCCTACTGGCTATGTTTTGTAAACCCTTTATCACTATTAATGAAAGCTTGTTATTTTGCCAAACTGCTGTGAATATTCTGTTGCTCTGTATCTAAGAACACACTCACAAATGTCGCATTAGTTTTGACAAAATAGAAGATAGCTGACAACTCGACGCATGAAACTAGGACTGTGCACAGTTAAGTCAAACCGATCAAATCGAACCAAGCCAAACCGATTGGTTTTAAACCGAACCGATGGTTTGGTAGGTTTGGTTCGGCTTCAATTTTTTCAAAATCGACCGGTTCGATTTGGTTCACGGTTTGGTTATGCCAAAAACTATCTAAACCGAACCGAACCAAACCAAATCTTTGTTAAATAGTTAGGGTTGGCCGGTTATGTATGGGTTCATTGGGTTGCATTATACCGGTTTGGTTCATTTATTCACATCATAGCCATTTATCAAGTTGAAGTTGAAAGATCTCTCTCTCTAGTCTGAAAGAGAAGTGCTAGCGGCTCCTATTCTTTTCTAATTGCTTATGTGCACATGAAAGGGACTTTTGGTTGAATGTATACGAATTTTTATATGTATAATTGGCATTTTTCTCCACCTGCAAAGCACAAGTTGAATTGAAGATGTTGAATTGTATTTACTGTTGCAAAGTGCAAGTTGACTGAGGTTTCACCCAAAAAATCATACAGTCAATTTTTTTATGTGATCAAAACTGACTAAATCGAACCGATCCGAACCAAGCCAGTCGGTTTCAAAATCGAATCGACCATTTGGTTGGTTCGGTTCGGTTTTGTTTATTTTCAAACCGATTAACTTCGGTTCGACTTCGGTTGGGAACAAATAGGTCGACCACCGACCGATGCACACCCCTACATGAAAAATTCAACTATCATCTAAACAACCTTGACAATGATATAGGATGCATATTTAAATAGTCTCCTTATGCGCCTCCCATGTCTTGAAAGAATTTTCTAGCGGAAGATCAATTTGGTATCCTCTTTCCAACATTAGATATAGGTAACTTTTGAGAGTTATGCGCACTTGTTTTAAAGTCAACATATAAAGACAATTTTTGTAATTATTTTTTATTTCTTTATTTTGTGGCTGATTGATGAAAGTATTTTGTAAATTCACAGAATTTTAAGAATAAAGAATACTTTTTATCTTGATGGGGATATTTGACATCTGATATTTCTCTAGATGTAATATGGACATCGAAAAATATCATATTTGTGTGGACCTATTATCTCCAACATGACTCAATTCGAGCACAGATAATAGATATGAAAATTGATCACTATCAGAGGTAATATGGACATAATAGAATTTATAGGTGGACTTATTATCTTTAGCATACCAGATTAGGTATATATAATAGAATATAAAGTTTTGTCAGAGGTATTATAGATGTCACAAGTAGACTTTAGTAGACCCATTGCTTATGATGCATTCGACTGTATGCAAGCAATAGGATATGATCAAGAAGTATAACAAACTTGATATGGACATGATAGATGCTCCTGGACAAATCTGCTCAGAGGTAATATGGACTTGGCAAACTTATAAAATTTTATAGAGAGAAAGTCGATGTTGTGGAATATTTTAGAGGTAATATGGACATGAATATTCTTTCAAAGTAAATTTTCTCAAAGATAATATGGACTTGGCAAATTTATATGAATCTCTATATAGGGTAAGCGTCATAGAATAATTCAAAGGTAATATGGACATGAGTATTCTTTTGACAAAAATAGATTATTTGATTCCAGGTGGGGAACTGAAATAAGATCTCTTTAAAGCGACTTGGCTTCAATGATAGATTCTTCTTATTTTTTAATTTAAATTGGAGAGGTTATTTGGAAAATTTCTTGTGCAAGTATGTTTTATAAGAATTGAGGGCGATTCTGCTGTGAAATCTGTATGGACCCATTATTTATGGCTTTATCCAAAGCTGCTAGGATAAAATAATGGTTCGAAGTGAAAGAAATGTTGATATTAATATGTAGGATATTCAATACTCCAGAAAAAGAATGTAAATGCTGTACAAAACTTGATAGGAATACAAGGCAATGTCTATTGTAATTTAGTAATAGTATTTTTTAAAGAATTTGACATTAATAGGTATCACTAATAAGTCTCCATTTGGCTTTGCTAGCCTATATGCTCCATTTGAATACACTGATTCGACAACAAAAGGACCTTCCTATTTAGCTACAAATTTTATTTTGCTCTTATGTGTCATAACCATAGTCCTTCTTACTGAAAGAACTAGGCCGCGGACCTAAAAAAGTCGCTCCTTCAGCTTCTTATTAAAGGCTTTAGAAATGCGGGTTTGATATAACTCAATTCGTTGTTGAGCCATGAGTCATTTATCAACGAGTACTTCCAATTTCTGTAACCGTAGATGGTCATTATCTTCAGTTGCTAATTCATTGGTTAAAGTGATTCGGAGAGAAATGATTTAAATCTCCAGAGAAAGAACTGCTTCGCTTACATAAACCAAAGAAAACGGTATTACACCGGTCGGAGTCTATATTGTAGTATGGTACGCCCGGAAGACACTCACCAAATTTCTCATTCCAATTACGTTTGTTGGATGAAACAAACTTCTTGAGTAACTTAATAATAGTCTTATTGAAAGCTTCATCCAAACCGCTAGATGCGGGATTGTAGGCTGCAGAGGCTACATTCTGGATCTGATTTTTCTCACAAAATCGACGATAAAATTTATTTCTCACAAATTGTGGGCCATTATCATGGACAATCCTCCGAGGTAGTCCAAAACGACATATAACATGATGCTTGATGAAGCTGATGATATTAGACTTCTTTACTTCAAAAATGGTACAGCTTTCGCCCATATTAAAAAAAGTCAATTATCGCCAGGATAAATTGATGTCACCTGGAGGAAGGAGGATTAATAGGTCCAATGATATCCATTTCCCAAGCTTCAAAAAGCCACGATGTGACTGTTGGATGCAAAAACTCTGAAGGTTGATGTATGAAATCTGCATGAATTTGACAAGCTTTGTATTTTCTTGCCTAATCTATAAGATCAGTCACCATAACGGGCCAATAATGATCCAAACATCTTAGCCGATCTTGTACTTTTGGGCCAGGTTGATGGACACTACAAGTACCAACATGATCTTCATGAAGGATCTGCTTAGCTTCTTCTTCGGATAAACATTATAGAAGAATTCTATCATATGATCTTCGATACTATATTTTAGTAGCTACATCATAAAAGAAGCAAAGAGAACGTTTTTTTTAAATAGCCTCTTTTGGATCGTTGGGAAGAGTTCCATAAATAGCATATTTTATAAATGAAAACCTCCAATCTTTAAAGTCGACATCAGTTGTTTTCGAATAGCTTTGGTGAACATGCAGATTATTCTTACTACAAAAAAAATCTCGACCAATCACTGTGATCCACTTTTGGGTGTTGACTGGGGTAGCATGTGATGCTACCAAACCAACTAAAGCATCTGCTTTTGTACTTTCCAACCGAAGTACATATTCAATAAAGAACCCAGAGAAAGTAGTAGCTATTTCAAAAGTTGTTTGATAATGTGGAATACGATCCTTGTGGCGAACCTCGTATTCTCCTTGAACTTGACTGACTAAAAACTTAGAATAGCCATAAGCTTCTAGATAGTCTACCCCCTAGATGTCTAGCCAACTGGAGTCCGATAAGTAGAGCATTATATTTTGTAACATTATTGGAACAAGGCTCCATAAGAGAATATGCACGACGGATGAACAAATTATCAGGAAATATCAACACTACCCCCACTCCTGCTACGATGTTTCCTTTGGGACCCATTTTTGAAGCTCCGTCAAAGAACATCCTCCAAACATACTCTTTCATTGTTGTATTAGACTCCAATACTTCATCCAAAATTTTATTCGAGATTATAGAAGTTTTTTCTATCGGTTGTGCAACTAGAAAATCAGCTAAAGCTTGCCCTTTAATTGCCTTCTGGGGTACATAAACCATATCATAGGGAGCTAACAACATTGCCCAAGTATCAAGGCGAGAGTTGAGCACACTTAGTTTGGTTGAGAACTCTTAGAGGGTTAACCCTGGATATAACATGAAAAGTTTGTCCCATTATGTAATTATGTGTTGTTTGGATTACAAAATTAAAGCAAAACATCAAAATTAAAGCCAAACATTCTTTCTCAATGGGATTATATCTATGCTCTGTGCCGATCATCATACGGCTCAAATAATATATAGCTTCTTCATGCCCTTCATTATTCATTTGAGCTAACAGTGCACCAAGAGGATGTTCTATTGCACGAACATATAGCAAGAATAGTTTACCCACAACTGGAGCTACCAGTATTGAAGGATTAGTGAGATATCTTTTAATATCTTCGAATGCTTGTTAAAAAAATTTTATCCCAGACAAAAGAGACTCCTTTATTCATTAATTGAGTGAAGGGTTGACATCTTCCAGACAGGTTTGAAATGAACCTTCGAATATAGGCCAACCAGCCTTGTAGATTACGAAGTTCTTTAATATTCTTTGGGGGATCCATTTCTAGGATAGCTTTAACTTTGTCGGGGTTAATATGTATTCCCTTTGATGTTATAGAATTCAAAAAAATTTGCCGCTAGAGACTCCTAAAAAAGACTTTGTAGGATTCATCTTGAGCTGGTACAAACACATTAATTCAAATTCCGTTCTCAAGTCATAAAGGTGATCGTCCTTTGAACGACTTTTAACACCAATGTCGTCGACGTAGCATTCCACCGTTTTCACAAATATTTGTAAAAATTTTGCTCACAAGAAATTATGCTCATGGTGCATTGATATGTAGCTCCGATATTCTTTAAACCAAAGGACATCATCGTATAGTAGTATACCCCCAACGGTGTTTAGAATGACATGTGTTCTCATCAGCTAGAAACATTTTAATTTGATTCTAGCAGGAAAACCTATCCATAAAGGACGTACATTTCGAAGGCACAAGTGTTATCAATCATGACGTATGTGATTGGAATAGAAAACTCATCTTTTGGAAAAACTTGATTAAGGTCCTGATAATCAATGCATATCCCAATCTTTCTATTTTCTTCATAACCGAAAGAATATTAGCAACCCAGTCAGGATATTGTTCTTCTCGAATAAAGCCGCTATCTATAAGTTTCTTTACCTCAGTCACAATAGCTTCCATCATATCTGGACAAAATCGTCATTGTTGTTGCTTTACAGGTTTGGCATAAGGAAGGATATTAAGTCGATGCATTGCTATTTGTGTATCAAGCCCAGGCATATCTTTATAACTCCAAGCAAACACATCTATACTCTTTAATAAGCTTGAGAAGAGAATGTTTATCTTCATCGGATAAGCTTTTGCTGATAAATATTGGTATAGGCGACTCCAACTTACCTAAATTAACTTGAACAACTTTATCTTTCGTAGGAGGCTCCCGTTGCTCAAACATTATTTCCTATTGGGTCTCAAGCAGTTGAGCCCAAGGTTCGACTTCAAAAAGCTCAATAAAGAGATAATCCTCTGTTTGATCGCCGGATACCATATAAGCTAAGAAAATATCTCTAAATATTTCTCATATACTATAATCTTAATCCCATAGTGAAGAATCAGAAGAATGAGAACATGTATTACTATCTTCTTCGTCTGAGATTTCTAGTGTAGTTGGAGGAGTTACATATCCCAGCCCAGAATGAGTACGATGATAGTAGTCCTACAGTTTTCCTTTTGGAGGTGGGATACATAGTGGTAGACGTCGGCCTTTACCAAAACTGAGACCTTGTTGACTATTTAAGTCAAACCCATTCTTTGAATGATATTTTTTGCTTGATGAGTATACCGATAAATCTGCATTCTACCAGAATCTAGTTCAGGATCATCAATTAGAGCTTCTTTAATAACTTTGGCTATGATTGGTGTCTCACCAGTCGACCTAGCTGGTACTTCAAAGTAAAAATTCTTATTTGATAGACATGCAGTACTACATCAAGAAAAAATAGATACATGCAATGACAGCTTCATATCCGTGATAAATGAACACAATGATTCTAAAGTTTTTAGACCAGTCTTAGGAACACCAAAGTAATCAAAAGTAGAACCTTTTTTATTAGGCATGTACATAATTTCTTTTTCCAGGAAAATATCCTTAGGAGGTTTATTTACAACATTTGCTCCTATAGTGATCATAACATGCGTTAGATCGATCACCAAGGGCTCATCTAGTTGAACTGGACGCTTGTTTCAGCGATGATCAACTACGAATGGCTCGTCTTTCTTGGTACTCAAGTCAATCACCAGAGTTCCTCTTTCTTTGTCCTCAGATCAATTACTAGAGGCTTATCTGTCTTGATGTTCATTTTGTTCTTGCATAAATCAACAAATGGTGTACTACTCCCAGAATAAGCCTCATGTGAAGTTCTAACAGGCTCCTTCCATACAGTACCTTTCAAATATATAGCTGAGGGCACTTCAACTGGCTCTTTCTATACAGGGCCCTTTAAATTTATGGCTAAAGGCTTTTTTTTGGTTTGATCAGTAGATGCTTCTTCAAGCTCATCCTTAACATCTTCTTTCTTATCCACCACGAGATGCGATTGTTCATCGTCAGAGGGCCTCTGATCTAGTGGTTTATACAACCTTGCATCAGAGAAGTACATTTTAACCCCCTGAAAAGATCAACATCTGCAAATTTTGTACAGACTACTACTTCTTTATTTACATATTTGAAACACTGATAAAGAGTAGACGGTACAAGAAGATTGCCATGTATCCACGGCCGTCCTAACAAAATATTGTAGGACACATTGGCATCAATAACATAACACGTGACTTCAGTCCGGATATTCCCGGTCTGATACTTGAGATGAATCTTCCTAGGGGATGACTTCGTCTTGCATTAAAACCAGGGATAGCAGTGGAGGTAGGTAACAACTAGTGCATTGGGATCCCCAATATCTGAAGCAAGCTTCGAGGGATAACAATGACCGATGAACTGGGATGAATATGGATGCGGTCCACCTTACAAGCCCCGATATACCTTGTATAGTATAAGGGTCTATCATGGAGGTTGTTCTTCAACAACATATCTTCTCGAGTAAATACGATACTGGGAATCTTCTCTGACACACTATGACAATGAGGACAACTCATATGATCATTATCGGGTTCCGCTATCTGAGGCAAATATGAGTCTGCATGCTGCAATGCCTCACTTAAGGCCTCTCATGTATCTTTGGAGAGACAGAGCAACTCGAATATGGATAATCGAGCTAGGGTATTGGCTAGTTGTGCCAATATATTAAAGTTAGAAGGTTGGTCGAGTACATACAGATTAAATTTCTTTAAGGATTTGTCAAACCTTACTTCTATCTGTTTTCCTTTTTCTCATAGGGTCTGCTTTGATGGTCCTGATTCAGATGGAGACGAAATAGCAGGTAAAATAAGAGAAGGGGTTATACGAAAAGGATTATCCTCTTGCTTATGATTGGAGATACGTAGGTATGCCTTTTCAGATCTAGTTCCTCTAACTAGAGCTTTATTGACCATATTACATAACTTATTCTTCTTCTTCTTCTTCTTCATCTAAATTTTAGAAATGAAAGAGTTATATTTTGAATCCATATCTTGGAGAAGATTAGAATAGATCCACATAACCTCACCATGTTGAGTAGTGAGTGGTACGAGTCCGTTGTTTGGTCACGAACCGAGGAAAATTGATGACTTGTAACACCGCCTTTGGCATCGGTGAGACACCGTCTTGAACTTCAACTACAGGAAGATCCACAAACTGGACGGAAACAAGATTTGCAGATACTTGTTTCTCATATGTATGTAATTTAATGGCCTTGGAATCAATCAATTATTAGATGTGATTCTTTAATATATAATAATCCTTTGTAGGGTGATGTACATACTGGTAATAGAAATAGTATTTCGGATCATTGGTCCACCCTACTTGCTCTGGCCTTCGAGGGGGAGGTAATTATAATTTATTACCCTTCATGAGTATATGGAAGATGTCCAGTGTTAGGGCTTCATTTAATGTATAGTGTGGTTTAGAGCTCGGAGCAACTAGAGCTTTTTGTTTGGGCTGGGAAGTAGCTGCAAAAATATCCACCATAAAGGACTCATTTCTTTTGTTGGTTTTCCCAGAAGTAATATTATTCTGTGGGTACTTCTCTTTATCTTCTGGTGACTTCAACCTAATCATATACAAAACCTAGATGGATTCTTTAACCATCTCAGCAGCAGCGATGAAAGCTCGCCTGTCATTATAATCTTCAGGGCCTATACAAAATCTGACCGCAGGTAAGAAATTACCCCTAGATGTATCAATGAACACCGACCGATGAGTCCCGAGGTGCAACTTCATTGCTAGTCTCTTGAACCGTTCAATGAAGTCACGAGCCGACTCTTTATTATCCTGCTTTGTTGTAATTTTCTTTGACATGGAGACGTCACATGTCCCCTCATAGAATCTGATAACCAACAATTTCTCCAAGTCTTTAAAAGTTTTAATATAATCATCAGGCATACTGCAAAACCATTCAAAGGCACTCCCTCCAGTGTACCGATGAACAATTTAGACCAAAGTGCATCATTCTGTGGTATGTGAAAGGTCTGGGAGTAAAAGTATGTCAAATGTTGTTTATGTGAGCCTGTTCCATCATAAAGAATTAGTAATTGGGGTTTGTACTTTGGCGGACAAACTACATCACCCAATTCTGAAGGATAAGGGCGTGACATTCTCATTTGATGGAGATCCTCTTTTGAAGTCATATCATATAATCGAGCATTTATATCTTAAATAGCTTCTAGAGTATTAATTAGCTGACTTAATAGAGGTTATTTGTATGATAGTCGGTCGTACTTGTTGTAATATTGACGTAGGGATATTTCCAATTATCGGGGGTAGATTTGGGTACAAAGACATCCCAATTGTATCTTGATTGGCAGGAGATTGATATGTGATGGATGAGATTGATGCAAAGTTGTTTGCAGGTTCATAGTTTTTTGCATCTGCTACATCATCATCATAACATTTTGTAACATGTTATCGAGATTTTCAATTTATTGTCGATCATTACTACATCCTTCTTTATTACCAATCACATACATAGATGTTGTATATGGACTACCATATGGAGAAGTATGCAAGGAAGCATTACTCGAGTTAGTACTGCTCAACCCTGACTGTGAGACTGCATCATCTCTTTCTAAAATCCAAAGTACTCTATCATCAGACTGAGATTTTGAATGATCAAAAACTGGAACAGTGCCATCCCCAGTTTTATCTTGCTCCGGAACTTGAGGAACGCTAGAAGAATGCCTAGATCAAGAAAAAGTTCTTTGATAAACACCTTCTGGTTAAGAGGCTTGTAACTACCACATTTCTAAAATTAGGGTATTTTTGAAATTTTATATTTTAATTATTAATTAATGGATTAAATTATGTTAGTGATATCAATTGGTGAATTTTTGATTATTTTAATATTATTTTATTTTATGTATTATAATTTTGTCAATTGCTAGTAAAATCATAGAACTACTTTGACTAGAGGCTAATCATGACCATTGAACCTAGCTAATGATCATAGATTAGTAATTAGACTCTAATCTAGCTAGAAATCACTTAGAATCTAATTAAGGACTAAAAACAATGTATTAGTTTGGACCTTTATTAAAGAGGCTTGATTTGACAACTTGAAAGGCCTTTTTGACAAACGTAACTTAACTAAACATATACCATGACCATATGGCCGGCCAAGAACCGCCCCTCACCCTATATAAGTCATCATTATCCCCCTTCTTCCCCCTTTCATTAAAACCCTAACCCTAGTTTTGGTGTTCTTCCCTATTTTGCCTCCAACTCTCAAATCAACTCCAAATTCACCCAAACCAATTGCAATCTCTTTCTCTTGAAGAAAGGAAGCCTCTATTGGCAAGCTAGGAAGGATTTCAAGCAATTTGACCATTAAAGCTTGGTGGGGGATCTATTCTAGAAGTTTTCATTAGGATTCCAACTTCCAATTGGTAAGAGCCCTCTAAACCTATTAAAATCTAGATTTCTTATTGTAGATGCATCCATTTATGATCTCCCTAGATCTAGGAATGATTTCGGTCTAGTTTGAGTCTATTTGAGTAACATATCATAGGCATATCGCTCCGTATCGAATACCTATCTCAAGTGTTTGATGAAATGCCCCATAGGATATTTTTATCTCAAAATTCTGATGTAATTACATGATTGGGTTGCTAATGTGTTGTGGATTACATATATATTGATTTGGGTTGAATTCAAAGTGGTTTGATAAGTTTTATTGGACATGGGGACACTCGTCCTACGTTTTGGCCTGAATAGTAGCATGCTAATCCTTGGTTTCACATCTTAGTCACTTGGTAGGTTATTCTAGTGAATGACATTAGATATTGAGCTTTGGGCTTCGAGCCATGGCCATTTCAAGCCATGGCATGACCTACAGATTTTATTTATGTGGTGTCCAGAGCCCACATTGCCTGTGCATATATTTGATACCTTGTCTTCATTCACACTTTGAATCATTTGCACTGTGTTTTGCCTGTACACTGATAAACTTGCACACCCTTTGACAATTGCATATGTTAAGTACTGTTCTGATATATCCTGCAGATATTTCCTTTTGACACCACTGCCATCTACACTCATTTCTTGCAAATCCATTTGACACTTGCACATTCATCTAAGCATGTCATTGCACATTTGTTCACTCATTGTCTGCAACACTCATTCATACTTGTATAACATTTCATATCCATATTGCTTACCTGAACACTCATTCCTCACTGTATTGCATCCATTCACCATTCACATTTTTTAGATATCTGCATACATGTCCTGCCCTGATACATGATGGTATATGTCTATGTGTGCAGGTATTCACACCTTGTATGTATAGTATATCTAAGATTAGTCCACATCAATTAGAGGTCCACTCTTGTATTGCATTATCAAAACATGTCCTGCTCCTAGTCATTACTGGATACTCGAGCATCATACACCCCCTTTTGCATTCATGCCCTACAAGATTAGTTATCCTGCATCTGGGCATGTTTGTAAATTTCCAGACACCTGAACATTAACAATTAGCTACTGACTTTATAATGAGCTTACTGTATTTGTTGCCTGCAAATTAGCCAACAACAGACCCTTTCATTTACTGCATACCTGAGTAATATTACATGCACTTCATAATCTGTCACTCGCATTCACATTACACTAACTGACCATGGCATATCACATACAAATTCATTTCATATTGCATTCATGCAATATTAGACCACTGCATTCCATGTATCAGAAATACCCATGCATTTACTACTTGTCTGCACATCTTTAGTTCTGCAGCACACCACTAACACATTGCATTGCATTTATTATATCCACATATGTATTGCCTTGCATATAGTACCTTGTACTTCATTCTTAGACATTTGCATATAAATTTCTGAGTTCAGCCATCTTATATGATTACTGTCATGCCCTCTATATGGTTCAGTAAGCAGTATAATGGTTCCAGTTTTGTTGGGTCCAGTTTTATGTACTTTACCTTGAGTATGTGTGCAGAGGCGGTTAATTTTGAGTTAGTATATCTTAGAGTTAGCCTAGATATTGCCCAATAGCCTAAGTTGACCTTGTTGACTAGACAGTTGACTAAAACCCTAGAGGTTGACTTAGTTTTACTAAAGGTTGACCAGAGTTGACCAAATGTTTACTTTGACCTAGAATGACCTAGTATCATGTAGATTGCATTGTGTAGTTCAATTATTTAATGTTGAACAATTTATAACTTGTATTTCTCTAAATAGAACCTTGAGACTCTAGTTTGGAGATATATTCATATCAGTTGCTCAGAGTATCAGGCGAGTACATTCTCTGTTAGTTTTCATTCATGATAGCATCTATATTGCTTACTTTAGACTGCCTTACTTGATGCTGACACGTTAACACGGATTGGTACTATATGGATCTTGTCGTGCGATGTTATCCCCTTATCGGGTACATCGGTTATCCCATGTTCATGTTTTTTATCGTGTGTATCGTGTACTCCTTATATTCGTGTCTATTCTTGTGCTCGTGTGAAATGATAATCGTGTACGTAACATATCATGGTCAGATCCTTGTGTATTGATCGGGGCAGAGAGTAGAAGTGGTCATGTGATTAAACCCTTTAGTATACTTGTATACATGTCTATTATACCCTCACGTATAATGGAGACCCCTTAGCATACTCGTGTACAAACCTAAACCAGTCAGATGATCATCTTGTGCTCTGAAATACTTATATTTATTATAGTTCATAGATTCTTTATTATATTTCCTGATCTCAGATTACTTATTCATATCTCCTGTATTTATGTATTTTTTTACAGCACGTCATGTATTTTATTCTACTGTTAGCTCTAAATTGCTTACCATGTTTTGGAACTGCTTTTAGAGGTATGTGCTCGTTCCCGTCCTGACAGGATAACATTAAAATTTTTATAGAGAACTTGGAGGATCTAGTTGGCCTAGAGGAGACACCAGTAGTGCTTGGAGTAGACTGATATGACTATTGGGTTGTGTCTTTTAGTTTCATGTTATGTATTTGAGTTGTACCCTATTTGGTGTTGATAACACTTAGACTCTTTAAATTCTGAATATGTATTGAACCTTGATATCCTTCTTTCTATTCTATATCGTGTTGATTATATCTCTTTATTATTTTGTGATTGAGTTGTATCCTTTTGATATTGTCCTCCATTTGGAGAGTATATTATATTGTGTTTAGTTGTGATTGAGACCTAAGACAGCATTTTACCGTCGACTCTGCGGGGTAGTTTAGATGTACCCACAATCTCGTGCCCCTTCACCGGGTGCGGGTCATGACAGGGTCTATGACGTCCCTTAGATGAAGAGAATGAAAAATTTTGATCTTACTCTCGGCTTGATGTTGCATAAACTAAGGCCACTAGTAACTCATCTTCAATATTTGAAAGTTGTTGTCCAAGATACGACAAATTCGGGAGGTTTAGTAGCAATCTTTGGAAGACAGATCACCTCACTGTTTAATTAACAGTCTTTGAGAAGCAACAGTTGATAACAGACTTTGCATATGAATGTCTTTGATGAGATACAACTGTGTTTGATGACATCTCTGTTGATTTACGCTTGTGCCAAAGCATATTGCACAAATCAACATAAAGGTATATGCCCTACTTTTCCTTTTTATGCGAATGGATAGAGTTTGTGCATAGCAAAGTTGGTTTATGAACTCGTAAACCTATTTTATATACATGGAAAAACCCAGTACTTAGGTCTAGAGATGTTTTGTCACGTAAACTCATTTTATGTACATTGGGAAGGAATGTACATGAATTCACAGCATATAAAAGGGCGACGTATGGAAGACTAGGGCGCATGGGCTTCAGCTTGTATAGCTTCTGATCGCTTGCACGCACAATATGGAGAGGCGCATGAATTGGGACCTCTTTGTGACGTATAGATTTTTCAAAAAAAGAGTCTATGGAAGACATACTTCTTGTCTCCAGTCATGCGTCTAGAGCTCTGCATTGAAGCAGAAATCTCATCTTGGTTAACCAAGTGTGAAGCAAAAATTTTAGCATTTGAATCTTTAGCATCGTAGTGTTTTTCTCTGCCAAAACTCAAATATTGTGCATTCTTTTTGCCTAAGCTGGAGCAAGTGGTTCTTCCACAGATAAAAACCTTATTTTTAGACACATATTAGCATGCGCCTACTTGGTATTCTTCTTCTTATGAGAAGCACAAGGTTTCGTTGATGGCTCACTGGTAGAGCCCCTCGTAGATGCATGGTATATATCAAACGTCTCAGTAGTAGAAATTTCATTAGACAAAATGGTAGTTGGTACTGAGCTATGCGCCTCTAAGTTGTTATTTTGCATAATAGTGGCCAAAGCATCCCCTTGCCATCAGCGACGTTAGGAAGAGCACAGAGAGACTTTGGGAGCCAAGCCTTACGAACACATTTGGCCCTCTGTCCCTTGGCAACCGGAGCAGTCTTTGTCTGTAAGCCCCCTGGAGTTTTATAGTTACTTCTTACATTATCTTTATTTAATATAGTTATTAATAGATATTTTTCCCACTTTTATTAATGATCATAAAATGCACTCTTCCGTAGCTTTGATTTTGGAGCACAAGAAATGCCATACTCAACTTCCTTCATGAGTTTTGAACTAGACAAGTTTATCTTCAATTTGGTATATCATGTCCTACTCAAATATGTCAACTTGTACTCTAATTGCTTTATACAACTTCGGGGTCAATTTAGGCCAAGAAGTTATCTACCATGAGACTTGCCGTAACTTCCAACTTGTTTTTCGGACTCGACATGGATCCAATCTAATTGACCCAATATATGGTTTCGACTTATTTTTAGACTACTACACACATGCCAAGGGTGTATCATACAATTTAGTTCCTATGCACTACTTATATTCAAAGGGCACATAAGACCCTTCTAAGCCATTTCGGTGCTTAATCGACCTAGAAAAAATTTCGAGGCTCAACCCTAACCAACCTAGCCTAGTGGGGACCACCCTAGGTTGACAACCTATAATCTAGACTTATTAATTTGAATTTATTTGAATTATGCAGAACCATGTGCACAAATTCATGCACCTTTGACCAAAGTCAAACTTTCTTTACTATATTAGGAAGCCACTTGCACCCCTTTCCATAATTGTAATGAGGAGGGTCAAACCTCCTCACATTAAACCCTAACATTTCCCATATATTAACCAGCTAAACTCTAACATATAGACCCTCTCCTAGCCGCTAACACCCCTCCCTCTACTCCAACCCAGGAGCATAAGGGGCGTCCACAAACCCTAGCCACCCTACAAGGCTGCCACCCTCACACTCCCTTTCTTCACCTTTTCGCATGCAATCACAACCTAATTTAGGCCTTCTCTTCCCCTTCTTTCACCCTAGCAACTCAAGGAACCCCACGAAAACTTCAGCAAGGAGCAAAGGGCAATAACTTGGCAAAACTCCAACCAAAGAGGTATTGAATTCACCAAGCAGGTATGTCCATCTTACGAATGCGTTTTCTACACTTACAGATATCAAAACTTTAGGAGACCAAATGTGCTGGGTTCCTTATGTGTCTACAACTTTAATATAGAATTTTATGTCAAAATTCTTTCTAGATTGGTTGGGGCACACGTTTTACCAAAGTGTATCCAGAATTGACATTGTATAACTTCAATTTTACTATTGCTATCATATACGAAAATGACCATATTTTGATTACCTACAATTCTCGTTCAATGAGTTTTTCATAATTTTTTTGTTTTAATGCATGAATCTTTGAAGGACAAAATACCGTCGTAAAATGAACAATCGACATTGCCATCTTGTGAGTCCCAAATAATTTTCCGTGTGTTTAATGCTCCATATTATCAATTCTCAACTCATGATCGTGAATATTTGATAATTTAAATAATTATTTACCATTTATTTGAGAATATTAAGCTATTTATTTATGGTTAAACAATTTCTAATATTGTTGATTTATCAATGGGGATATTAGTTTGATCATGAATTGAATTCTAAATGAGTTTTTACGTAATAATATGTATATACTATATAATTCAAGAATTTTAGAGATTAATTTAAGAATTAATACTGAATATTTATACATATATTTTGTGAGATTTTGTCAGCCCTAGAAGGAATATTATAACTAGTTAGTTAATTATGACTAGTATATCGATTAGCTAACCCTATTGGTTATAAATATATGCATATATGGTATATGGTAGTAATAATGAGATATGGTTATCAATGTTAGTTATTATTATTATTTATAGGAGTTCGTGAGACCGTGACCGTGGAGGTTGAAGTCGGATCGGTACTTTATTTCTTTGCTGCGATTCCGAAAAAGGCACCGTGCCACTGTGATCTTATTTTATTTTTTGTTATACATGGACGTGTTATGGTGTGTTAGGATTAGATGTGTTAGGAGAACGTCCAAGTATGATTTTTGTGTCATAGTGGGGGTGTGTCTGTGACCTAGCGTACTAGCAGACTTCCTCTGGTTGAAGTTGTTTCTCAATGACTTCTATGAATGGAGACATCTCATGACACAGTACTTTGAGTGATTTACATTGTGTTGGCACTGGCTTACGCACTTGACTGATTATTAGTATGAGAGGTTTATGTGTCGTTTCATATAGAGTTAGTGTGAGTCTAGCTAGTGACTTGTATTGAGATATGTATTGTTCGAGTCATGGATATGACTGGTGCAAGATATGGGCGGAGAAGACTATTAGTAGGCGTATAAGATATCCAGCTTTTTAGCTTCATAGTTTCCCGGTTATGTGTTCATATTTTTTCGGTTATGGGTGTGTAACTAGAGAATATATCCGGCAGCGGCCACTGACTACACGTCAAAAAACGGTCGAAAGGTATGCTAGTAATGCAATGTATGGCTAGGAGATATATCCATTCAGTGGCAATGACTGCGCGTCAGATCTGGTCTGATTGTATACTAGTTCATATGAAAGCCTGTAGCGGATGTTATGCTTTATTCCTTCACCTACTCATACGTGCCAAAGTAGTCTTCAAGTGCATTACACTTAGATAGATAGTCTTCTCTGTTAGTTATATTCATGTTCATATATATTACTTTTACTATTTATATTGTGGCTAGTTGTTGTATCTTGTTACGTCCCTCTGGGGAGCTGATGATCTTTCTATGTGTTAGTTGGACTTCTGGCATGAAACTATCGTGATGTGTTCTGCAGGATTCATATAATGTTGGTAGTATTTCTTATTATCATTTTTGCGTCATTTGTACTATTTATTTCTGTATTTACTGACATAGTGAAGCTTTACTGGATCTCTATTATTCATCGGGTCTATTCCAAACATATATGTTGATGGGCTGCAGACCTGGACACATATTGTTTGTTCTTGATTTTGTTCATTATTGTGGATTGAGACATAGATGAGATAGATTAGTTAGCATATGTTAGAATACTATTCAACATATTACGATTAGGATAAGTCTATTAAATTGGAAATACTTATTCCAGCTGTACAGCTGGCATGCTCATATCTTGGGTTCCTATATATTTTGGATCTAGGGCATGACATTGTCCGATTGCATCGCTTTATATGCTTGTTGGTTAAATTGTACAACCAACATATTCTCAACTAAACCAAGCCTTGTTACATCAGATTGAGCCACTACTTTCTCGACGATGAAGAAAGTCGTCCCCAGCAGAGTCGTCATTTTTGTTTCAATACAAAAAGAGTCTAGAAATGTATAATCTTTTGTATTGTTGTAAAGAAAGAGTACAACAGGAATCTTTAACAAGAATTATGAGTACAATATAATTTGGGTATTGGTGCGATGGAGATCAAGTCTATTTTGACTTCTTTACTCCGTTGACGATCTAGTGCAGAAGTTGATAAAGCTTAATGGTTGATGAACTCTCGGTAGCAAGGGAAATTACTTTATCACTAAAAGCTCTCTCTCTCTCCCTCTCTCTCTCTCTGAAAGTTCTTAGCAAAGATGAAGCATACGTAGTCTCTCTATGTGCCTCTGTGAGGAAGAAACTGTCCTCTACTTATAGGTTTTTTTTACTGGAATAGCTATGTACGTATGTGCAGAAAATACAATATCTTATGTATCAGAGATGCATGAAATTGTGTAGGCGCATGAGCCTTAAGGGTTAGTGGGGAGTGAAAGTGATCGATAATCACGTATAGCTCGCCACATGTTTTGAGACGTGCCGTACGAAATACTACCATGTCAGCAGACGATCTATTTTTTGTGGATTAGCTATGCATCAAATAACTTTGGACACATAGCATCTGGCTGCTTACTATAAGTAGTATCGATTCACTAAATAACTATGTGTCAAACAGAAATTTAAACGCATTACTTTTTGACCGCATATTGTAAATAATGTTCTGGAAGTAGTCGCATAAAACTCCTCCTTTTACAGCTATTAAAAGTGTAATGATGATAGTGACATAATTGCTGACATCTTCCTCTTAGTCTGAACATTGCACATTTCTAGAGGTTCATCTTTTCATACAAGAGACAAAAATACATCATATGTCAAACGGACCATATGTCTCTGTGCATCATCTTCGAGCATGCATCTTAAAAGTTCACACTGCTTCAAAGACTGCTTTAACTCTGGATCATTTTCATTTTAGGTGCATGAAACCTATCCGCCGCTTTCTAGTACTTTTCATGCTTCTACAACTGGGGCGTTACATATGCGTAGTAAGTCTGAGTGCTTTGAGAAATTTAAAGAGTACAAGGTTGAAACAAAAAAATGTCATGGAAAATGTATCAAGTTATTATGTTCATATCATGGTGGCTAATACCTTTTTGGAGAGTAGAGTTGTTATGGAAAATGTCATGGAAAAAAATGCCCGATTCTTAGAGGAAGGCTATGTGATAAATCATAAACCCATGAGTAGAGTTGTTCTAAAAGAATTGATAGGGAGACACTTAATAATTTAATACCAACAGTTGTGGTAATGGGAGGGTTGTGATACTACTTGATAAATTTATGATATTCAAAGAGTCGTTAGACTTCGTCCCTGAGGAATAAGATTATGATCCCTACATCTATAATGAAGCACTCTATGATAAAGATGCAGAATCTTGGCAAAAAGCCTGTCCACAAAATATGAAACTTGGGTACATTGACAGTATATTGACAGTATATTGGTTTAATGCCACAACAATATTTGTCCACAAAATACTTAAAGTTAGTAGATTGTTGGTACAGACCAGTACACATGTCATGCCCCAATCCCAAAATATACTGGAACAGGCCTCGTGGCAATAGATAGCTAGCATTCAACCCGACTCTAGTCTGACTCTAGTCTCACTTTTGCATCCCCCATGTATCCCCACTTTCACATCTACTAGATTTTGTTTAAGTCATCTAATCTTAACCATTGATTTTCCAACGGTTAAGATTAGATGACTTAAAGAAGATCCAATGGGTGTTATCATGGGGATGCATAGGGGATGTGGATCCCTCCTCATATATATATATATATATATATACATATATATATATATATATATATATATATATATATATATATATATATATCCTTTCCTGGTTATCAGGCAATAAATGTTTTTGGTTTAAATATATAACATAACCGATTTAAACTTTGGTGGAAAAGGAAAAACAAGCATCTCAAAATTATAATGGTGGGAGCGATCTGCTAGGTACTGTGGAAGAAACTCAACAAATGGAGGTACGAGAAGTACATGTGCTATGGCCAAAAATGAATTGTAGAATCGAGGAGGCAAATGAGGAAGGCTTTACAATCTTGTAAACACGCTGTGCTACCAAGTTTCTTGGAGCGGTGAAGCCCAACTTGTACTTTTAAAGATGGAGGACGCAATAAAATGTTTTAAATAAAAGTAATTATATATATATATATATATATATATAATCCCGGTGGCCGTAGCCCGTTGGGAACGGTGGAGCACCCTGGCGCAGTGGCACGGGTTTGAGCCGCCTTGGAGGCATGCCTCCAAGCACCATTAAGAAGTGGACACTCCCAATATATATATATATATATATATATATATATATATATATAAGAAAAAAATATATAAGACGATATAAGATATATTCGGAGATGGAGATGCGGAAGGCGATTATTGACCGATTGTGAGGCCGCTTGCAGCAGCCTTTGCAGGCCACCTCCATGGCAGGAGCTCTGTCCGGTGGGAAGGTAGGCCCCCCTGCTGGGTTCCTCCGGTGGGTCCCTCCTTTCGCGGGGACACCGTATCCTCTCCGCCTCTATTCTGCTCTCTTGTATGGCCTCCTCCACAAAGGCGTGGCCACCGAAGCACCTTGCCCCTCGCTGCTAGCGGTCCCCTGCACATCCGCACCCCTCGCCCCCTTTGGTCTCTCCCATCCGACGATCGCCGCCCCATTCAATGGTCACCGTCGGCTTGCGTCTTTTGCCCGTGCTCACAACAGGTGGAGCTTTCTATCGTCCCCTCCAGTGGGCACTTGCTACACCGGCGTATGCGGGAGCCTCTTTCGCTTAGCCGTCGATGTTGTCCCCTGCCTCGGATTACTCCTTTTTGGTACGATCGCCCTCACTTTTTTGCCCATCTGTGCTGACTCTGCTTTCAAATTTTAACTTTTTTCGAATTTGAACTAGCTGGATACCTTTGAGCCATCCGTGGGTGGCACAAACCCCTCGACGCCATTGGCGTCCCTTGTGCCAACCTGTAGAGGTGCCAATCCAATCAGCTCGACTGCCCCATCAAATGGCGCGGCTTTTCCTATGCCATATAGTGTGCCTCTCGTTACGTCTTTGCGCACTTCATTCTGTTCTTCCCTCCCGGAGCGCACTTCACCACAGACGCTGGCGCTGACCAACCATGTTGTGGTCCCTTTGGGCGCCATCTTGCCAGAAGCCTCCCCCAACCTCGTACTTGTCGTATAAGTGCCCTTACCCCTAGCGCACACCCCCTCATCACTCATCCCACCAGAGCAGTCCTCCCCTACGCCCACACAGATTCAGTTGGCTTCAGCCCCTGGCCATCTTCTCCGCTCTTTCGCTAACACGGTGAGGCCTGACCGTGTCAGGAAGAACACCCCGATCATCTCAGACGTCAAACTTTCGGGTCTGGACCATCCCTCCTCGACTGAAAAGCAAGACATCAATGTCCCGTTCTCATTCCAGGAATTATCCACCTTCTCAGCGCAATTTGCTCACACATTCATCCTTAAATTCTCCTCTAGGTGCCCGAAGCTCTCGCGCGTCCAAGAAGTCATAGCCACCTGGGGTCTTACCTCCGACCATAGGATTGTACGCATGGACCCCAAGCACATACTCCTTTGCCTCTCGTCGTAGGCTGACCATAAAAATGTATGGTCCATAGGCATTGGCAAGGTCAACTCTCACCTCATAAAAATTGTCACATGGTCTCCGAACTTTTGTACGAAGGAAGACACGGGGATTGTCTCGGTCTGGGTCACCCTTCCGAATCCACTCCTGATATGCTTCGTCCCAGCCACCTTGAAAATGATAGCCAACTCCTCTGGGACTTTCATGGCTATGGCAGATGAAACCTGCAACCTTTCCAAAGCCAATTATACCAAATGTGCATGGAAGTCGATCTCTCGTAGGATCTCCCGAATTTTATTAAAATATCGCTTGGCAGTAAGTCGCACACACAATAAATCCTTTATGACAACAACATCATCTTCTGCAAGCAATGTCACATGCCGACGACTCCACCGACCTCTTCTTTAAAGCCCACCCCTAACTGAAGAAAAAAGTGATCAAAAAAGCTGCCCACAACCAACCACGTCACAGTCACCAGCCGCCTCGCCTCCCACTTTCTAACTCCCACCGCTTCAAAACTAGTGCCAAAAATTCCCGCAGCTGAGAACAATCCCAAAAAAGCACTCGTCATGGTAGAATTACAATTACTTCCACGTCTTCGAGATTAAACCTGACTAATAAATTTGACATTCTTGACTCGGAACATACCGAAGACATCCAGGAGGCCATCCTCCCTAACGACACCCATGAGGTAGACTCTACTGATGTGGGCTCGGAGATTGGAAATGATCCCAACAGGGAGGCAGCTACTATCACCGAGGCGGAGGCCGACATCCGAACAATTTCTACAGAAAAGTCGGAGGACAGGATCCAGACAGTCAGTAGTACTCTAAGACTAGCATATCTCTCGGATTCAAGTAGCACCGACGATATCATAGGAGGGGTAGTCCTACCGGAGCTGTCTGCAGGCACATCTGAGCGGGAGCAGCCAGCCACAGTTGGCCTAGACAGGGAGTCACTACTCACAAAGAAGGGGAGGCTAATGCCCAGTGTCATGACCCGCACCCGGATATACGGATACGAATACGTGGGCCATGCCCAACCTACGCCGCAGTATCGACGGTAGAACGCTGTCTAGTACCCAATAAATATACACTACATCTAGAAGGTCCATGAACTACAAATGTACTCAATCACAACTCAACATCTAAAGAAGATAAGACAGGAAAGATAACTAAGGTACAAGAACAAATAGAAACTACTAGAAGGAATCATAAGACAGGAAAATAAGAAGGAAAACAAGACAAAGTAAGGATAACTACCAGGAAACTCACATAGAAGAATAGTGAGATCCACCTCAGCTAGCAACATCATAAAGTCCAATAATGGTATAACAACTCCTAAAATATTGTCAACGTATCCAGTCAGGATGGGAACGAATACATAAACTAACAACAGTTTTATAGTATTGACAAATGTTGTAAGAGACAATCATAATGGAATACAAGATGATATATCAAGACTGTAAGTAAACATGATATATAAACTGGAAATCATGTCAAGGTGAATCATGCAGGAAAAGTAAGCTGAACTGTAATATGCAACTGATGTAATAAATAAAAAATGTGCCTCGAATATTATAGCATAATGTGATCGGTAAGGGTCAAGATCAGGCTTCCAGCCAACCGGCTAGAAGTACGTTGACTCGGCCCGGCCGGGATGGCAAGCTATGGAGCAAGTAGTAGCACAGGTCAGGCTATATCCATCACGAGGTGAGGGTATAGCTATGATACAAGTAGTAACTCAAGGTGGGTATTGATCACACTATCTATAAAATTTCTCATTCTCCGAATAGTATACGGATTCACACATAGCACGTCATGGCACGAGATTCCCTAAGAAGTATCTACTCCTTCTCAGGAATCGATGTCAATACAAGAACAAGAACAAGATCGAGCAAGTACCAGTATCCCAAGAAAATCCAAGAATGACATCTCATGACAGAAATCCGGTATATACTAGTCCGTGTACCATCGTGACGAGAATCAAGTAAAATACTATAACTGAATCGGATACAGAAAATATCAAGACAAGGAACTACTATCAGAGAATGTACTCGCCTGCGGTCCTGAGCTGTCAAATGGGGTCGATGCTCAGAGTAATGCTACTGACCTAAAGATAAGATATATATATATAAGCTAATTAGGGTTCAACAGTGTTAGGCTTGATTCTATAGTATAAGCTACGTAATCTAGGTCAGACTCAGTCTACTAAGTCAAACTAGGTCACACTGAGTCATACATGGTCAAACTAGGTCACAAAAAGTCAAACCAAGTCAAACTAGGTTAAACTGGGTCAATGGTTGACTTACAGTTGACTTTGGTCAACTGGTCAACTCTAGTCAACTCTGGTCAACTCTAGTCAACTCTAGGTCAAACTATGCTAATGTTGATTAACAGTTGACTTTTGGTCAACTGGTCAACTCTGGTCAAATCCTAGTCAATTTTAGGCTACGGTCGACTTTCGGTTGAATTTTAGTCAAATAGTCAACCGTGGTCAACCAAGGTCAAAACTAGCCTAACCTAGGTCAAATGTTGACTCTACTTCGACGTTCAGTCAAGGCAGTTAACCATGGCTAAAAAGGGTCTAGGCTAGTCTCTATAAACATCTACATGGTCAACACATTCAATTTCAGTGGTTGTGAAATCACTGGAATTGATGGATCATAAAATACAACAAAAGAAGAAAGATTATAATAATAGGGTAAAAACCTACAAGTGTTGCGGATGGTGAAACAACCATCACCAACGTATCCAAAATAGTCAAATTTGCTAGGATAGCGTATCCATAAGTTCAATTTGGACACAGGGGCAAAAAGGTAATTTCGTGTCAAAATGGTGTCCGTGTCGGACCCACTTTGTACCAAAAAATGTGCCAAAATAAATTACACTAAACCTAACAAATTATATGTCCACGAATCCAGAATGACGATATGAACTCAACGGTATATCCAGAATTGGATTCCGATGACCCGATCTCAAATTGGTCCATTGACTAGGACATTGAAATCTGATTTTCACGGAAAAGCGTGTCGGAGCCAATGTCCTCAAAACTCAGCAAATTATATGTCAACGAGTCCAGAATGACGATACGAACCCAACGGCATATCCAGAATTGGATTTCAATGAGCCGATCTCAAAATGACCCGTTGACCCGGATATTGGTATCCGACTTGCACCGAAATGCGTGCTGGAACCAATGTCCACTAAAACCTAGAAAATTATATGCCAACGAGTCCAGAATGATGATATGAACCCAACGGTATATCCAAAATTGGATTCCGATGAGCCGACGTCAAAAAGTCCCGTTGACCCGGACTGTGCAGTCCGCTTTGTACCGAAATGCGTGCCAGGACCCACGTCCTCCAAATCGAACAAACTTTATATGAAAACATGCCAGAACGATGCCACGAGTCTACTGGTGGTGTCAGAAATTGAATCCGGAGTCCCAGGTTCAAAAATAGAATTTAACAAGTTTGAAATTACGAATTTGGACGGCCAACTTTGGCATCGAATTTAACCAATCAAACGTGCTCACAAAGAAACGAAACTGAAATGGCAGGAAGAGGGTTATACCAGCTGTGCACGGGAACTGATGGCATGCCAGATGGAGCTGTGACGCAGGAGGTACCAACCGACGAAGTTGACTACGTAAAACTGTCCAAAAATGACACAATTTAAACGATCAATTTGGTGGCCGGTTTTTATGTATCAAACGACGAAATTAACGGACAAAAATTTAGGGGAGTGAAGAGCTATATAGCGAGATTGTGATGGAGTAAAGAAATTGTCGATCCAACAGTCAGATTTCTCGAAAAATGTGCACGAAGTTGCTACGATGGAACGCCATTTCTGAATCCCGTTCGCCGCGGGTCGATGGGATTCCGTGCAAAATGCACGAATCGCCTAAACGGCGCATCTCGGAGGACGGTGGCTGCCACGGGGAGATGTCTGGTGGTCGTGCCTGGCCAAGGGAGGCTGGCGACGACGGCCATGGCCGGCGGCGGCACGCGGTGGCACGGCCACACGCGGCTGCTTCGTCGCACACTACTACTGCTGTTGCATCTGCTGTCAGATGTAGCTGTTCGCTGCTGCGAGGGCTGCGCGGCCTGGCACACGGTGCGGCCACGGCGGCGGTCAGGCACGGCAAGGGAGTGATGTGGTTATGGCTATGGTGATAATGGTGCGGGTGGCGGAGTTGTGGTGGTGCGGAATGGTGATAGTAGTGTTGGCTAATGATGGTGTTAAAGAAGATGAGGAGAGGGGCTGGAGAGGTGGTTCAGGAGAAGGAGGAAGGAGGCTGAGGTGAAGTTGCTTATGGTGGAGCTGCTGTGAGCTCGGGATGGGGAGGCTGAGATGAGTTGGTTAGGAAGAGAGAGAGAGAGAGGTGTTGTAGAATAATGAGAGGGAAGAGAGAGAAAGAGAGTAATAATAATGAAAGAGAGAGAAAGAGAAAGTAGAGGGATAAGGGTGTTCGGCCACATGGGGGGTTAGCTGTAATGTTTAGGGAGAGAGAGTGAGAGAGAAATATATATATATATATATATATATATATATATATATATATATATATATATATATAAGAGAAAGAAAAGGAGATATTCATATATATAGAGATATTTTTTGAGTAGAGGGAAAAATGATATCATATCAGTGGGGTGTATGGGCAGTCATGAGAGGGCAACATGGAGCTTGGATTCGGATTCGGTCGAGCCGGGTCGGGTCAAAATCGAACATGGTGCAATATTTGAACTAAAATAGGTATTTATGATCATAGGAAAATAAGTAGTATGTGGGGACTCAAATAAGTGGGACAGAAGCGTCATGCAGGTAGTAGGCTTCGTGTGGGCCATGTCCATGTTTTTGGTCGACTAGGTTGGATCGATGTCGGGTCCCGAAATTAAATTGGAAGCCAGGTCACAAATTATGGTGGATAATTAATTGGTCTAAATTGACCCAAAAAGTTGTGCGAAGAAATAAAGCACAAGATATTGTGTCTGAGTGGGACACAAAGGTCATGGATGAAGAGTGTCTCGAGTAGATTATGCATGAGAAGTTGGTTTCAAGGAAAAGACTAGTCTGGTGCTCCTAAATTAAAAGTCATGGTAACGTGCATATGATGATCAAGGAAAAGAATGGGAATTCAATTAATAATTAAATGGTCTAAATTGACCCAAACTTGTGCGAAGTAAAAAGAGTACAAGGGAACAAGTTTGAGTGGGACACGAAATATAAATGTGAAGATAATCTCGTCTACTACAAACTTCAAAAAGGAAGTTTCCAGAGGCTGGCATCCCTGATGCTCTAGAATTCCAAGTCACGGTAAAGAGCATTTAATGATCAAAATTAATTAAATCAAAATAAATTATCGAGAATAAATTATTTAGAAAATTTGAAAATAAATTCGGAAAATTCATGGTGCTTACACCCAGATAGCTACTGCAGCTGTGGTGGAGATCAGGATCTAGTCGGATCACCTCTCGGATTCGCGCACCAACGGAAAGAGAACAGTTGGGGCAGAGGACCAACCGGAACCGCCAGTAGGCAACCCAGAGCGGATTCAGATAGACAAAGACATTACACGCCATCATACCTCCCAATCTCTTTCGACTCCTTCGTTCGATGCGAAAGAAGTTGAGACGGTAGATAATAAAGCTATTGTAGCTGAAGAAGTCGATACAAATATAGTAGAAGAAGACGAAGACATGGAGGAGGTTGATGCAGACATCCCCGTCGACTGCTTTGAGTATCAAACTATATCGTTGGAAGGTAGTGGCTATTCCGAGGAGGGCAAGGTTGCCCCTACATTTGCTACTAAAGAAGTGCTTCACCCAGTTTCGGATAGAGAGACAAAGAATATGATGATGGTCTTTTTTGCTAAGATCGTCGATTCCCTCCGCAATGGATAGGATGTGAAAGAGTTTAGCCTGCCAGGTCCCTCGCATTTGATCCTCAATCCTAGCGGGCCTTTCGGGAGAGAGTCAAGAAAATGGATGCCGCTCTAGCATCCCTATCTAACCTCCACGAAGTCTTTGTTGAATATGTTCAGACTACACGCGAGGCGAATACCCCTTGACGTTTTCTCCACTCTAATAGTAATAAGTAGAGATTAGGTGCATCTTTTAACTAGCTTAGTTCCTTTTGGCTAAGCCCCTAACGGTTTCTCCTCCACACCTGTAGGAGTAAGGGTTATCTCCCTACTTCATCTTCCCCTTTCTTTTATTTTTAATGAAGGCCTCAGTCACCATGGTTCATGTAGATAAATATATATATATATATATATATATATATATATATATATATATCAGAGCGTTACGGCAGGCGATCTTGATAGAACTTTGCTCCTCTCCGACTCCGTCTCGGCCTTTGTCCGGGCCGGCGTCACCTGAGGATGACGAAGTCCTTTGCTGACGCTGTCTCCAATCGGGTTGAGGAACCCCCTCGCCTGGCTGCGAGATCGGTGTCATTATATAAATGTGCCCCTGCTATCTCCGTCTCTGATGAGGAGGAACTGTCTTTGGCATCCCCTCTCCGTTTTATTCTTGTGGGAAAATTTTCCTACAACAAGCCCTCTATTGAGGTGATTCGTGAAGAACTCTCGGGATTTCAATTCAAAGGGGACATTAAGGTGGGAGACATTGACAGCAAACACATCCTCATACGGCCTTCTGTTGAGGAAGACTACCTTCGACTTCGTGCAAAAGATACGTGGTTTATCTTACGTGCTCCGATGAGTATCTTTAAATGGGAACCAGATTTCTCACCAATGTATGAATCCTCACTCATGCCAGTTTGGGTGGATCTCTCGGATCTGCCTCATCATCTCTATGCAAAGGAGGCACTGTTTGTAATCACTTCAGCGATCGGGACACCTTTGAGAATTGATAAGGCAATGGGTGACTTATCTCGGCCTAGTCGGGCTCGTGTCTTCGTGGAAATAGACACAAGTAAGCCTATACAACAACACATTCGGATCAATCGATCAAGAGGAAGAAGCTTCTGGCAAAATTTATAATACAAGTACATCCTATTATATTGTTCTCATTGCCATCATCAATGACACTTGCTTTCCTCATTTAAATTGAAGAACAAAGGTAAATAAGTTGTCCAAGTTGGCCAACCGAAAATACAACAATAGCATAGTGAAGTAGCAGAGGACACGCGGCAATGGTCGATGGGATTGAAGGTCACATCTATACTATAGAGAACCAATGGGGAGCAGCTTACTTCAGTAGGTCCGAATACATAAAATCATGATACAGCTACCACATCCAACTCCTTATCCCAAGCTTGAGACAAAGCTGCTCCGGAGACTGGGCATGAAAGCCTTAACACTGCGCCAAATAAAGAACCATCTATTCATAAGGAACCACTATTTACTGCTCCGAATGCACATTTATCATTAAATAATTTGACATCTGTGTTTTTAGTGCACGAGCCGATCGAGATAGAAAAGAAAATGGCGGTTGCCGTCATGATTAGTGATTCGGTGACCTCTGGTGAATTATCTGACCAAGCCAAGGACGATGCTCACATACTTAAGGAGGGTGAATAGCTAAATGACGAGATAGCTATTGAGTCACCTAAAGGAGGAGGGGGAGAGCAGCGTACTGATCCCCTTATACTGCAAGAGCATATTATTAGTTGGGCTGATGAAGTTGATCGTGAAACACTCGAGGACGAGCGGCAAGCTGAAAGACTCCAAATGGGAGATGGGCGTTCGGATGTCTCTCGAACAGAAGACGATAGGCTACCGAACTCAGAAGCCTCAGCAACACAACAAAGGAGGAAAAAGACTAAGAAGGCGGTGGAGCCTTCCGATCGAGTCACTAGGCATGCTGCAAACTCTGCAACCACTGGTAAAACCACAACTTCCGCTCATGTTTAATATACTCATATGGAATGTTTGTGGTAGAGCAAACCAAATGACTCTTAAAAGGATCAAATCTTTGGTAAGAATTCATAAGATCATCTTCATAGGCATTATTGAGCCTAAGGTTGATAGTAGCCAATTACTATATTATCAGTTAAAACTGGGCTTCTCTAGGCTTTTTCGAATGCTCAAGGGAATATATTGGTCCTGGCCAAATCCGACTGTGAAATTTCGCTTCGAGATTCATTTGATCAAGCTCTGACCGTATCTCTCTCTCATCACATGCTTCCCTCATCGACAACATTCACCATAGTCCATGGTGACAATACTAAGGAAGGTCGTCGTTTTCTCTGGTATAGACTCACACAACTGTAATCTTCTATCCAATCACCTTGGTCTATAGAGGGTGACTTCAATGCAATCCTGAGGGCGGAAGAAAAAAATTGGAGGTTGGCCAGCTGAGCACGTTTCGATTGAGGAGTTTGCCAATTTTAATCTTGTCACTGGAATGTCTTAGTTGTAATATACTGGCAACTGCTATACATGGCTCAAGTTGAAGCAAGATAATCGGCGGGGATCGAGGTTGGATCGAGTTTTGGTTGACAATGCTTGGTTAGAATTGGCGCCTTCAACTTCAGTAGAGCATCTTAATAAGGCTGAATCAGATCACGCGCCATTACTTACTAAATTTAAGTCCAACTCGGCTGGAGGCAGAAAGAAATTTAGATTTTTTGACTTTTGGATTAAACATGAGGATTTCAAGTCTTTGATTCAACAAGCTTGGCTATCAGTGGATCACCGAAATGGGATAACCAGACTAGCACTTAGACTTGATGCTTGCAGGAAAGTTCTATCAACATGGAGTCGCAACACATATGGCGATACTTTTCAGTAGGTGAAGGTAGCGGAGGATGATGTCTTGGCAGCGGAGATCTGCAATAAGAAACATAATTCACCAGCAAGTCGTCAACATCTGGCTAAGGCAACTGCCATTCTTAAACAACGTATGAGCATTGAGGAGGCTTATTGGAAGCAGTAGTCCCGTCTGAAATGGGACCTAGAAGGAGATAAAAATGCTGCTTATTTTCATGGTTGTGTGACTAATCGTAAGAGATCACTCCAAATTCACTCTATTACGACTGAAGATGGTATTATATTGAAAGAAAAGCCTTTCATTCATGCATATGCTAAGGAGTTTTACTCCAAGTTATATGAAAGAGGTGAAATTCGGGAGGATAGTGATCTCTTACTGAACATTCCTTCTTTAGTGAAGGAGAAGGACAATAATATATTGATTGCAGCACCAACTTCGGATAAGATATTCGAAGCTATCAAGTCACTTGATCAATATAGGTCATTTGGGCCGGATGGCTTCACCCCACTGTTCTTTATTGTCTGTTGGGACATTATCAGTTAGGACATTACAGAAGTATTAGGAATGTTTGTCGATGGGTTTGTATTACCTCGATCTTTCAAAAACACCTCCTTAGTCCTTATACCAAAGGTGAAGCAGCCACGAACATTTGGAGATTATCGGCCTATCAGCCTATGCTCTGTTATGAACAAATTAATTTCAAAGCTACTGTCTCGTCGTCTCGCTCCTTTACTCCCACGTCTGATATCTTCTGAACAAAGTGGATTCGTTAAGGGCTGAGAGATTGTCGACAACATATTGCTTGCTCAAAAAATGATAGCCAGAATGAACAAGAATCATAAATGGGAAAATACAGCGATCCAAATGGATATGATGAAAGCATATGACATGGTTGATTGGAGATTCCTGATAAAGGTATTGCGTAAATTCAGATTTCATAATAAATGGGTGGACATGATGCTTCGGTTTGTCAACAACGTCTGGTATGCTCCTTTGATCAATGGTGAATCAACGAAATATTTTCAAGCTTTCAGAGGTGTTAGACAGGGGGATCCCCTATCTCCGGTACTCTTCATCATTGCGGCAGAGGTGCTATCTCGAAGCTTGAAGAAATTGCCTGAGATAGATGGATTTTTATCATTCATATCTCCTAAAGGTTGTCCACCGATTACTCATTTAGCATATGCAGATGACGTCCTTCTTTTTGCAGCTGGAGATCTCCGCTCTATCTCTAAAATCAATGAAAATCTGATAAGTTATGAGGCTGTCTCTGGACAGAAAATTAACAAGGCCAAATCTTTTATCTACATCTCGAAGAACATTATCAATGAAAGGGGCTCAGAACTGGCATCCACAACAGGTTTTAATATTGGTACTCCCCCGTTCACCTATCTCGGGTGTCCTCTAATGGCAGAACACCGCAATGGTGGCATGTAGGAGGAGTTACTTACTAGAATTCGCATCAAATTGGAAGGCTGGCATAACAAAATTTTGTCACCAGGGGGTAAGCTTGTTTTAATCAAGGCTGTCTTAACCACAATTCTTGTTTATACATTAGCTGCTTACAATCCTCCTATTACAGTATTACATAGAATTGAGAGTATGTTCTCGAGTTTTTTCTGGGGTGCTCAAGACGGTGTGGCTAAACGAATATGGCTTGGATGGGACAGGCTTGCTAGAACAAAACAGTACGAGGGATTGGGCATCAAGAGATTAGAGGACATGATGCATGCTTTGACAATCAAATTATGGTGAAAATTCCTAACGCAAGACAGCTTATGGACTCAATTTTTCAAAGCCAAGTATTGTTCTAATGCTACACCTTTGGATGTAGCTATTACATCTAATGCATCACATGTTTGGAAGCGACTCATATTTGGCAGGGATATAGCACAACAACATATAATTCTCATTAATGAAGCATGGAGATGGGGTAATACCCGGCCAGGAATATTTTCGGTTGCCTCAGCTTGGGATATTGCTCGTGTTCACAGGCCAGTTTTACCCGATTTTACCCACAATTGGAGCACTTGTATTCCTATTAAATGGTCGGTGTTACTCTGGAGAATCCTGCACAACAAGCTCCCCACAGACGACAATCTTGCACGTCTTGGCTATAGTCTAGCTTCAAAGTGTCATTGTTGTGCCAATAGTGGTACAGAAACATTGGAACACTTGCTGCATGAGGGTGATATGGCTAAGGGGGTATGGAAAGCAATTCAACCCGAACTTGATCCTAACCAAACCCAAACCATTTTAGACATGTAGTGTGTCCAAATTGGTTCATGTGGATATATATTTTTTAGTATATATAGACTATGTTTATTAATATATGTATAGACTGTGTTTTAGTAATGAAAAAATATATTTAGTATACCTATTTATAAATAGATAAACATATATAAATATATATATGTATATATGTGTGGAAATTTATATGTACACAGTTTATAAATATTTTACATAATAGGCGGATATGGATACTAGATGTCTTATATATAAATATTTTCTATTGAATTATTCTAGAGTTTTGAGATTTTATTTTAGATTTTTAGGATATTTAAAATTTATTTTTATTATTATTCAAAATAATTAAATAATAATAATACTAGTAATAGTAATGATAATTATTATAACAAAATGAGGGAGTAGTATAAATATTTTAATTGAGTATATATTTTAAATTATAATAAATTATTTTAGATTTTGGTATATCTTTTGAAATATATTTAAATTATTTATTAGAAAAATGAATTAGAAAAAATTAAAACCCATGAGTTACTGTTCCCTTGCGGAAATAATATTCATGAGCGTCCCGCCGTAGGCCACCACCGGTCGACAAACGTGGGACCAAGTGATGGACAGCAGCGCACCACAGTAACATGGACAACAACATTGTGCAGCGACAGCGCCAATTTCGCAAATAGTTTCACGCCACCTCGCTTGCTCGTTTTGTGACCCATTTTCTCTGGTATATAGACAACCTAACCCTCTAGGATTTCCTATAAGTAGTTTTTTTTTTTTTGCATCATGTGCAAGAAAAATCGAATTCCAAAATCGAGAAAAAATTTAATTTTTGGACGTTAGAAACTTTCTCGTAACACTATTATAGAAGCCGATTTTCGGATCGGATATCGAGAATTTTGAAATTCCATAAGAACAGAGTTGTATCCAATATGAACAGCTTTACAATGAATATTTATTCATAATTTTTTGTACATTAGTTTGTAAATAAAATTAGTTCCAAAAACCCTGAAAAACTATTTTTGAAACATAAATTTTTTTCTATACAGGGTCCTTTCCGACAAACCGGGCGACTTGGTTGCAAACCACTTGCATAGAAAGGTGTATATGGACGTTGCGGACGTGTGGTCTTTGATAAAACTTGAATTGGTTGTGTGTGCACGACGAATTCGATACGTATCAATCAAAAATTATCGTATCGGCCCCTTTGCAAAAGCCTTAATTAAATTTTGCATATTTGTCACATTGTGATGAAACTTGTTCCACTAGACTCGTATCATTTTTCTAGTTATGTGAGCCATGTTTGGTCCAATTTTGGAAAGGTTTACCAAAATGCTATTTTGGCGGGCCCACAATCCGACTCAATAGCCGATTTTGTGCACGGCTCATCGAAAACCAAATATTGATATACCGTTGAGTTCATTTCAAAAAACTAGACGCGTAGGTAAATAATTTGTCGAATTTAGAGACCATAGGATTTGACATGTTTTCTGGTGCAAAGTGAGTCCAACGACGGATACTATTTTGATCCGAAATTACCGTTTTGTCTCTGTGTCCAGAATTGGACTTGTGGGTGGTCAGACTTAGATATTTTTCTTATGCGAAACACATTGGTGATGTCTATTTCAACATCCAGAGTCATTTGTAGGAGTTTGTCTTTTGTATCTCACTAAATGATTGGATATTGTCGATTTTATGTGCTACCACCATGCAAGTATATCTTGCCAAACTTTACAGTATTTACATGCTTTTCTATATTTCTATTCTTTTATGTCTTACTTAGTTATATATTTCTCCGGCTCAATGTCATAGTTATTTCCTAGTTTTACGTGCACATAAATTGTTACTCTTTCTCCATATCACGTGTCCTAATTTTCTTATCTTGTTCATATCTAGTGAAAGTAACGCCTTGCCTATGCCATGATATCTTGACATGACCTAACTAGGACTTGACATATTTGACTTGACTTGTTCGACTCATAGCAATTGTCGAGGACCTTGTTATAGACGTGGCTATACTTGACCACTACTCTCAATCGTTAGCAACCACCGGGCTGCGATTGAGACATACTATAGGTTGTTAGCAACCACCGGGCTATAAGCTATAGGATCATTAGCAACCACCGGGCTACGGTTTACCTCGATTTACTTTTAGTCACATTTATTAGCACAATTCTCGAGACATGCCATTTGTTTTTTGTTTTATTTCTTGTATTGTACTTTCTTCAGTCTTTATTTCCTTGTACTATTTTATATCTTTTCATGCATGTTATTTACTGTCAAAGTATGTATGTATATTATGTGTCTTGCTAGTCCCCTAAGGACCAGGTGATTTATCCGGGTATTAGATGAAGGTATGATATATTGATGGATGATGGTTGCTACACTAAGACTACAGGTATATTTAGTTGATGCTATTATTAATCTCTTCCTTATTCTAATTCTGTCATTTATTTGACTCATGCTGTTATTATAGCCTAATCTTCTATAAGATTCATCTTTTTTCTAGCTTATTCATGATAAATGTATTATTGGGATCCACGCTAATACATTTATCAATTCTAGAATCAGTGTATTACGGTCTGATCAACCTTAATGTACTTGATTCGTCATTTTTATTATTATTTAGTGGATTAAGATATAGTTGATTTAGAACAACAAGACATCTTATATGTATTCGAGCTGGGCTGGAGTCCTCTAGATACGTAGCTAGCATGTATACGATTTAGATTCCTACATATTTTGGGACTGAGCATTACAGTGCAGGTTCATGAGTTGCTGGAGAGTAACTCTGAGAGGGTTTTTAGATCCCCTAAACTTAGCAACCATGCCTCATCTTGAGACACATACCCCAAGGCTGTAATCGACGACACACCGCTGGTAACCAAAGACTCACCATCGCCACGACTAGCCAGAGAGTTGAAACTATCTGAGACCATCAACTCCCGGCCAACAGGTGAGCCTAGGAGCTTTGGCAGCAACTCAACCTCAGACAACCCCTGCGAAGTACGATTCCTATAACTTTTTGTGCCATAAATACCCTTATTCGACCGTACCAAAGGAATACCCGCTCCATTCGACTAAGCGAGTTCCTCTCTGTCGACCTCATCAACCCACCTAGAATAACCAAGAGCTCTACACTTCTCAGATTCGGCAGTACCCAAAAATGGAGACGCAGAAGTCCCATTCGCCTGCCTTCTCCTACAGGACCCCCGTAGTGATGCCTTTTAGCAGGATGGGTAGGAAGCATATCCACCGATGGAGAATCTATTAGGGATCCAAACCTGTGTTCGGAGTCACCAAGAATAGCACCCGTCCTATGCCGAACCGAGTAGTACACGGCTGTTAGGCACCCGGACCAACCAAAAACAGATCTAGGCCAAGGATCATTCGCCTTATCTAAGCTCAGATAGCAGGCCTGAGGAGACATTGCCACTCCTCCAAGGGGCACGAAGGAGCTGGCCACGGACTCATAAGTTGTCATCTCAGCAGCATAGGGAGACATATGATGCCCAGAACAAGCGGGCCAGCTTTAGATCCTGGAACAGCTTTGGTAACCAGTACGAAGGCCTTAGACGGCCTGGAGGCTGACCTAAACTAGCTGCTAGGGGAAGCAGCAGAAGAAGGACCTTATCCGGAGACATGGTCTGGAATGGTCTCCTGACCATTCAAACCCACCACGACAGAAACCAAAAACTCCCCAAAGAATCCTGATGCCGTACGGGAACATGTTCAGAGACAAAGCCCAGAAACCCAGCGAGAGAGGAATGAAGCAAAACGCATGCGGAGACCACTCATGCTGCCTCAACACTAACCTGCATAAGACCAACCTTGTAAGGCCACTTCCCGATTTTTAAAATTTTTTCTATTTATTTTATTTGTAGTTTTAAATATTCTACTAGTAGAAAATATATTTTTATCTTTAATTTTATAAAAGGGTATTTTGATTGAGAAAGGTTCAAAATTATTTTAATTTTAATTTTGTATTTATAAAAATATTTTTACTTAATTTATTATTATTATTTATTTTCTATTTTTAAATTTATAAAATCTATTTTTGAAATATAGATATCATTTTAAGTAATATTATTGTGATCATTATGGACGATGATTTGATCAATCTTCTGGATTTAAATCTATGGAAGGATCTATACATGGAAATTCTAATCCTTTCCTAATTAAGGAAACCCCACTCCTATATATGGGGGAGGTTTCCTCTATTTTCTCTACAACCCAAAATTTCTTAAATCGACACCATCACAAATCGTGCGTGCATCGTGTTCGTGTTCCTATTTTCTTTTTCAATTATTTTTTACATGTACATGTTTCCTATCTCGTATCTGATAACCCCAGACACTTATCCAAAATAATTATTATGTCGTGTCCGACAAACCGAACACGACACCAATCCTTCTCCTGTGTTTCTGTCATGCACGACACGACACGAATCCCTAATCATCACCATCCCTAATCCCCAATCCTAACCTTAACTCTAATTCCCTAATTCCTTATTCCTGTGACTTGTGTCCTGTGTTCGAGGATATGGACACAGTGGTCCTTTCAAATCTGCAGCCCTCGAGCTAGTTTCCTTCCCCGTGATCGCGTCCAGATCCCCGTGCCTCCCTGCTGGCGAGCTACTGCACCCTGCACCCACAAACTACCACCGTCCGCTGTTCGACGCCATCACCATCATCTCTATCGCCATCTCTACATCCAGCCACCCGTATCACCACCATTATTGTCGATAGTTCGTTGTCCACCACCACCGGTCTAGGCCAACTCTGCCTCTGACTTCTACTCCACCCCGAACACAACACCACCGCCACAACACAGAATACCCCAACCACCCCCTCCAAAAGAAATCATACCTGATATGGCCACCGACCATGGCCTGTGCTCCACTCAATCTCCGCCAGCGCTTGTGAGCTCCGTCTAGCCATGCATCCTCGAGCACCGAGTTTCTTGAGCAGCGCATCGTGTCTCAGGCCGTACACTAGCCTTGATCGCCGCCCTTCCCAGAGATCTGACCTCCTCCATCTTTGTGGTGCCCCCGCGTTCCCGAGCTTCCTCCGGCGTCTTCCTCTGCCCAACGACGGTCGCAGTGAGCTTCGTTCCACCCCATCTCGAACCCTCCTCTCTAGATCTCTCTCTCTCACTCTCTCTCTCTCCCGTGTCCTCCTTCCTCTCTGACTTATGATCTATCTCGAGCTCTCGTCCCTCTTCTGCTTCTTCAACTTCCTTTTCTTTTCCTTTCTTTTTTCTGTTTTCAGTCTCTTCATGTGGAAGAGAGGATTTGTTTTATGTTATTTTTATTTTTTTCTTTTTATTTTATTTTAGTTTAGTTTTATTCTTCTTTGTTGACATTTATGGTTTTGGTTTATTTTGAATTGGGCCAGACCTATATTGGCTGTGGGCCGGAATGAAGGGTTTTGATTTATTAGCTTTAATTTATTTGGTAATGGGTTTGGGTTAGGTTTGATTTAGTTAATGGGTATTTGTATTTTGATTTACTGTTAATATCAGTTATATATATTTTTCAATGATTATTATTATTATTATTATTATTATTATTATTATTAATATTATTACTATTATTATTATTTTGTCGTTATTATTATTATTTTATTTTATTAATCGGTTATTTAGTGAAATGGTGTTGGACCATTTATTTATATATGAGTTTTTTATTAATTATGGACTTGTATTTCGACTTCCACGGATATAATACTTCTAATAAGTTTTCATATATAATAATTTTAGAATAGTTTTTATATATATTGTAAACAAGAATTATTTTCTAAAAGATTTTTCCTTATTTTAAAATATAATGGGTTAAAATCTATTTTAGTAAGATAAGTATTTCTTTCAGTAAGTTTTGGGCTTCTAGTAATATTTATGGGTTTTTGGTCTTTAATAAAGGCTAATGATTTTATAGTTTTAAATATTTTATTAATGTTTCTAAACTAAGTTTTGTATATATTTATTTATACATTCACCTTGGGTTATCAATCTTGATCATGACTAGTCATATATTCATATTTTCTTGTAATTCCGACTATTTTATATTGACCCTAGGCTAACTGGACCGTTCTTGACCCAATGATACCGTCTGTTCCACCATTAGAGGCCATCTTGCGTTATTGTGACATCCACGACTATTCTGTGCCAACATGATCATGTCACACAACAACTGTAACTTAATTGAGGCAAGTACACTATTGTTTTATGTGCTTATTACAATATAATGCTATCTTTTATGGTGTTTCATTGAGTATCATGTTGAGATAAGATTGTGACACGGTAGGCTTGATTGTATCATTGAACGTTTATTGATTGTTTAGTGAGTCGGAAGGAGAAATGCTACTAGATGCATGAACAAACCCCAATGAATGTTTAATGAATGATAGCTAAGTCATACAACTCACGTATGAGTTAGTCGTACTAAAAATGTGTGACAGCCAACGTATGATGTGCCGTATTAGCCCAGCCGTTCATATGTCAAAATGTATTTCAATGTACTGTTTGATTAGTTTTACTTGTTCATGTTCATTTTCCACTTATTTTGATAACATGTTCCTGCTAGTAGTTTTTTGTACATGTTATCGTTCCAGTTCATATACATGTTCCTTTACTGTTATATTGCATCTCTACTGTCTAGTTTATTTTGTATTAAGTTATATAAATGCAATAGGGTTGTACTTTGCTCTTTTTTCTGACTGATCATTACAGATGACTTGGCATGCTTTCTACTTTTGCGCTAAGGACCATACGGGTGGAGATAGAGATCTTGGAAGCGACCATAGATTCTAGATATGTTAGTTAGTTTCTTTTATTTAAATGTTTAGCAGGTTTGTTCCCAAAAATTATTTTTGTTGTATTATTAGATTTTTAAATAAAATAGTTATTATGAATGAGCAATTAGATATGATTTTGTTGTACTTGATATTGACATTAAGACCTTGACAACGTACTATCGCCGATGCGGTATAGGCTCGACCAGCAAACATAAAGTCTACACAAGCACGATGAATAGTATCAACTGAAGGACGCAAATGTTTGAACTTTCCAACTATAGTGAGTCATAACGGGCGGGGAGAATCGCATCGTCCTCCTCATCGAAAGAGATCTATGGAGCTCCCAAGAAAAAAAGGATGAACCCTAAGGCGGAGCACCGGCTCCGATACCACATCGGAGCCCGATACTACTGCTCTTGTAACTCCACTTCCCGGTTTTAAAATAAATAATTAGATTTCTAAAAAAATTATATACTTGTTATTATTTGCTTTAAATAATAAATGGTTTTAAATAATAAATTTTGGATGATATATTTTGGAGGAAATTTATTTTGGACTACTTTTCAAAATTGAGAAGTTGTTACAACAACTTTTGGGCCCACCATGTGAGTTCTTAACTATTTTTAAGCTATTTCTTGAAAAAGTGAAAAAGTAGAGGATTATAGTGCAAATAATTCTTGGCGGGGGGGGGGGGTCCTTTGCTATATTTCTTGACGGGAGGGGTATAGTACAAAAATGCACTTTTCCTTTTTAATGAGCTGAGTAGTGAAGAAAGAGAGTATTCTCACTCTCAATTCTTCTGAACTCTCGAGAAGGATTTTTCCCAAATCTGCCGACGAGTTTCCAACCTAACCCTAACCCCGATCTTCTCCGGCGAGCCTTCCAACCGACAGCACCATCGACGACGAGTTTTCCGACCTACAACATCCTTCTCCGACGTCAGCTACTTCCCGACAACGACTCCTCCGACGGTGCGGCGGTAGTTTTCAGACTCGCGATGGAGTTCATCCCTTCTCCATAGCATCGACGACTAGATCCTGATGTCCGGGCGGCACACGGGTCTTTTCTCCAACGTCGGTGACGAGCTTCTCATGGCGGCTCGATGGCGATGGTGGTGGCGACAATGATCGGCCCATCCTCTCGCAGCGGCAGCTGGATCCAGATCTTCGTCGAGCAGTGTGCGGCTTCCAACTCCTCGTACGACCGCTTCCGACGAAGGTAAGGCGGTTCCCTTCGGTGGCGCACGACCACTATCTCCAGCGCACAACCAGTAACGGTGGCGTCTCCTGAGTTCATCCCTGGCTGGCGTCTGAACGCTAGATCTCTCTGGCGTTCGCCCTCGGAAGCGCTCTAGCTACACGCGACCCCGGCGACGATGAACGACGAGCTCGACCATGACGATCGAGGCAGATTCATCTCTGGCGACCGAACCCCGGATTTTCGATGGCAACGACTATGCAAAATTCCTTTTCCGACGGCCGATCGTCTTCTCAAGTGATCCTATCCTCCGGTAATGAGATGATCTCTTCTCGACGACGACCAGGTAGGTATCGGGATGAAATCCCTGATTATTGGAGTACTTCTTTATAATTTTGGTGGAATCCATTGAACTGACTTATGATCTCTTTTGTGTTCTTGCTCGATACTTGTTCGACACAATGCCGCAAAGAACTCTTGAGCACCACGGGACACAGAATTCAGATCCGACTTGTGTAGAGATATTCTCGACCTACCTCTTTTCTTCAGCTAAGGACTTTGATTGCATTTGGACACGAGGAGGCGTGTCCACTGCCTAGGATTGTATCCAAAAATTGAGAAAGCATATTCCCTATTCTGCTGTGCATCATTCTTTAGGTAACTACGTTATCTTCTGTAAATTCTAGAATATTTACTTCCCTTCTTTGAGTCGGGTGTGTGTTGGACAGGATAGGAAGGTTGTTTGGGGTTGGCGTGTCCAGTTTAGTGTCCTGGTACATCAATTTGAATGCTGATGTTGTGTCCAAATGGCGTGTACGTGCCCAGACTGTGTGCGTGTGTTGCTGATTCCTTGGAGTAGTAGGGAGCGAGACCCTTACCAGTTGAATTCTCAATTCGATTTGGATTGTATTTTTGGCAGAAGCTAATTCAGGAGTTTATTTTGATCTTGCTTATGATATTTATGGTTGTTTAATTGTATGATTTGAGTTTTGTTGAATTCCTTATTTTGTTTTGGAGTTAGGATTCCAATTTGTATTAATTCTCAAGGATGGGTGTTGTGGTTACTAGTGTTAGTTTGGAAGATCCATTTTGGATTATGTTAAACTTTTTTAAATGTTTTGGTTCTATTGAGTGAACCTGAGACTTGTGTACCAGGGCTTAGTTCTAGTGATGAGCCTGTCATTGTGTGTATATGTGGTTCAGTGATGAACTTGAATTATATCCAATTTTATTCCTGGATGGCAGTTAGTATTAATTTCAGTGAGGAATGAAATGGTATTGTTTGAAAAGGACTGGTAGGTCAGTTACCTAGCTGGAAATCCATCTTGAATGGTTGTCAACCCAACTGTTGAGGATTGGCTTTTGGCTCCTTTGATTTCAGAATTCATGTTTAGGTCTGTGGAGGAGTTGTCCAGGTGGAACATTTCATATAGACTCTGGTTACTTGAGTATCTTGTACTCTTACTATAAGTCTTCTTAATTGAGAGTTGCTAGTAGCTATATCTTATAATTACAGTATGATGTGGTGGCTGGAACTTGTCATCTGCCATCCACAAAACTCTTTAATCTATCCTACAGAATCAGCATCATTCCTAGCCTAGTATTGAAAACTGAGAATGGTATGCTCATTGATGACTATAATACTCTAAGCAGGGCAACTGCAGTCCTCTTCTAATTGTTACTTAACCCAAACCTTTTACCTTCCCTGTTTTAGTTGTCAGTTTAGTCATTCCATAGAAATCAGTTGGCTTTACTTAACAAATGTTTTTATGATGAGTTAAGGATTGGAAAGTGATGATCTGGCTTCATAATTTTTTTAAGAAAGAATGGGTTGTAGAGTGCATAAGGAGTATTTGTAGATAATTAATCTCTAGGTAAATCTACCCTTTAAACTATTAACCAACTTGTAAAATCTGTAAACAGGAGAACATCCAGATTTATTCTTTACCCGTACATTCCTGGAGCAAGGTAAGTTCTTTTCTACGGTTTTGTACATTTACATTCCTGTACCCTTTCTTGTGACACGTCATGGCACGATATTCATGTACTCCTGTATTCCTGTACCCTTGCTCTTGTACTTGTCAGTGTCGGGTGGAGAAATACACTAGCCATGTGACCAATCCCAGTTACTATATATTCCTGTACCTAGCTTAGGCCTCGTACTATGCACGCGGGTCCTAAGTCGTACCATATTCATGTACTCCTGTTCATGCTCCTGTACTCACCCCAGCCGGTCATATGGACTAGATGTATTTCGATATTGTGCACTTGTCATGTCTTGTACTTCAGGATTATAGTTTCATTCCTGTACTTTACATGTTCCTGTACTTTACATTCATGTACTATAGTTCCTGTACTTATTCTATGTACTACTTTCATGTACTTTCATGTTCATTCCTGTATTTCATTTTATGTACTCCTGTACCCTGTTCATATTATGTTCATGTTTCATTACCTAGAACTGTACTTTGCTCCATTCTTGAATAGGATATATTGCAGGTATGCTTATAGGACATTATTCTACTCTATGGGCCAGAGCCCAGGATTTAGCTGAGCAGGATGAGGCTTAGCTTGAGGCTTCAGGTTTAGATTACTTAGCTTTACTTTGAGATGTTGACTTTAGAGTTCATAGCACTTTTCATTCCTGTTGATTCTGGTACATTATGATATCTGGATTTGTGGATTATGGTGATCATTCTAGGATACGTTTTTAGATGATGTGATTCTATACTTTCATGTTTATCTAGTTAGTTTTCCCTAGCTTGGTACAACTTACTTTGTCGTGTCTAACGACGAAGGCTAGGCGTGTCTGACTCGTGTCCGTTTATTCGGGAGCGGGTCGTGACATGTTTTTAGTGGTGGCCCATACAGGTCTATCCTAATGGTACCTAGGTCTTAGCGTACTATTGGGGGACTTCATTGCACTAGGGAAACTTGATCACAGCATAGGAAAATCTGGAAATAAGGGTATATCAGGTATATCAGGTATGTCAGGTATATTGATATTCTATAAATACTTGTTGTATTTAGGTCTAGGTTATTTTAATATTTTTCTGTTTTTCAGATAGTTCAGAAGCACGCGACACCAGAACTGTTGATCCACCTACACTTGAAGGTTTGAGCTTCCACTACCTTCTATCACCCTACTATCCCCATAGGTAGTACGTAGTTGACGGAGACGTTTGAATAGTCCCTTGACAACCAGAGGGAGCAGGCCATCCTTTCCAAGTCAGACTTGTGGATGCACTCTCCGAGCCAGGAAGGACTTCTGATTTCAAGACCCTCAGACACTTGGACTTTTTCGACACCGAGCGCATATCTTGCACCAGGGAGCCGATCGAGAACCTGAAGCCGCCACTGAAGATCACCTCAGCATGTGAGGATCCGACTTCTCTGAAGATTAGAGCCACCAGCCAGGAAATCAAGAATGTAGCACGGACAATAGGACGCGACGGAAAGCTGAAGTTCAGGAGAGACATGAAGACTTATGACAAAGACAACAACTAGCCTGGACCTGCAAAGGGTCGCAACACTCAGTCGGCGTTTCTTCGGTCATACCACCAGTTGCATCATCGGAAGCAGATCTCAACAGCCAGCATGTCAACAGACGTATATTCCTATCAGAGGCTCTGCGCTTCAGCCCAGCGGAAGATCCAGACTCAGATTCAAATGACGACTACTTGCAATTTCTGTCGTCGCCAGGACATCACTACAAAGAGTGCCATAAAAGACGAAGGCTATGCCTGCACTGCAAATCGCCTGCCCACCAAGTCAAGGACTACTGGAGACCGCTGATCACACTGCCCAAGGACAAGCACGTGGAGCACCAGTATCACAGAAGGACCCGTCTCTCCAGATTAAGTAACAACCTGGAGCACTACCACAGGGACCAGTCTACGACAGAACAGTTGAAGAAGGTTGAAGAGATTCTAATCCCGAAAGAATACTGAAGATAGACAGAAGACTCTTTTGCATGGTTGGAGAAAACCATGGATCAGGATTCATAATCCAGTTTTTTCTTAGATTTCTCTTGCACCTAGATTGTTTCTTAGAAACTTCCTTGTTTCCTATTTAAGGATTATTAGATTTTATTTCCTATTCTGAAACCGTGGTCGCTATTCTAGGTGTATTTTTAAAGTTGTTTCCATCCTTGTTCGTAAACTCTGCTCTGATTCAAGATTTTCTTCCTGCTCGATAACTCGTTTCCTATGGCGTCGTTTTCTAATTCAAGATTTGGTTCAACTCGAATTTTGTTCCCCATTCAGACCCGATTAATATTTAAGATTTTACTTCGGATTACATTCCTATTCAAATTTATGACATTCAAAACCTTGTTTGAATCTTACTTCTATTCGAGATTTCATTTTCAGATTTCGTCTTCTATCTTTGAAATTTTGACTCGTTTCCTATAAGATTTTATTTCTCATTCGTGAATTGATTTCTATTCACGATCTTGTTTGATCTTGTCTCTTATTTTGAGATTTCACTTGTTTCATATCCGCTATTTAATACCATGTTTTCATATTCATTTTTCATGACTTTGTTTCCTATTATTGGATTCTATTTGAAATTTTGTTTCCTATTTGAATTATGTACTATTCAAGAATTATTCCTACTTGAAATATCATTCTGAAACCTTGTTTGAACCTTCGCTTCTATTGATGCTTGTTTGGGATTCTATTTCCTATTCCAGATTTTATATTTATTTGAGATTTTATTGAAACTTGTATGGAATTTTATTTATTTTGAACTTGTATCCTCTCTAATACCTTGCTCAGATCATCCTTCGAGACTCTGTTATCCCTTCGGGATAATGTCCCTTATATGGAATCTTGTTACTGTTCCAGATATCAGTTGGAATTCCGTTATAATTTGAAACTTTGCTCCCTGTCTGAAATTTTAAATCTCCCTGGTTGCCCTCTTATACTCACCGATGGGATCCCTTGTCGTCTCTTAGTACCTAATAAATCCTTGTATTCTAACAGTCAAGTAACTTCACCATTTCCGTGACTTGGACTATTGAAACTCATTTTGAATTCCTTGGAACTCTTTTGAAATTCCTAGGGATAAAGTCGAGAGGCTATTCGATGACCTACTATGGCATGATAGTTGTGCGCTGCAGCCATTAGCTAGATTATGGAGGCTGAGGGTTCACTGCAGCTAGTAGCGCACTGGCGAGGCAGGAACTCTAAGTTGAAATGATTTCAGACAATCATAGGTTTTTCGAGTACTATCGAGACTTGTCAAATCTTCATATTTTGATCTCTTGAGTTGCTTGTTAATAATTGTTTGAAAATGGATAAGGTTTACATAATATTCTGTGACATATTGATGTTTGAGCCACGGAGCCGAAAGTCCACTGCAGCCAGACCTATACTGGCGGGGTAGGGATCTAAGCAAAGTGATTTCAAATACCTGTATGTTCTCGGGTATCACAAAAATTATATTTATTTTTCATATAATTATTGGTTTACAAAAATCACAGATCCTTGCACGTTCATTCCGATTTGATACTGTATCGCCTGAGTATTCGTGCATTCCTCAAATCAACCCTTGCTAATTACCTTCTAGTATTGTATCGTTAGATCATTGATTTTCTTAAATTATGCATTGCCAGATTTTAATTCCATACTTCTTTTGTATCTTGTCTAAATTTTGATCTTAAATCATGTCTGTCTGACCATGATTCTTCTATCTTGTCCTAACCCACTTGTGTTAAACCATCAATTATGATCGTACTTAATAGTGGTGTCTTCATGATTTTGCTCCTCTAAGTTGTAATCCAAACTTTATTCCATTCGTACCTATTTAATCCTTGATCATTGTTAGAACGTATTATTTCAACTCCTTGTGTGTAATTATCGTATTTGATCTCAAAGGCTCAGGGCATTTCAGAGTTACACAGGATCGGCAGAAGCACTGGACAGACAGCAGCAGACGGCCACTGGAGTTCGCGATTGGAGATAGAGTGTTCCTGAAGATCTCACCGACTAGGGGCGTCATCAGATTCGGCAGAGGCGGAAAGCTCAGTCCGAGATTCATCAGACCTTTCGATGTGATGGCACAAATTTGTGAGGTGGCGTATCGACTAGCACTTCCAGCTAGCTTGGAGGGAGTGCATGATGTTTCCATGTATCTCAGCTCCGACGCTACATTCCAGACCCGAGCCACGTGGTGGACTATTCCGAGCTGGAGGTGGGCCCGAGATTGACTTACGAGGAGCAGCCAGTGGAGATCCTCGATCGGAGGGAGAAGCGCTTGCGAAACCAGACCATTCCTCTTGTTCGTGTCATGTGGAGACACCACTCTCCGAAAGAGTACACATGGGAGCGCGAGGACGAGATGCGGGAGTGCTATCCCACTCTGTTTGATTGATTTGATTGTACTCTGTTTGTGGAATTCTATTTTCAATAAATAACTAGTGTTTGGACCCTTGTGATTTGTTGAGATTTATTTTTTGGTCCTTTGAATTTCGAGGACGAAATTTTTTTAAGTGAGGGAGATTTGTAACTCCACTTTCCGGTTTTAAAATAAATAATTAGATTTCTAAAAAAATTATATACTTGTTATTATTAGCTTTAAATAATAAATGGTTTTAAATAATAAATTTTGGATGATATATTTTGGACTACTTTTCAAATTTAAGAAGTTGTCACAACAACTTTTGGGCCCACCATCTGAGTTCTTAACTGTTTTAAGCTATTTCTTAAAAAAGTGAAAAAGTAGAGGATTATAGTGCAAATAATTCTTGGCGGGGGGGGTCCTTTGCTATATTTCTTGACGGGAGGGCTATAGTGCAAAAATGCACTTTTCCTTTTTAATGAGCTGAGTAGTGAAGAAAGAGAGTATTCTCACTCTCAACTCTTCTGAACTCTCGAGAAGGATTTTTCCCAAATCCGCCGACGAGTTTCCAACCTAACCCTAACCCCGATCTTCTCCGACGAGCCTTCCAACCGACAGCACCATCGACGGCGAGTTTTCCGACCTACAGCATCCTTCTCCGACGTCAGCTACTTCCCGACAACGACTCCTCCGACGGTGCGGCGGTGGTTTTCAGACTCGCGACGGAGTTCATCCCTTCTCCACAACGCTGGCGACTAGATCCTGATGTCCGGGCGGCGCACGGGTCTTTTCTCGAACGTCGGTGGCGAGCTTCTCATGGCGGCTCGATGGCGATGGTGGTGGCGACGATGATCGGCCCATCCTCTCGCAGCGGCAGCTGGATCCAGATCTTCGTCGAGCAGTGTGCGGCTTCCAACTCCTCGTACGACCGCTTCCTACGATGGTAAGGCGGTTCCCTTCGGTGGCGCATGACCGCTATCTCCAGTGCACAACCAGTAACGGTGGCGTCTCCTGAGTTCATCCCTGGCTGGCGTCTGAACGCTAGATCTCTCTGGCGTTCGCCCTCGGAAGCGCTCTAGCTACACGCGACCCCGGCGACGATGAACGACGAGCTCGGCCATGACGATCGAGGCAGATTCATCTCTGGCGACTGAACCCCGGATTTTTGATGGCAACGACTGTGCAAAATTCCTTTCCCGACTGCCGATCGTCTTCTCCAGTGATCCTATCCCCCGGCAATGAGATGATCTCTTCTCGACGACGACCAGGTAGGTATCGGGATAAAATCCCTGATTATTGGAGTAATTTTTTATAATTTTAGTGGAATCCATTGAACTGACTTATGATCTCATTTATGTTCTTGCTCGATGCTTGTTCGACACAATGCCGCAAGAAACTCTTGAGCACCACGGGACACAGAATTAAGATACGACTTGTGCAGCGATATTCTCGACCTACCTCTTTTCTTCAGCTAAGGACTTTGATTGCATTTGGACATGAGGAGGCGTGTCGACTGCCTAGGATTGTATCCAAAAATTGAGAAAGCATATTCCCTATTCTGCTGTTCATCATTCTTCAGGTAACTATGTTATCTTCTGTAAATTCTAGAATATTTACTTCCCTTCTTTGAGTCGGGTGTGTTGGACAGGATAGGTAGGTTGTTTGGGGTTGGCGTGTCCAGTTTAGTGTCCTGGTGCATCAATTTGAATGCTGATGTTGTGTCCAAATGGCGTGTATGTACCCAGACTGTGTGCGTGTGTTGCTGATTCCTTGGAGTAGCAGGGAGCGAGACACTTACTAGTTGAATTCTCAATTCGATTTGGATTGTATTTTTGGCAGAAGCTAATTCAGGAGTTTATTTTGATCTTGCTTATGATATTTTTAGTTGTTTAATTGTATGATTTGAGTTTTGTTGAATTCCTAATTTTGTTTTGGAGTTAGGATTACAATTTGTATTAATTCTCAAGGATGGGTGTTGTGGTTACTAGTGTTAGTTTGGAAGATCCATTTTGGATTATGTTAACCTTTCTTAAATGTTTTGGTTCTATTGAGTTAACCTGAGACTTGTGTACCAGGGCTTGGTTCTAGTGATGAGCATGTCATTGTGTATATATGTGGTTCAGTGATGAACTTGAATTATATCCAATTTTATTCCTGGATGGCAGTTAGTATTAATTTCAGTGAGGAATGAAATGGTATTGTTTGAAAAGGACTGGTAGGTCAGTTACCTAGCTGGAAATCCATCTTGAATGGTTGTCAACCCAACTGTTGAGGATTGGCTTTTGGCTCATTTGATTTCTGAATTCATGTTTAGGTCTGTGGTGGAGTTATCTAGGTGGAACATTTCATATAGACTCTGGTTACTTGAGTATCTTGTACTCTTACTATAAGTCTTCTAAATTGAGTGTTGCTAGTAGCTATATCTTATAATTACAGTATGATGTGGTGGCTGGAACTTGTCATCTGCCATCCACAAAACTCTTTAATCTATACTACAGAATCAGCATCATTCCTAGCCTAGTATTGAAAACTGAGAATGGTATGCTCATTGATGACTATAATACTCTGAGCAGGGCAACTGCAGTCCTCTTCTAATTGTTACTTAACCCAAACCTTTTACCTTCCCTGTTTTAGTTGTCAGTTTAGTCATTCCATAGAAATCAGTTTGCTGTTCTTAACAAATGTTTTTATGATGAGTTAAGGATTGGGAAGTGATGATCTGGCTTCATATTATTTTTAAGAAAGAATGGGTTGTAGAGTGCATAAGGAGTATTTGTAGATAATTAATCTCTAGGTAAATCTACCCTTTAAACTATTAACCAACTTGTAAAATCTGTAAACAGGAGGACATCCAGATTTATTCTTTACCCGTACTTTCCTGGAGCAAGGCAAGTACTTTTCTACGGTTTTGTACATTTACATTCCTGTACCCTTTCTTGTGACACGTCATGGCACGATATTCATGTACTCCTGTATTCCTGTACCCTTGCTCTTGTACTTATTAGTATCGGGTAGGGAAATACACTAGCCATGTGACCAATCCCGATTACTATATATTCCTGTACCTAGCTTAGGCCTCGTACTATGCACGCGGGTCCTAAGTCGTACCATATTTATGTACTCCTGTGCATGCTCCTGTACTCACCCCAGCCGGTCACATGGACTAGATGTATTTCGATATTGTGCACTTGTCATGTCTGGTACTTCAGGATTATAGTTTCATTCCTGTACTTTACATGTTCCTGTACTTTACATTCATGTACTATAGTTCCTGTACTTATTCCATGTACTACTTTTATATACTTTCATGTTCATTCCTGTATTTTATTTCCTGTACTCCTGTACCTTGTTCATATTATGTTCATGTTTTATTACCTAGAACTGTACTTTGCTCCGCTCCTGAGTAGGATATGTTGCATGTATGCTTGCAGGACATTGTTCTACTCTATGGGCCAGAGCCCGGGATTTAGCTGAGCAGGATGAGGCTTAGCTTGAGGCTTCAGGTTTAGATTACTTAGCTTTACTTTGAGATATTGGCTTTAGAGTTCATAGCACTTTTCATTCCTGTTGATTCTGGTACATTATGATATCTGGATTTGTGGATTATGGTGATCATTCTGGGATACGTTTTTAGATGCTGTGATTCTATACTTTCATGTTTATCTGGTTAGTTTTCTCTAGCTTGGTACAGCTTACTTCGTCGTGTCTAACGACGAAGGCTGGGCGTGTCCGACTCGTGTCCGATTATTCGGAAGCGGGTCGTGACAGCTCTAGAACCACCTACAGCTTCTAGGTAAGATCGCCCTTCCCGAACTGAGAAGGATACAGTCCCCATAGTAGGGGAGGAGCCGGATCTACTGCAAGAACCCAGAGGCCAAAGGCGGCAAGGGGCGCGAAAGGGGTTACTCGATCCCGCACCACCTCACAGAGGTGTAGGCATCCAAGAAGTAGCACTACACCTGGAGCTGGAGAGCACGGGGGATCACCGACCTGGAGGGGCCAGAGCGGCCGATGCCGCGATTGGGACGGGGAAGGAATAAGAAACAAGAGGGACTAGGGGCCCCACGAGATAGGAGGATGGGAGGTGACAGGGAGGCCATCACCGCCAATAGAGCGGTAAGGGAGAAGAAGTGGAAGCGGAGAAAGCAGGATTAAGCCCTAGCCGCCTCCCATGACTATATGTATACACTCACACACACACACACACACACACACACACACATACACACACAAACACACACACACACACACATACACACACACACACATATCTGAATGACCTCTCTGTACAACTGTGTATAGTGGATTTGGCGCCCTTCATATCTGAATTTGTTCCTGTTCTTCCAAAGAACCCAAATACCAGCGGCTGCTACGATCTGATGTTCGTGGGATCGGCTCCAAAAGGACAGGAGGTCATATAAGCCCCCAGTTGGTTGAGCAATGTTAAGACTATTGTGGAGCTTGGACCATATGCCTGCCGCCAGATCTCCCGAAAGAAGAATTTGTTCTATTGATTCCGACTTGTGTTCCTCACAGCAGTAATATTTGGAAGCGAGGCTGAATCCCATAGTTCCGATAATGTCATCCGTCGGGATCTTCCGACGAATAGCACGCCAGATGAGGATAGACCATTTAATGGGAAGGCATGCTTGCCAAAATTTGGCATAAACGATGTTCGGCACTCCTCTGTCTCTGACAACGAGTCTGGCGGAGGCCAAGGTGAATGTCCCACCCGGGTTGGGAGACCATTTCCTGGTGTCGCGTGTTTCTAAAATCTGTAGATTAGCCGCAAGAAGGCGGCTGGTTGCCGGCTGGTCCAGCCAATCTCTGACCTTCCTCCAATTCCATCCGGAGCCATCCTCCCAAAGATCTCTAATTTTACAGCCCTGCGGAGTAAGGGTGTTGGGATGTATGATATCTGTTCCTAACCACCGTTCCAGACAGGCCGGGGAGCGGCCGTCTCCCAACTAAAGACGAATGAGTGGTTCGGCGATGCTGCGACCCCATGTGATACGGCGCCACGAAGATAAGGATCTGTTGTTAGTGCATGCTTCCGACAGATGGGAGAATCTGGAGTACCTTGCTCTCATGAATCTCGTCCATAAGGAGGTCTCGGTGTGCAACTTCCACCATAGCTTAATAGAGCAGGCGTCCACGATGTGGGCAAGTCTGCAGAAGCCCAGACCTCCTTCATCAGTAGGTTTGGGCACCGACTCCCATCCGGCCCAGTGGTGTTTGTCCTTGCCGTCGCTACGACCCCAGAAAAACTTGGCAAATAGGGATTCGAGAGAGTGGAGTACCTTCAAGGGTGGGGAGCAAACGGCCAGGATGTATATCGGGATGGATGAAAGGACGTGTTTGATGAGAATCATTTTGACCCATAGGAATAAGGTAGTGTTATGCCATCCTGCGATGAGTTTGCGGATCTTGTCAACAAGGGGCTCGAATATACCTGAGTTAGCCTTACCGTACACTAGTGGGCATCCAAGGTAAAGGAAGGGAAGGTATGACGTGCTGAAGGAGGTCATGTTGGCGAGCAGAGTAGAGCGGGTTCTGTCTTCTTTATGATGAGTGTAGATGATGCTCTTGTTGCTGTTGACGCGCTGACCAGAGCAGGAGGTGTATCTGGCGATTGTTCTCAAAATGACTTCCATCAAACCTCTGTCTCCGGAGGAGAAGTTGAGGATATTGTCGGCGTAGGCCAGGTGTGTGATAAGTAGATAGCCGGTGGTGGTGTGGAAATGATTGAAGCCCGACATTGTGGGCATATTATTAAGGCTTCTACTGAGGGCTTCGGCTGCTAAGATAAAAATGGTGGAAGAGAGCGGGTCCCTCTGTCTAACCCGCGGGTAGAACGGAAGAATCTTGAAGCCTGACCATTGATGACGGTGGAGAACTACGCATTGTGGATGGATCTGAAGACGATGTCGATCCATGTTTCGACAAAGCCAAAGGCTCTGAAAACCCAAATCATGAATTGCCAGTCAAGGCGGTCGTATGCTTTTTTCATGTCAAGTTTGATGGCCACGTTCCCCCCCTCGACGGGAACTTCATGCACGTGATCATCTCTTGCGTAAGGAGGATGTTGTCGGTTATATGGCGGCCTTTGACGAACCCGCTTTGCTCTTCGGAGATGATCATGGGGAGGAGATCAGACATCCGAGAGGTGACGATCTTGGATATAATTTTGTTGGTGAAGGTACAGAGACTGATCGGACGAAAGTCTTTGAAGTTTTTCGGATTTTCTTTCTTGGGGATAAGGATTATGTTGGCGCATGAAATAGACTTGGATATATATATATATATATATATATATATATATATATATATATATATATATATATATATATATATATATAAGATCCCTTTGTAGGCATGGCCAGGAGGCTCTTTGGAACTCTCTCCTTTCCCCGGCTTAGCCATTTTGTTTCTTGTTTGCCTCTTCTTTTGTCAGTATACGTGTACAGGCATCCACATTTTGCACTTCTAGGTATACTTGTAAAGGTTCGGCCTTATTCAATAAAATGGTAGGTTGGTTAAAAAAATTATATATATATATATATATATATATATATATATATATATATATATATTATATATATATATATATATATATATATATATTCGTTTGAGGGTGGGATTGGATTCTGCAGGCTGTCATATATTGTTGACGCCTGTTCCATGGAGATGTTGTGGAAGCTCCGTACGAGCAGATCCGTCTGGGCTCGGTTCATGAAGGCCAGATGTTTGCAAAAACAAAAGTTTGATTACAAACTGAAAAAATAGTATAAGAGTATAATTGATTTCTAGAGAAGTACAACAGTAGGAATCTTATCAGAAGACGATCACTTTATCCCTTACATAATGTGATATCGAAGACACGAGCCTCTGGAGGATGGAACAACACTTTAGCAGGAGATTATGATCATTCCTGATGCCTTGAGACTGATTTGAAACTATTATAGAGTGCTTAAAATAACTGTTTAGTAGTTATTCTGAGTTGAGCATACTTTAGGTTGCGCGCCTTCTGTTCTCTTGCACGAGCGGTTGCACTAACTGCGGTGAAAGCCTGGCATCGTTTGATTGACATGTATATGGTTGTGGGCAGTATAGTAGGCATGTTCTACGAAGTTAGTGGCAAGCGTGCCATGTCATCCTACTTCTAAAATAAAAGTTGATCAGGTGGCGCCAACTAGCCAGCTTGCTCAAGAGAGCAACTTAACAACTTGCGCCTTTGACTGGGTCTTCTGTGTTGTACTGATTAATTCTCGTGCCACACAATGACTTTCGTGAACCAGCTTTCAGCATTGATTAAATGCTGACAAAATCTTCTCGAGCGTCGTGTTGTGCGAGATTCGAATGAATTTTCCTTGATATGCGTGTTGTCAGCTGTCAGGTAATGATGATGCCGTTACAGCTTTTTGAGGAAGTGTGACACGTGGCGCTCGTGCAACCTGTCGCCTGCACAACCTGTCGCCTGCACAACCTGATGTTGGAACAACCTGATGATACACAACTTGATATTGGCGCAACCTGATGATATGACTTCAGGAGTGGTACAACTTGATTTTTAGCCTCTATGAGACCCCCCAAAAGATTTTGAAACTTGAAATTACTTCAATGTTTTTGAAATACTTTGAATCATGCTAGTTTTGACTGGGTGGTGCCAGTCAACTCGAGCCCGATTCTTCAGCATAGATTGCGCAACTGTTTGGACCATAAATAGTCGTACACTTTGGGCCTTTCATTTTTCACCAACGTGACTTTCTCGAAACCCTACCTCCTTCTCTTCTTCCTGAGCTTCTTAGAATAACAACATTATTCTTTGAAACTTTGTATCTTCTTCCTCTAGACTCAAAAGCTTCTTCGATAAACCCTAATGGCGACCAGAAGATTCGATGTTAAGAAAGAAAAGGGATTCACTGAGCCTTCATCTTGTGCTTTATCATGTAGAGAGCAGCGACGTGTGTGTCAATACGTTCCGCCTTCGTCAAGACGAGAGACTGTCAATCCTGTCATGGAAGGTGAGCATTTTGATTCATTGATCCATGCATCGATCATATCAACCAAATCCTTTTTAGGATTTTTGGATTAATCTGTTCATCGTGCACCCTTTCTTTTTAGAGTTTGACGCACTTTCTAAATTATGCCACCCTTTTTAGGGTTTGATTGCTGTCACTTTGTGCAATACAATGCATCAGAGATGATGCGATATACAAAATATGGCACAACACAGATACTGTGCTATATGGTACGATACAAATATTGCGCTTGGCGCAATACAGATGCTGGGTATGGCGCAATACAGATGCTGCGGTTGGTGCCATACAAATCTTGCGCGTGGCACAACACATCCGTTGCACAACATGGAAGTTTTGGTACAACCTGTGATTTTTTTACAAATTTGATTATTGCACTCTGTAAATTCATTAACATTTTCTCGTTTACTTCTTGCAGGGAATCGGTGGCCAAGATTCTTCAGAACTGGTATTGGTGATATTGGATGTTATGGAGCTGAACCACCTTGACACACACACATATCAGAGAGCTCAAAACTCTTCATGTTTAAAAGGTCTTCCTCAAGATGGTATGAAGGGCCTTTATACATGAGAGTTGGATGGTGGAGACACAGAACTAGGAATCGTATCACAAGGGTGATCTCATTCCTACTTCTCACGAAGGGTCGTCTTTTCTCTACCAGTTGTATTGACAGTAACTTTTCTTCGAGCTGCTACACTCTGTCATTCTCTTCTCGTCTTTTTGAGAGAGAAGACCAGAGTTGATTTCGTTGCCTAGCTCGTTGCTTCAGGTTGAGTGGACAAGGAACTGGCACCAACAAAAAGATCCAAAGATTTAATAGACCTCCATTTGTTATATTTTGAATGAAATTATGAGATGTAATAGTTTTCCATTAAGATGTATCTATATTTTTAAAGAAGGAATAAATAATGATTTTTTTCTCTCCTTTATGACTTGATTTGATGTGATGATATAGAAAATAGAATCTAGAGGTACTGTGAACGTGAATTCATTTTTCTATTGATGATCTTCAAGCCAGCTGGGACTCAAATACGGGGTATCATGTCTAAAAGAGGATATCTGTGATAATACAGATTTATCATAAACATAAGACATCTTTTAAAATAGCCGGGTTTCAAAAGACAGAATTGATGATTTGGATGGACTCCACAGAAGATTTCGAGTATTTATTATATCTGGCTTTATTTACGAGAAAGTAAATAAAGGATAATAAATATAGGCCTAAAAAGATTGATGAGTGAATAACCATGCCTTTTCAAAGAAAGGTCGTTTCGGTTCCCGCAACAGAAAATAAACGGAAACCTTTGAACGAACGTGCCTCTTTGAGGATAGGTCGCTTCGGTTCCCGTGATAGACTGTTTTGGCCTTTCGGTCTATAAATAGTGCAAAACATTTTGGAGAATGTTATCCATACCTATTCCTTCATTGCAAATGTCTTCCGAAGATGTACCTAAGGAGGCTGAGGTCATCCTGTCAATCAAAGCTGCTATCGACACTTCTTCTAACAAGCCTCCGCCGCCTACCCAGCCAAAAGTGGAAGAAAGCTCGGCCGTTCCTGAACAGAAGTAGGACATTCTTACCAAACAGGTGGAATCTGGAAGCACTGCCAAAGAAGAAGCTCTGAGAAAAGCCGCGTGTGAATTGTTGGTGTCATCTAATAATAATGTATTCGATCTTCTTACGAAATTTGTCTTCAATCAGGAAGGCCCTGGTCCTCGTTGATTTTATGTTTGAATTATGCAATAAAAGAAATTTTATTTACATTGTGATTCTCTGTGTTAAAATCTCTTTGTCTTTGTCATGATATTTCTTGAGAAATTTGCCATTAATGGGCATCATGGCGACTCGACCATCCATACCAGTCAATTGATAAGCTCCGTTGGAGAAAACTTTGCTTACAACGTATGGTCCTTTCCACTTCACTTCGAATTTGCCTTTGCTCATGTGCGTCATCGTCATAGGACGTCTGATGGTTAGAACTAGTTCTCCTTTCTGAAATGTTCGGACTTTGACTTTACGGTTGAAGGCTTTTGAGAGACAAGCTTGGTATAACTCAATATGTTGTTGAGCTAGGAGCCGTTTCTCGTCAAGTGCTTCAAGCTCCTGAAGTCTCAGATGATCATTATTTTCGGTTTTGAGTTCATTGGCAATAGCAATCCTTAGGGAATGGATCCGGATTTCCAATGGTATGACTGCCTCGCATCCATATACCAAAGAGAAAGGTGTGCAGCGTGTAGGAGTATGTATAGTAGTATGGTAAGCAAACGGACATTCTCCAAGCTTTTTACTCCAGTTGCGTTTGTTGGTAGAAACAAACTTCTTGAGGAGTTTGATGATGGTTTTAATAAATGCTTCTGCCAACCCGTTAGCTAGAGGATTGTAAGATGTAGAAGCAATATTATTGGTCTGGTTGTCGTCGCAGAATCGAGTGAACTTCTGACTGATAAATTGTTGCCCATTATCACGCACTACACCAAAATAGCTATTTTGGAACACTAGTCATTTATTAATCTAGAATGCTTATTGTCTGTACCTAGGTGTTGCAACAAAGTAAATGTGTTCTAAATTTTAAAAGCGTTCATAATATATTATATTTTAATTTTCAGAAAAATTATTTATTTAGTAACGCCATAATAATGTTATAAAGGTGTTCCAAATTGATGATGCCATACATGTGCATCTCATGTGCTTTTTAGGAATTGTTCCAGCAATAAACCCTCCTCTCACTAAACCAAAAGAAAAAGTTTTAGGAGGGAAACATTCATTCCCCTTAAATGTTTTCCTGAAACTCTCTCACCCATGAAATGAAAAGTATTAGGAGGGAAACACTCATTTTCCTCAAAAAAATTCTCGAGGACTCTACAATTACAGCCGTCATCGAGGACGAGGACAGAAGCCTGGAGGGGTTCGACAACCAATGAGGTTGGAGAGGTCGGATTTGCCAAAGAAGCAAATGTGTTGCACGACGATGACAAGCACATACTCAGCATCAAGATCGTCGGTCACAAAACCGCCTGAAGGAAGGTCTCAATTCTCTTTTTCATAAATTTGATTCCATTATTTGTATAGTTTAAACATTAGATTGTTAGTGTATGCTTAGTCTACTAGCATTGACTATAGCTGCTTTAATTTGTGAGAAGATGATTGATTGCAAATGTTAAATTCAACTTCAAATCACAGGTAGTCTTTTTACATGTATTATGTCTATTATCCAAAGAAAATTTGTGTACTGAGTATGAAGTGTTCGATGAAATGCCACACTTCACTTTATTGAATGCATGTTTCTTTAGTTGCCAGTTAGGAAGGGGGTTTGGTTGGTGATAGACAAAAGACATCTATCCCTCATGGATGTTATGATACTGACATGCTACAGGTATTTCATGGCTTTCTTCCAAAAAATTTCCAACATCAATATAAAGCTTATTGTGGATTTTTTTAAGTTTCTTTAAATAGAAACCTAATTCAATTGCTCAAAACTAATAGATGGCGAACATGATTATATGTATGACAGATAATATAGTTACTCTGTTGTCCAAAAGTGAGCATATCCTTGAAGGCTTAAACAAATCTTATTTTAATGCATACAACACACATGTAGATTAAATCATAGGCACACATGTACACATATAACACTTACGTACTATGTACTACACAAAAATGACACTGACATATATGAGGTAAGAAATATATTGAAGTTTTTTGTAAAAGTTGCAGGTAAAAGACTCTTAAATGATTTTTTTCTAATATGAACTTTATACTAATATTGGGTGATTAATTATATTGTTGTTTTGGTACTTGGAGTTGCACAATAGCTAGGTATCATATAATCAGTACTAAGGGACTCAAAATATATCTTAAACCCTACTAGTTTCAGGTTTCGACGACAGTGAGAACAATCCCTCCCTCCCTTATTTGATCTGCAATTAGAGTTCTATAAGGCCCTTTGCGTCTGTATATGCAGGGATCAGCCAAGTCTAGAGTGTCGGGAGAGGCCACCATCTATTGGCAGAGTATTTTGTGGTTTTCAACTCTTCTGTTTCTCTGCCACTCCAGGGATCCACTGTTGGAGCCATCCTTTATGTGAGCACTCTCAGTCTTCTTCTTCTTCTTCTTTTTGAAATTATAGCAATAAATTCCCTATGCCAGGTATTTATGGAAATCCCTGGAGCTCATAGGTTTCCATACACCAATACAGAGATAACATACCAAATTGTCACAAATGCTGATCTCTATTAGAAAAGTCAAGCACATCATGTGACCGACAATGGCTTTACTTCAACATAATCTCCATGTATTTGTCGATAACTTCGCTGCTATGCAAATTTTAGGTTACTGTGCAGAGGATTCTAGGTGATGCTGAGGGGAGGTATAGATCTCGTAGTTCACAAGGTTAATTATATAGTTATTGATTTTAATTATATTTGATGGCCTTGTTCAATATTCCGGAGAAAATGGTGAGGATGGAGATACTAAAAGGGAGGGAAGAATGCGGAAGCGCCAATTAAGCTTTCCTGAGAACGAAATATAGAACAAAGTTGAAAAAGGTGCAAATGAAACTTATTAATAACCTTTGTGAACAATGCATGTGCTTTAGATGCTTGATTAACCTTATAGTTTAGAGCAACATCATGCGTCGTTCTTGAATAATTTGCAGTCACTGGATCAAAATAGTGCAAAATATGTATGCTTGTTCAAAAAATATTTCCTTTAACCCTCAAATTAGTTGCTAAATTCGTGATATTATACATACTTATTGAATAATTCGAGAATTTATCATGTATAAGATCGAGCCCTTAGTTTTATTGCAAGCACAAAGCAAGAAAAACTACTCCAAAAAGAGTCTGATTATTTCACTTAGCTTTTCTTACTAACTGCTCCACTTACCTACATTAAGTGATCATCTTTCTCGTTAAAGGATGTACTTGCTTGCATAGGCATCACTAATGGTATAGTTTACCTACTTAATAATGTTATGCTGGTGAAAGTATTGTGGCCTAGGTGCCACTATTCCTTTTAACTCTGGCAAATACAAATGGAGGGAACAAACTGTTAGAACTAATGTTTACATGGAATCAGTGATCACTACTGGTATTTTTATTTAGCTTTATTATCCCTTCCTTTCTAGATCTTGAGTAACCAGAAACATTAATTTTCTTACATTTGGCAAAATAGAAGAATGTATTATCTTGTCAGAATAACTCTTGTACACCGGCTTTTTAGTTTGCATGGACTATACCCGCTTCCTTCAACTTGGTAATTACTGTTTTCTATCTCTATGAATAAAGTAAGTTGTACTTCTCTAATAACTATCACACTGTTTACCTCTCTTCTGAAAGATTATTAATATTATTTATAGAAATACTGTACAGTTTGGACCATGATTGGATAATTAAAGTTCAAGCACTTGCAGAAGGAAGCTCTCTTAACAAAAGCTGATATCAACACTTCGTTTGAAGTTAGTATTCAGAGAGATTGAAGAAAAAGATAACGGTCATGTAAATCTAAAACCTATTGGCTATGTAGTGAAAAAGATGATATGCAATAAAAAAATCATTATGTGGTGGACATGAAAAGTGATGCTAAATTAAGCCTTATAATTGTTGGCGGATTAGGCATTTATTACTACATGGATCTTTTTGATGTAAATGTTGGTCACCTGCTACTGTATGCAAGAAGAAATTCGAATAAGAATTCCTTATAAGGGTGTCTTTACCATCATAGTCGCTATGTCGACTGAATGAAACAAAACTGCAAGTTTTACTTGCTCCTATCATGAGATCATCTTATTGAATTAATTGTTCAATTTATCTGCCATAGTTGTCATACCTAATATTATCTGAAAATTGTTGTAGGGCTTGGTTTCCAAAAGGCAATTTGACAGACTTAACAAACAGTGAATGATTAGACAAGCATTCACATTTTGGATTATAATTAGGAGAATTTTATATGACTGCCTCTTTTAGTTTTGTTTATTTGGTCACGACATAGCTTTTCTTGTGCTAAAAAACAGTATCAAATGTCAAACTTCTGTTATTTTCTTTGAAAACTGAGACATATTTGTTTCTTGCAACTTGGAATTAGGACTTCCTTTATAGATATTTTCAGTCTGTAATATGGATTACTTGCAAGAGATGCTATTATTTGAATCCCAAGAAGCAGATAACTTACAAAGCGCCTATAAATGTACAACTTCATCATCATCGTCATTATCCAAGCCTTTCCTATCAAAATGTGGATAAATGTACAAGTTTTTGTTTTCAGTTTGTGTGGTTTACTAACCTTTCTGCGTGATGGTTTTGATGCAACAAATGCTAAAAGTAGGAAGGCGATTACAATAGGTAACATAACAAACTCTTCATCTTACAATTCTGATACGAAAACAGGAACTGAACTAATATTGAATGATCTTAAGTAGCAAGCCAGTCACCATTATTTTAGTAGTATGACTACTTTATATACATTTTTTTTCTATTATGCAATCTGTAGGTGCTAGAATAAAAGCTGCCACCGTCATTGCAGTGTGCTGTGGTGTTCTTTGTTGGAAGCTATCCTCCAAGGAAGACCCTGAATTGGGTGAATCCAACTATCAGACCCACATCTTCTCTTATGACGTACTTCAGGAGGCCACTAATGGCTTTGACATTTCCAGAGAACTCGGTGATGGATGTTTTGGCACGGTCTACAAAGGTACTTTCTTCTGATTTTCCTCTAAAACTTGCCTTTTGGAAATCCGCACGCCGATATGTCACTCTCCACTGATCTCCTCTGTTCCACATCGGACTCATCCCAAATGTTCTGCAGCCTTCTCCAATAGAGATACGACACGTGGCCCGAAGGTTAGTACTGACAACGTAGTAGCCCCAATAGTATTATTATCTCTCTTTTTTCCTTCAATTGGATTGTGGATTGGATTAGCTCTGTCAAATTTGTGTCATTTTGTCTCGGAAGAACAAGAGTCCAATTTCCTTCAAGATGTGTAAGACCTGCTAACATGGTTGCATGTCGATTTTCTCAGCAGTAAGATTAATTCCAATATTTGATTAGTTTTAGTGTAGTCATAAACCGTCACCTGAAATCTGTGGAGACAGCAGTAAGATTAATATAAGTGAAGCCTTATGATGACAAGTCATCATGTGTTCTTTCAACATTTGATTAGTTTTTTTGTAGTCATAAGCAAGTAGTTTTAGTGACTACTGTGATCCCACAAATATTAGGTTGGAGTTAGTCACTACTGTGGTCCAGAGCCTACTCGAGTTACAGCACCTAGGTTGCATGAATACAGACATTGACACAGATAGGAACACATTATCGGGTACAAGTCTAATAGAGGTACAATATGGTATAATCTTATACATACATGTATATGTGTCTATAAATGTACATATGTATATAAGGCCATATACCTTGTGAACATATTAGATTAGTTTTCTTCTTATCTCAAGTCTAGATTATGTTTAGCACGAATCTATCTGTGCAAAATGCATGCCTAGAGACACTCAAAACCTAAAAGCAGAGAACCATATCCGATACACGTCATTGTTAAGAAATTTTACCACCTCCTATTGAGTTATCTTGGTGCAACCTATTACAGCATTGTATCCAGAGAGTTTTGAAGAAAAAGATAATAGTCATGGAAATCTAAAATCTATTAGCTATGTAGTGAATTTATGTTGTCTTGTTCATGTCAATGAGTTTGTACCTACACTTCATATAAGCATCATCATATGATGACTATCATATAAATGTCATACATACAATTTTAACACATAAAACAGGGAGCTTCTTCCTGTTGCTCGAGTACGTAATCTTTTGTATGGCCTCCGTCCTAATCATATAAATACTCACCATCTCAAAATCCTTCTTATAGAGAAATCTATCTAATCTCTTATGCACTAATCTGTTGCTCGGTATACATGCTCGGTGAAGAAGCCATTGAATGAAGTAGCCATCCTGATCGCTATATCATGATATGGGACCAGATCTTGATGTCAAACTTCGTACGTGCCTCTAACTTGGTTGACAATCAGTTTGGAGTCTCCGTAAACTTCAAGATACTCGATATCTAATTGTTTAGCCAATTGGAGATCAATAAGCAGAGCGTTGTATTCTGCCACATTATTGGAACACGACTCATCTAAAGAATAAGCTTTTTGAATAGCTAACCCTTCTGGTGAGACGGGGACGATTCCAACTCCAGCAACAATAGCACCTTTTTGTTTGATTTTGGATGTACCATCAAAGAATAGATGCCATATAAGAATTTCTTCTGAAATCATGTTGGACTCCAATGTTTTGTCTGGAATCTCGTCGTAGAGTTTAGACATTTCAGGAACTAGATGAGCTGCCAGAAAGTCAGCAAGGGCTTGACCTTTAACAGACTTTTGAGGAACATAAACCATATCATATTGTGCTAACAATATGGCCCATGTTGCATGCCTGGAATTGAGTGTACTGGGTTTCTTCATCAGGACCCGGAGAGGGTTAACTCTAGAAATAACATGAATAGTTTGGCTAGTGATATCATGTCTCGTCTTTAGAACAGTAAACATCAGAGCTAGACATTCCTCTTCCACTGGGGTGTATCGATGTTCAGCTCCAATCATTATACGGCTATGATAATAGATATCATGTTCATAACCCTCATTATTCTTCTGAGCTAATAAAGCACCTACTGAATGGTCCATTGCTCGAACATACATCAGGAAGGATATTCCTGAGACTGGAGGCACTAGAACTGGAGGGTTCATCAAGTACCTCTTTATGCCTTCAAATGCTTATTAACATTTTTTAGTCCAAATAAATGACACACCTTTCTTCATGAGTTGAGTAAATGGTCTACAGCGTCCAGGGAGATTTGAGATGAATCTCCTGATATATGCAAGCCGTTCCTGGAATCCTCGTAGCTCTTTTAGGTTGCGTGGAGGACGCATCTCTTGAATGGATTTAATTTTCTCAGGGTCAACGTGTATACCTTTAGAGGTGATAATGAATACAAAAAATTTGCCATTAGAGACTCCCAGGAATGACATGGTGGGATTCATCTTGAGTAGATGCTGGCGCATTAGATCGAATATAGTTCTCAAGTCTTGAATGTGGTCTTCCTTTAGACTACTTTTGACAGCAATATCGTCTACATAGCATTCAATAGTCTTTCGTAAATGATCATGGATGATAGTACTCATTGTCCGCTGATAAGTTGCACCAGCATTCTTAAGGCCAAATGGCATGATAGTGTAGCAATAGACTCCAAGTGGAGTGCAAAAAGATACATGTTTCTCATCTTCTGGATGCATCTTGATTTGATTATATCCTGAGAATCCATCCATAAAATACATTCGTTCAAATTCGCAAGTATTGTCAATCATCACATCAGTGATTGGAAAAGGAATTCGTCCTTAGGAGAAGCTTCATTAAGGTCTCTAAAGTCAATGTACACTCGAACTTTTCCTATTTTCTTCAAAACTAGGATAACATTAGCCACCTAGTCCGGATGTTGTTCTTCTCTGACGAAACCACAAGCGATGAGTTTTTTGACTTCAGCTTCTATGGCAACCATCATGTCAGGTCAAAATCGACGATGATGCTGCTTGACTGGCTTCATATTTGGCAGAATATTGAGCTTATGGGTAGCGATCTGAGGATCCAATCTTGGTATGTCTTTATAGCTCCAAGCGAATACTTTAATATATTCCTTAATAAGTTGGATTAGTTCTTGTTTATCTGCTTCAGGGATGCTTTACTAACGAATATTGGTTTTGCGGAAGTTTCATCTCCAACATTGACTTGAACCAACTGATCTTCGGTTGGTGGATCACGTTGCTCAAAGCGAAGCTCCCATTGAGTATCCATCTTTTGTGCCCAAGGATCAGATTCAAAGGCTTCGGCAAAGTCTTTATCGTCTTCCGAGAACTCGATAGTTACCATATTTGAAGATAGAGTCACTCGATGGATGTGCCAAACACTGGTGTCTGAATCCCATGAAACAGAATCAGAAGAGTTAGATCGTTCTTCTTCATCGGATTCAGAGGCTTCTGGAGTCGGAATTGGTGAAGTATTACCCAATCCCCCCTTCGTTTTGGTGTAATATTGTTGTGATTTTCCTTTTGGAGCAGGGACACGAATAGGAGTTCGCTTTTCTTTACCGCCATTGAGACTAGCTTCAAAATTATAGCCCATCTTTTTAATGATATCTTTTGATTGTTGACTATATTGACGTAGTTGAAGTCTTCCGTTATCGTAATTTTCTTCTTCACCATTGTGCGTGATCTTCTGTTCTGTTCCTTTACTAAAAAGTATAGGAAGTTTATTTTTCTTCCTGGAAGAAACTAAGAAGAAGGAGTCCTGCATTGGCTCGAGTGATACTTCATTTTAGAGAGTTTGAACTGCTCCTATGGTAAGTTATTTGAAGTTATCTAGCATTTCTAAATAACATCGAGTATAATAATAAACATCAATATACTGTAAAGGAGATGCTATTTTATTGACTTTTACATCATCATTTACAACATGATTCTTAGCCTTAACATAAGGCTTAGTAAGGTTGATAACCAGAGGAGGAGAAGGAGGATTCTTGGCCTTAACAGAAGGCTTAGTAAGGTTGATAACCAAAGAAGAAGAAGGAGAAGGTGAAGGTGAAGGTTTGTTACCACAAAGTTCGATAACAAGAGGCTCACAAGAGGTGAGCTCCCTTTGCTCCTTTTCTTCAGCAGCAGGCTGTTTGTTATGAGAGGAAAGATGGATAGTCAACGCTTGAGAAGAAGAGGGACGAGTAGTACGTCTTTTAACGGAGATTATGAGAACATATTTTAAAGTATCTTTCTGATCTTCCTCACTATCCATCGCCAATACAACCTTTATGAACTCTTCCTTGTTCATCGGAGAGTCGGTACAATACGCTTCAACGCCCTTGAAAGGATTTAGGTCGGCTACTTCCTTCTGAACCTCTCCATTGGCATCTACATATTTAAAGCATTAATGTAGAGTGGATGGTACAATATTATGCTCATGTAGAAAGGGTCTTCCCAGCAAAGCATTATAAGGGCCATGATTATCGATCATGTAGAAAGTAACCTTTGTACGAAGATTGCCTATTTGAACCTTCAGACGAATTATTCCCAGAGGTTCACTTCTTCCAGAATTGAATCCTAAGTTTATCGTGATGGTCGTTGAAAGATTGTGTACATGCATCTTTAACGCATCTAGTAGAGTCTTTGGCATGATGCTAAGTGTAGACCCAGGATCGATCAAAATGCGATCAACCTTCATGGTATCGACATATCCCGTGAAGTAGAGGGGTCGGTCATGACGATTATCTTCCAACAACATATCATCTTGTGTGAAGGTGATGTTGGGTATCAGTTCCATCACACTATGACAATGAAGGCATGTTATAGGCTCTTCCCCTGGCTTCTTGAGGAATGTTAGACAAGTATCAGCTTGCATCAAGACTGAACTTAATGTTTCTCTAGTTTCCTTCGAAAGACGCAGTAGTCTAAAAATTGACAATCTTACCGGGGTATTGGCCAGCTGAGCCAGTATATCAAAGTTATACGGCTTCTCAAGTCCCAAAGTTGGAGTCTTCTTCAATACTTTATCAAAACGGATAGGCTGTTTTACTTTGTCGGCTGTCGTCAGTTTAGGAAAAGTTGGTTCTACTGGAGGTGATAAAGGTGATGGAACATTGTCAGCAGGAGAAGATGATGCTTGAGGAGCCTTCAGAGCTGGAGCAGGGTTTTTTGACCTTCTGAATAGTCTTTTAGGTAAGGTTGTCCAGACCTGGTACCAGTTAAGGCTTCTTCTTCGGATACAGGCTCGAAGGGCACCGTATTGTAACTCTTTTTCTGAATCTTATTTCTGGAAGGTTTCTTTTGGAAAGATGAAAAGTTTGTCCAGTAACCCAAACTAAGCTAAGATTGGTTGTGATAAAGACATAGGGAAAGAGGTACAGGAGATCCTTTTCCATGGTTCATACCAGAGGCCTTTTGTAGATCATATTCCATTTTTGTCATTAGTTTACGAAACTGTGGACTATACAGATGGAAAGCTAGTTGATATTTGGCTTCTGACTTTGACAATATTGTCTCAGCAGGGGAAGAAGAAGAATGATTATCTTCTGCCGAGATGAAGGTAGCAGTTAGAGGTGGAAGACAATGTTCACCAAACGAAATCATATGACATGATTTATATTTAGTGGCCTTCTTAGACTTGGTAGAGGAAGACGGTGTTTCGAAGTCAGCCACTAAATCTAGATGAATCTATATAATTTCCTCTTTATTAGTAGACAGAGAAACAAGACCATCAGTTCATGTAGGTGGAAGATTAACAATCTCCAGAGTAGTTCTCGGGATGGGGATGACGTCGTCCTGCACAAGTTGAGCTAGAAAATCTTCAAACCGTAGAGAGATGACGTTAGCCGTTATAGTTTTCTTATCTTGTTGGACAGTGACTGCACCGAAATTGACCATCTCCTAAATTTTACCCTTGACAACGTAGCAAGCTCGAATTGGATGTCTAATAAATCTGTGGTAAACACAATATTTAGGATGGTCTATCTTACCAACTTCCTCTTGCCGTTTTACTTCTAGCAATTGAAGTTTATTGCCCTTAATCAGAAAAATCAAAGATGCTCATGATATCATCTTCATTAAAAGAGTATTCTTCTTTTGGACGTGGTTTCCTTTGTGGTGGTACTGTTGGGGTAGATGTTGGCTGACTTACATTGATAGCTAGAGCTTCCTTGTCTTTGAGATTAATAGCCAATGCCTCCTTGCTCTTGCGATTGTTCTGACTACCACTATTATTTGGTATAGCATGTTTATTTTTGTCAAGATTAGGCATTTGAATACCTAATTGTTTGAACTTGTCAGCGCTCTCTTCTACTGCTTTAGCGTTCACTATGAACGAAGGCCAGTCCTGGAACTATGTTGATTCTGTCCATATGCTAATTATGGACAACAGGTTTGATTTACAAGTGTCTATAGTCAAAGCATCTGGAGTTCAAAGAGGCATTTTGAGTGATTCACGACGGAATCGTTCCATAAAACGTTCAGTAGTTTCATTATGTCGTTGTTTGATTTTGATGAGAGCAGACATAGTCATGTCGTTGGTTCCCTCATAAAATTATTCCAAAAATATTTGTTTGAAGCCAAAGAAAGAGGTTATACAACCATCTGGTAAACTATGATACCAGTCATATGTTGTACCAGCTAAACAGCCGATAAATACTCTAGTAAGAAGAATATCATTTGGTTGAAGTTGATCAGTCATTACTTCAAAGTAATTGAGGTATTGACTTGGAGATGTGCTGCCATCAAACAGCATAATAGTAGGGGGTTTATATTTAGGAGGAAATTTGACTTCTTTCTATTCAATAGGATAGGACTGTTTGATCCTAAGCTTCTGCAAGCCGTCCTTCTGTTTGAAAGCTTCGAATTGAGTACACAAAAGTTTTCCTGCCTCATTAGTATTTTTCGATGATTATGGAGCAGTGGAATGATTTGATATGATAGGAGGAGGTACTGCATGGTAAGTTCCACCTCCAGCATCAGATTGATTTGGAGCAGCCTGAACCGGTATGGAAGTAGTATAAGGAGATTGTACCCCCAGATCAATATTGATGGGAGCTGATGTTGTTACAGGTTCCTGAGTCAAAATCAGATTCACGACTGGTGTAACCGCATGTTCTGCCATAATCATAGCATGCATGCCTGTCATCATCTCAACCATGTTCTTCAAACTAGCCTCCAAAGCAGCAATTCTTTGCTCTTGATTGTTAGAACTGGAAGCATCTTGATCTTCTGTGGCGACATAAGCAGTCACTTCTCTAGCTATTGAAGACGAGCTAGAAAAGATGGTCTTTCCAAAACTTTCACTATCAGCATCAAAGTCATATAAGGAATCACCCCCAAAATAAGTGATAGGGGTGTCTTGTTGACTGAGAGAATCTTAGTTGGAAGGAAGATTCCTTTAACTGAATGTGTCTCGGCTTCTTGATCTAGTATATTGGTATATTCCTTCGCCGAATTTATAAATTCGATCTAAGTACTGTTGACTGGGATGGCGGGATGTATTACGTCTTGGACGTTTTCCACCCAATGCTTCGAGATGCCATATTGACAGGAGCATAGAGTAGTTCATCTTCGTCCACTAGGATAGGTTCAGGAGTCTGAACATAATTCAAACGGTCAAAGAAAGACCTTTTAGCTAACTGACAACAACATTTGATGAGATCTTCATGGTGGTGATTGTAATAATGTTGTTGCTGTTGGACCACCGCTGGACGGGATAGATTTGCAACCTTTCACTTCTGTATCAAGAGTTCACAGAGATCACTAACAGGAATATTGCACGTGACGATATTCGGGACATGGTTCCCATTCTTGAGGTGTCCTGTACCTTGAGTGTACAAGTACGTGCTAAGTTGTTAAGCATAAGTCTTAGGATTTTTTTACCTCAGATTTCTTCCTCTGGTGCAAGTTAGCAACTAGTACAGGTTGCGCTTGATACATTGTGTTTTCCCGAGGTTGACCCTAATTGATACCTGTTGATATAGGTGCGCAAGTCTGACAGGGGTACGACTTGTGCGTATACATGAGATACTAGCAGTTTGTCTTGTCGGGATCTTGAGATACGTAGGGTCGGTAGATCCTGCTCAGACCTCTTTGGAGTAGGCATAATACCCATTTGGGTGGAAAGTTTATTCTGAATAGAACCTATTTTCCTGACAAAGATTTTGTTGTCTCTGTTAAGGAGAGTAGGATTTCTATCTGAATCCACTTTTGTGTTGAGAGGCACAAAAGCGCAATCAGCAATACTTTCTACCCAGTCAACGATTTGAGCAGAATGAGAAAAAGCCAAATAGCGTTTTGCTTAATTTAATAATTTCCTAGTAAGTGTCTAGCTTCACGATGAAGAGGAAACCACTAAAAAATATTTTCCTTTATGTTGCACCAATGCATAAATATGCGCAGGTTGTGCCAGAGCAGGAGCAGACACAGGTTGCGCCAGGGAAGAAAAGGCTAAAGGGCGCTTTTCTTTGTTTTGTCCAGCATTGTGTCGAGACAAAGTCTCCTTCAATTTCAGAATCGAAGAAGTAGAGGGGTTATCAAAATGTTGTTTCCCTTAGGTTGTGTCAGGGCAGCAGTATGCAGGTTGCGCCAAGGCAGCAGGAATAGGCACTTGTTACGCCCAGGAGGAAAAGGCCAAAGGGCGCTTTTCTTTGTTTTGGACAGCAGTGTGTCGAGAGGAAGTCTCCTTCGATTTCAGAATCGGAAAAGTAGAGGAGTTAGCTAAAAGGCTGTTTCCTTTAGGTTACGCCAGGGCAGTAGTACGTACAGGTTGCGCCAAGGCAACAGGTTGTGCCGTCGAGGACTTAGGAGTCCAGACAGAGTGCGCGCAGCTCTTAACAGCGGCAGTAGTACGCTTGGCACCCCCAACATTGATCATAGCCTCGTAGGCTGTCTAGTCGACTTGAATGACCATGGTCTTCTGCGTCTTGCAGATCGACACAATATCACATTGAGTTGTCACTTTCTCGTCGGAGAAGAAAGTCGTCCCCAGCAGAGTCGCCATTTTGTTTGCAAAAACTAAAGTTTGATTACAAACTGGGAAAAGAGTACAATAGTACAATTAATTTCTGGAGAAGTACAACTGTAGGAATCTGATCAGAAGACAATCACTTTATCCCTTGGATGATGTGATATCGAAGACATGAGCCTCTGGTGGATGCAATAGCACTTTAGCAGGAGATTATGATCATTCCTGATGCTTTCAGACTAATTTGAAACTCTATTTATAGAGTTCTTGAAATAACTGTTTAGCAGTTATTCTAGGTTACACGCACTTCAGGTTGCACGCCTCTTATTCACTTGAGCGAGCGGTTGTACTAACTACTGTGGACGCGTGGCATCGTTTGATTAAGATGTGCGTGGTCATGGACAGTATAATGGGCACGTTCTACAAAGTTAGTGGCATGTGCACCACATCACCCTGCTTCTAAAATAAAAGTTGATCAGGTGGCGCCAACTAGCTAGGTTGCGCATTAGCACAACTCAAAAACTGGCACCTTTGACCGGTTCTTCTTTGCTGTACTGATTAATTCTCGCGCCACACAATGACTTGCGCGAACCAGCTGTTAACATTAATTACATGCTGACAAAATCTTCTTGAGCGCCGCATTGTATGGAATTCGAACAAATTTTCTTTGATATGTGTGTTATCAGCAGTCAGGCAATGATGATGTATTTATAGCTTTTCGAGGAAGTGTGCCACGTGGCGCTCGCACAACCTGTCACCTGCACAAGCTAATGTTGGAACAACCTGATGTTACACAACTTAATGTTGGCACAACTTAATGATATGACTTCTGGAGTTGTGCAGCTTGATTTTTAGCCTCTACACCAGACACTACAAGAACACAAACCTGTCAGTCACGTTCGCCAACAGCAGAACATCAGATGCATGGAGGTGCGTACTGAACGACCGTCACCTCGTCGAGCCTTTCATTCGCCTCCCGCTGGGCTCGGAAGCTCCGTTACTACTCCGTGAGCGATGGTTAGGGGATGACCATACTCCCCTAGCCCGAACGCCCTCCTCCCCCCCCCCCACAGTGAGATCAGAGACATGTAGGATTTCGAGAGAGGGTGGAATTGGAAGAGGACCAGGGATTGAATCAGGGAGGAGGTCGCCGCTCGACTCACTGATTCAGGATTGGTGGTATGTACGACCACTGACTTGTTGAGGTGGTCCCTTTCGATCAACGGATTCTTTTTCCTAGCCTCGACTAGACGAGCGATTCGCAGCACCGGTGTGCCATCCCCCTCTATCGGGCCGTACTGGAAGCATTGTATCCCTAAAAATTGGTCATTTCTTATCTGGAGAGCGATTCCCCAGAAGCTCCCTACTGATGACGCCCTGACCACCATTGGCTTCAGTTTAGCCACTACTTGCCACTACTGCTTGGCACGCCAGTCTGAAACTGCTGAGCACATTCTTTATGTCGGATACCATGCTTTTCAAGTGTGGCACGCTTTCCCTAATAGCTACGATTTAGATCAAGCGGTTAGGGGCTTCAACAATCTTCTAACGTCCAGGGGTATCGCCTCGCACGGACACCAGATTGTCGCAGCCACTATCACGTGGGTTATCTGGAAGAAATGCAACAAATTCATATACAAAAGGCATCCAATACTCCTTTAATCAACTTATTAGGGAGGCTAACAGACAGATCTTCAAGGTTAGTAGACACTGCAAGCACACCCGGGAGGGTTTTGGCAACCCCACATTGATTGACTTTTGGTTTTGGTTGTGAGCGGGAGATTGTTTTACCTCATGGCTCCTTTTTATCTTTCTTATTGCGTAACGTACTAGTCCCAAAATACTTAGGACTAAGTGCATAGACATGCCAGCTGCATATATATGAAGTATACTCTAATATATGGAAACCTCGTATATACATATATGCTGTGAAATGCAGTAAACCATGACAACTAAATCTCATCAATAATAGGAGAATAAATATATAATAAAAATCGATACTGAATTATTATTTGTACAAAAGTTGGGCGGAGACAGATCCACTACCAACCATTTTAAATGAGAGAAAAATATACAAGGAAAGGATAGATAAAATCGCTAGAATTATCCAAGAGCAATTCTCCTCAATAGAAAAGGAAAAACCATGATCAGGGCTAAAGCACCTGCGAAACATCATAAAAGGACACACACCTAGAGAGAACACCAGGTCCTCATAGCTTTGTACCAAGGTACAAGAAGAACATGCCATAAATACTAAATTTAAATTTTGTCATAATGTCATAAAGTAAAAGTAAAGTGTTCTAACCATAACACGACCCAATATCCTATCATCGAAACAGTAGACTACCCCTACAACAAAACAAGGACAAGAGGTAGCGCACTATTCCACGATGTGACATTGTCCCGTGCTACGACTGGAACAAAGTAAGACATGACATTAACTATGGTCACCTAACAAATATAGTATGCAATTGTCACGACCCGCAACCGCTTTTCGGATACGAAGCATGTCCAAGCCTAGCCTACGCCGCAGTGTCGACGGTAGAACGCTATCTATAACTCACAAGTCACTGAATCTAGTATCACATGGAAATCTATATCTCATCCAAAGAATAATCAAGACACAACCAAGATCAATGAATAACTATGAAACTGAGCAATAAAGAAGATAAACTGAATGTTTCCAAGAATCAAAGTCACATCCGGTAGACACAAATCTACTACCAATAGACAAAAATAAAGAAATATATGAAATAACTAACTAAGTACAAACTTCTAATCAAGACAACCTCAACTGCAAGGCACCGTGGTCTGATGCTGACCCAACCTGCTCGTCTGCTCCTAACGCAAACTCGGCTATCCTGAAGAGATCATTAGGTACTCAGAGGACATAGCAAGATACATATAAACATGCCTATCTAACAGTTTTATCATGCGTAAGAAATTAATTAAGAAAGACAGAACAAGACAAGTGACTATGAACACAGATACTAGAACACTATACATAAATGAACTGTCGGATGAACAATGAATACGAGATCAATGGAAAACCAAACACTCATCCTGAGTGTGGACTTATGGCTTTGAACTAATCACTAACCCTCGTCCCGAGTGTGGACTCTCTGGTGAATTGGTCAACCCTCATCCCGAGTGTGGACTCTCTAGTTGTGTAAATGATAACAAAGACTTTGCAGTTCAACTATACGTACTCGTTTTATGACACGACTCAAGCAAGGTACTAGTAAGAGCAACTCCAAATGTGAACTATAAGGCGAAATGTGAACACGACTATATACATATCAGTGAAATAACTCAGCATTATAAGATATGAATAGCACATGTCCATAACAATCAAAAACTGGATAATGAAAGAAAATGCATGAAAATAAAGTTGTAGAGGGAGGCAAGGTATACTTGCCATGGGTTGCTGCCATTGTCCTTGGTTCTCGAAGGGCACTCCTGATGGCAAATCGGCCCATATCGTCCCTACTCCTAGCTCCTCGTAGGAATTCTAACAAACACTCATATTCCTATTAACATGATAAATTAACCTCGGTTCTAGGAATCCAGATAGGGTAGATGAGGAGGAGGGGATTACCTGTTGAAGGATTCAGTTGTCCCTTTAGCACGGACACTCCGATACTGTTCTTTGACTCATAGGCAAATAGATGACAGCAGGGCTTCTAGGGTTTTGGGGAGATGATGTGTTTACTGCTAACTCCATATATATACATCTAGTTTTTGATAAACCTAGTGTGATGAAGAGATTGGAGGAAATGATTTGAATTAATCCCTCACTCAAAATTTGAATTCAAAACCTAGTCTGTAAGGGATCGGCCAATAGGGTTTAAACTCGCATTCTTACAATTAAACCCTTGCTATCATGGTCTTTGCAAGGAGCACCTATTCTCTAATTGACATTTGCACTAAGGTCCTTGCCAATTCCTATATTACCCGTTTGATCCTCCATTAGTATTTTAAGTAAAGAGAGAAAAATATAATAAATAAATAAGGCAATAACGAATGGTATAAATTTCATAAATAAGAGAAAAAAATTTGGTTAAGGGGTTGACAACTCTACCCCCCTTAAACAAATTTCGTCTTCGAAATTTAATGAGCCATGATCTACTAGAATAAATAGTCTAACATAAACTGCTATATAAGTAATTCAATTCCTCTTAAACCAATCAAAGTTTACTATAGGCCTATCTATAATACTACTGCCAAAATCTACTGGAAATTTTGGCCAGCTGCTCCTTGTGGTGTTATCGTATCTTCCGTGATCATGGCATTAGCTTGTCCTCCCTGTGCGGCTGGTATTGGTGGTGTAGTCGCATTCTTCTTCGAGCAATCTCGAGATAGATGCTGGTTGGATCCACAAGTATAACACAACCTTAACCATCTACGACAGTCTTCTTGGACGTGGTGTCCCTTCTTACAATACTGGCAGGTGGGTACATCTTGAACTTGTTATGGGGTTGTTCGTGGTTGTTGTTGATGCTGCTGCGTTGAGGTCTTCCCTGAAATGCTGGGGCATTTTGTTGGTGCTGATTGGTTGTTGCCTCCTCCGAATGCGTCTCGATTCCTCTTCGGCTTATGACTTAGCTCTTCTTCTACAGCTTGGGCGACCTATAGAATCTCCTCGTAAGTGGCTGCTCGATTGGTGGCGATGGCTAGACGAATCTCATGAGATAGTCCCTTCCTAAATTGTCGCGCCTTGTCTTCAGGGGTTTTGACCAAGCTCTCTGCAAAGCGGCTGAGGCGAGAAAACTCTGATGTGTACTCGTCGACGGTGTGGTTGCCCTGCTCTAGGTGCTTGAACTGGCTCACCAACGCCTTTCGTGCTACGTATGGATAGAATTTCTTCTTGAATAGTCGCTTGAATTCCTTCCAAGCCACGTCTGGAGCAAAAAATCGGGGCTCGCCTTGGTACCACGTCTGTACGATATCGAAAAGCTGCCCACTAGATGACTCTATCTTCAGATCTTCTGGGACTCGGGCCATCTTCAGGTATCGCTCCATATTCTCTAACCACTCATCAGTATAGATGATCCCCTCTGTCCCATGAAACTCCCTAGACATGAGGTCTATGAAGTTCTTGGAAGTTCCAGGGCACTGTCAGGGAGCATCTCTAATTTGAAGAGCCTCCCTCAAAGTGTCACGAAACATATTAGCTTGCTGCTGGAAGATCCCAGCAGTGTAACATTGTCCAGTGCCGACGACGGAGGCAGAATAGGTACTGGATACTTCGTACGTGCTGGAGGCATCATTGGAGCTGGATACATCGCTTGTGCTTGGTGCATGGCTGGTACTGGATGTGGAACGCATGCTAGTTGATGGACTTGTGCTGGTGGTGGGACAGATGCTGGTGGCAGAACGGGTGCTGGTGGTGGAGTCTGCGGAAGAAACTATGGATGTGGTGGAATATCATCTCTATGGAATCTCGAGAGCTGTGGCTGATTGTCCATATGAGTGAACTGGCTTCCTTGTGTTGGTAGGGTCATGTATGTGAAAAAGCCTCCTGCAGTCTGTTGAATGTTCAGGAAAGCGTTGTTCCTGTCTTGAGAGTCCATCTTAACTGTAACAGAGAAAACACTTCAGCCGTTGAATAATTTCAAGATGGATGCAAGTCGAGGTTTTAATGAATAATCATGGAAAGAGATCAATAAGGAGTCAAGACACGTGGATGTGATCCTAAGAGTCTAGTCCTATTCGCAGGCTCTCGTCGGTACAGTCATGTAACTGAAATGATTAACGTAGACCTGCATGGGCCACCAAAAAAATTTGTCATGACCCGTACCCGCTTTTTGGATATGAAGCGTCCAAGCCCACCCTACGCCGCAGTGTCGGCAGTATAACATTGTCTATAACTCATAAGTCACTGAATCTAGTATCACATGGAAATCTATATCTCATCCACAGAATAATCAAGACACAACCAAGATCAATGAATAACCATGAAACTGAGTAATAAAGAATATAAACTGAATGTTTCCAAGAATCAAAGTAACGTCCCGTGGACACGAATCCACTACCAATAGATGGAAAAAGAGAAATACATGAAATAACTAACTGAGTACAAACTGCTAATCAAGACAACCTCAACTACAAGGTACCGTGGTCTAATGCTGACCCAACCTGCTCGTCTGCTCCTGACTCAAACTCGGCTAACCTGAAGAGATCATCAGGTCCTCAGAGGACATAGCAAGATACATATAAACATGCCTACCTAATAGTTTTATCATGCGTAAGAAATTAAACAAGAAAGACAGAATAAGACAAGTGACTATGAACACGGATACTAGAACACTACGCATAAATGAACTGTCGAATGAACAATGAACACGAGATCAATGGAAAACCAAACCCTCATCCCGAGTGTGTAATCACGGGTTTGAACAAATCACTAACCCTCATCCTGAGTGTGGACTCTCTGGTGCCAATGAGTACGATAAACACCCTCGTCCCGAGTGTAGACTCTCTGGTGCATTGGTCAACCCTCGTCCCGAATGTGAACTCTTTGGTTCTGTAAACGATAACAAAGACTTAGCAGTTCAACTGTACGTAATTTTTCTATGACACGACTCATGCAAGGTACTAGTGAGAACAACTCCAAATGTGAACTACAAGGCCAAATGTGAACACGGCTATATATATATCAATAAAACAACTCAGCAGTATAAGATATGAATAACACATGTCCATAACAATCAAAAATTGGATAATGAAAGGAAATGCATGAAAATAAAGCTGTAGAGGGAGGCAAGGTATTCTTGCCATGGGTTGCTGTCAATTTCCTTGGTTCTCGAAGGGCACTCCTGATGGCATATCGGCCCGTATCGTCCCTGCTCCTAGCTCTTTTTAGGAATTCTAACTAACACTTATATTCCTATTAACATGATAAATTAACCTAGGTTCTAGGAATCCATATAGGGTAGATGAGGAGGAGGGGATTACCTGTTGAAGGATTCAGTTGTCCCTTCACCATGGACACTCCGATACCGTTCTTTGACTCGAAGGCAAATAGATGGCAGCATGGCTTCTAGGGTTTAGGGGAGATGATGGGTTTACTGCTGACTCCATATATATACATCTAGTTTTTGATAAACCTAGGGTGATGAATAGATTGGAGGAAATGATTTGAATTAATCCCTCACTCAAAATTTGAATTCAAAACCTAGTCTGTAAGGGATCGGCCAGTAGGGTTTAAACTTGCATTCTTTTAATTAAACCCTTTCTATCCTGGTCTTTATAAGGAGCACCTATTCTTTAATTGACATTTGCACTAAGGTCCCTGCCAATTCCTTTATTACCCGTTTGATCCTCCATTAGTATTTTAAGTAAAGAGAGAAAAATATAACAAATAAATGAGGCAATGACGAATGGTATAAATTTAATAAATAAGATAAAAAATTTGGTCAAGGGGTTGACAACTCTACCACCCTTAAACAAATTTCGTCCTCGAAATTTAATGAGCCGTGATCTACTAGAATGAATAGTCTAACTTAAACTGCTATATAAGTAATTCAATTCCTCTTAAACAAATCAAAGTTTACTATAGGCCTATCTATAATACTACTGCCATTATCTATTGGAAATTTTTGCCAGCTGCTCCTTGTGGTGTTATCGCATCTTCCGTAATCATGGCATAAGCTTGTCCTCCCTGTGCGACTGGTAGTGGTGGTGTAGTCGCATTCTTCTTTGGGAAATCTCGAGATAGATGTTGGTTGGATCCACAAGTATAACACAATCTTAACCATCTATGGCAGTCTTCTTGGACGTGGCCTCCTTTCTTACAATACTGGAAGGTAGGTACATCTTGAATTGTTATGGGACTGTTCGTGGTTGCTGTTGATGCTGCTGCGTTGAGGTCTTCCCTGAAATGTTGGGGTATTTTGCTTGTGCTAATTGGTTGTAGCCTCCTCCGAATGTGTCTCGATTCCTCTTCGACTTGTGACTCAGCTCTTCTTCTACTGCTTGGGCGACCTCCAGAATCTCCTCGTAAGTGGCGGCGTGACTAGTGGCGATGGCTAGACGAATCTCGTGAGATAGACCCTTCCTAAATTGTCACACCTTGTCTTTAGGGGTACTAACAAAGCTCTCTACGAAGCGACTGAGGCGAGAAAACTCTGACGTGTACTCGTCGACGGTGTGGTTGCCCTGCTCTAGGTGCTCGAACTGGCTCACCAACGCCTCTCGTGCTACATATGGACAGAATTTCTTCTTTAACAGTCGTTTGAATTCCTTCCAAGTCACATCTGGAGCAAAAAATCAGGGCTCGCCTTGGTACCACGTCTGTGCGATATCGAAAAGTTGCCCACTAGATGACTCTATCTTTAGATCTTCTATGACTCGAGCCATCTTCAGGTATCGCTCTACATTCTCTAACCACTCATCAGCATAGAGGATCCCCTCTGTCCCATAAAACTCCCTGGGCCTGAGGTTGTAATGACCCGCTCCGCCCTAGCGGAACGCCGATTCAAATGGCAAGTGCAACAACTCAAACGAGCCGTCGACTCGAAGAGTTGCGTCGACCCAATGAAGTATCGATGTGAATCGATGCAAGACTTACAATGGCCCGTCAAAGATGAATCCAGACTTAGACTATCAAAGGCGCGCTAGGAGTATCGCTCGGCCGATGCGAACATCGCTAAGGTGGGTGGCTCCGATGAACCCGTCTTTGCTTAGCCTAGACACATAACAATACGGACACTATCACTGAAATCGCTAGGCGATAACACCGCGTATGGTAATAAATGACCCAACGCACCTAGCTAAGGGATTAATCCCATCTTGTATGCTTGTATATAATATGGAAAGGAACATGGGAAATACGAGAACTCTCGTACCGCGCTCCACGCTCGTGCTAAGGCACAAGCTTACGTTCAAGTTCCTTATACGTTCAACAATGAAACAATGAATGGTTTACAACAATGAAACGGGAAGAATATCAACATAGTCGTTCCGAGTAGAGTTTAGCAACGTTGAAAGACTATGGGACCGATGGGTCGCCAAGGCGACTCCTGCACGGAGAGTTGCAAAATATATGAATAAATGAATGAACAAATAAGTGAATGAATGAATCAACGAATGAAAGAATGAATACGTGAATGAATCGATGAACAAACGGACAAGTGAAAGAAAGAAAAGAAAGAATGAATAAAAGATAAGAAAGAAAGAAATGGTTAGAGACAGGTATGATGGGCACGTGCAACGGGGCTCGCTACCCGTGTTGTACGGACGCCAACCTGGTCGATAACGCATTGTGGCTAAGGGTTAGCCTATGACGATAAAAATACGAAATGGTCGTTGACGAACCCCGCACGGGTGATACGGACTCCGCGGCATGATCAAAAGTAGGATCGTGGCCGGCCTAGGCGGACCAAGTCGAGGCTTACGGGCATACCTGGGTGCGGACTCGGCCACCCAGGGGACGTAAGTGCTGAGGTATTTCAAGAGACTAACGGGGTGTGTGCCAGTCCCACCCTACGCTAAGTTGAGAAATACCACGGTTGGAAGTGTCCTAAATGGCTTGTGATGCCAGCTACCGGTGCATATAGATTTAAGTACGCTTTGATGGTGGCAATCCACGTGCAAGTCCTTGCATTGAAATCAAAGTAGTCTAAGTTAACTGTACAAAGCACCTTCTGAATAGGATTGAATATAACACACAAAATGATCAAGAGTACTTCGAGCAAACGAGTTAGAAAACGTGCCTACGACATGCTAGAACCCGAGGCAAGGACACGCACTTGACATTGAATGCTTACATGAACTATGTTAAGTTATTTTATATGAATTATTGACTAACTTGGTTTACGTTGGACAGGGAAGGCCGGACGGTAAGTATGGGTAAGTCGTGCATGTATTTCCATGTGACACTTGAATTCAGCAACACGAGATAGGTCATGATATGTGCCATCAAATTGACCCTAAGGCAAGATTAGAAAGACAATGAATGATAGAGATGCACAAAAGTAAATAGAACGTGTTTGATAATGATAGCATTGTGGGCGAGCTAGCATCCCCACCAGTGCATAATAATATATTGATAACCCCACAGTCTGCTTGCAGGAAGCAGAAAACGTCGGCGGGTGCGGAACTTCCCTCGAACGTGATAAGGCGCGGAGCTATCTCTCGAGCCTTGGAGCGTTGCAAGGAACTGGAGCACCATATACAGGACGTAATGTATTGGAACATCGCCGTGAATCATTCCATGTTGTAAGCCACTTGGCACGCCTTTTATGTTTCAGAGAGAGAGCTTGAGCGATTTGTAATATCGGCCTAGCGTCGTTTGTAAACTTCTTGAAAATCAATAAAGAGTTTGAATTCACTTCATTTTTGTGTTCGTTTACTTTTCGTTACAAATGGGGACAATCTGTGCGACTCTGTGGCCTAGCTCAAATCGGCCGTTTCTGGACTTAGCCTTGCACGGGCGCAACCTAGGCCCGTGCGGCATCACGCCTTAGCGAAGATGATCGCTCCTGCGGGAGCGGGGCATGACAGAGGTCCATGAAGTTCTTGGAAGTTCCAGGGCGCCGTCGGGGAGCATCTCTAATCTAAAAAGCCTCCCTCAAAGTGTTGCGGAATATATTAGCTTGCTGCTGGAAGATCACAGGAGTGTAACATTGTCCAGTATCGATGGCGGAGGCAGAACAGGTACTGGATACATCATAGGTGCTGGAGGCATCATAGGAGCTGGATACATCGCTTGTGCTTGGTGCATGGCTGGTACTGGATGTGGAACGCGTTCTAGATGCGGCACTTGTGCTAGCGGTATTACAGATGCTGGTGGCAGAACGGGTACTGGTGGTTGAGTTTGCAGAAGAAACTACGAATATGGTAGAATATCGTGTCTGCTGAATCTCGAGAGCTGCGGCTGATTGCCCATATGAGTGAGCTGGCTTCCTTGTATTGGTAGGGTCATGTATGTGAAAAAGCCTCTTACAGTCGATGGATTGTTCAGGGAAGCGTTGTTCTTGTCTTGAGAGTCCATCATAACTGGAATAAAGAAAATACTTTAGTCGTTGAATAATTTCAAGATGGATGCAAGTCGAGGTTTTAATGAATAATCAAGGATAGAGATCAACAAGGAGTCAAGATACGTGGATGAGATCCTAAGAGTCTAGTCTTATTCGCAGGCTCACATCGGTACAGTCATGTAATCGAAGTGATTAACGTAGACCTACATAGGCCACCAAAAAAACTTTTTATGACCCATACCCGCTTTTCGGATATAAAGCGTATCCAAGCCCAACCTACACCACAGTATTGGCGGTATAATGCTGTCTATAACTCACAAGTCACTGAATTTAGTATCACATGGAAATTTATATCCCATCCACGTAATAATCAAGATACAACCAAGATCAATAAATAACTATGAAACTGAGCAATAAAGAATATAAACTGAATGTTTTCAAGAATTAAAGTCACGTCCCGTGGACACAAATCCACTACCAATAGACAGAAATAGAGAAATACATGAAATAACTAACTGAGTATAAACTGCTAATCAAGACAACCTCAACTGCAAGGCACCATGGTCTGATGCTGACCCAACCTGCTCATCTGCTCCTGACTCAAAATCGGCTAACCTGAAGAGATCATCCGGTCCTCAGAGGACATAACAAGATACATATAAACATGCCTATCTAATATTTTTATCATGCGTAAGAAATTAAACAAGAAAGACAGAATAAGACAACTGACTATAAACACGGATACTAGAACAATACGCATAAATGAACTGCCGGATGAACAATGAACACGAGATCAATGGAAAACCAAACCCTCATCCCGAGTGTGCACTCATGGATTTTAACAAATCACTAACCCTCGTATCGAGTGTGGACTCTCTGGTTAATTCAAGGCAAACACCCTCGTCCCGAGTGTGGACTCTCTGGTGCCAATGAATAAGACAAACACCCTCGTCCCGAGTGTTGACTCTCTGGTGCATTGGTCAACCCTCGTCCCGAATGTGGAATCTCTGGTTCTATAAACGATAACAAAGAATTAGCAGTTCAACTATACACACTTGTTCTATGACACGACTCAAGCAAGGTACTAGTGAGAACAACTCCAAATGTGAACTACAAGGCCAAATGTGAACACGGCTATAAATATATCAATGAAACAACTCAGCAGTATATGATATGAATAGCAAATGTCCATAACAATCAAAAACTGGATAATGAAAGGAAATGCATGAAAATAAAGCTGTAGAGGGAGGCAAGGTATACTTGCCATGGGTTGCTGTCATTGTTCTTTGTTCTCGAAGGGCACTCCTGATGGCATATCAGCCTGTATCGTCCCTACTCCTAGCTCTTCTTAGGAATTCTAAAAAACACTTATATTCCTATTAACAAGATAAATTAACCTGCGTTCCAGGAATCCAGATAGGGTAGATGAGGATGAGGGGATTACCTGTTGAAGGATTCAGTTTTCCCTTCACCATGGACACTCCGATACTGTTCTTTGACTTGAAGGCAAATAGATGGCATCAGGGCTTCTAGGGTTTAGGAGAGATGATGGGTTTACTGCTAACTCTATATACATCTAGTTTTTGATAAACCTAGGGTGATGAAGAGATTGGAGGAAATGATTTGAATTAATCCCTCACTCAAAATTTGAATTCAAAACCTAGTATGTAAGGGATCGGCCAATAGGGTTTAAACTTGCATTCTTGCAATTAAACCCTTAATATCCTGGTCTTTGCAAGGAGCACCTATTCTCTAATTGACATTTGCACTAAGGTCCTTGCCAATTCCTATATTACCCGTTTGATCCTCCATTAGTATTTTAAGTAAAGAGAGAAAAAATACAAATAAATGAGGCAATAACGAATGGTATAAATTTAATAAATAAGAGAAAAAAATTTGGTCAAGGGTTGACAACTCTACCCACCTTAAACAAATTTCGTCCTCAAAATTTAATGAGCTATGATCTACTAGAATGAATAGTCTAACTTAAACTGCTATATAAGTAATTCAATTCCTCTTAAACAAATAAAAGTTTACTATAGTCCTATCTATAATACTACTGCCAATATCTACTGGAAATTTTTGCCAGCTGCTCCTTGTGGTGTTATTGCATCTTCCGTGATCATGGCATAAGCTTGTCCTCCCTGTGCGGCTGGTAGTGGTGGTGTAGTCGCATTCTTCTTCGGGCAATCTTGAGGTAGATGCTGGTTGGATCCACAAGTATAACACAATCTTAACCATCTACGGCAGACTTCTTGGACGTAGCCTCCATTCTTGTAATACTGGCAGGTGGGTACATCTTGAACTTGTTGTGGGGCTATTCGTGGTTGCTGTTGATGCTGCTGTGTTGAGGTCTTCCCTGAAATGTTAGGACATTTTGCTGGTGCTAATTGGCTGTTGCCTCCTTCGAATGCGTCTCGATTCCTCTTCGGCTTGTGACTCAGCTCTTCTTCTATAGCTTGGGCGACCTCCAGAATCTCCTCGTAAGTGGCGGCTCGACTGGTGGCGATGGCTAGACAAATCTCATGAGATAGTCCCTTCCTAAATCATCATGCCTTGTCTTCAAGGGTGCTGACCAAGCTCTCTACGAAGCGGCTGAGGCGAGAAAACTCTGACGTGTACTCGTCGACGTTGTGGTTGCCCTGCTCTAGGTGCTTGAACTGGCTCACCAATGCCTCTCGTGCTGCGTATGGATAGAATTTCTTCTTGAACAGTCGCTTGAATTCCTGCCAAGTCACGTTTGGAGCAAAAAATCGGGGCTCGCCTTGGTACCACGTCTGTGCGATATCGAAAAGCTGCCCACTAGATGACTCTATCTTCAAATCTTCTGGGACTCGGGCCATCTTTAGGTATCGCTCCACATTCTCTAACCACTCATCAGTATAGAGGATCCCCTCTGTCCCATGAAACTCCCTTGGCCTGAGGTCCATGAAGTTCTTAAAAGTTCTAGGGCGCTGTCGGGGAGCATCTTTAATCTGAAGAGCCTTCCTCAAAGTGTCGCTGAACATATTGGCTTGCTGCTAGAAGATCCCAGGAGTATAACATTGTCCAGTACCGATGGCGGAGGCAGAATAGGTACTGAATACATCGTAGGTGTTGGAGGCATCATAGGAGCTGGATACATCGCTTGTGCTTGGTGCATGGCTGGTACTGGATGTGGAACGCATGCTAGATACGGGACTTGTACTGGCGGTGGAACAGATGCTGGTGGCAGAACGGGTGCGGGTGGTGGAGTCTGCGGAAGAAACTACGGATGTGGTGGAATGTCGTCTCTGTGGAATCTCGAGAGCTGCAGCTGATTGCCCATATGAGTGAGCTGGCTTCATTATGTTGGTAGGGTCATGTATGTGAAAAACCTCCTACAGTCGGTAGAGTGTTCTGGGAAGCATTGTTTCTGTCTTGAGAGTCCATCTTAACTGTAACAAAGAAAACACTTTAGCCGTTGAATAATTTCAAGATGGATGCAAGTCAAGGTTTTAATGAATAATCAATGATAGAGATCAACAAGGAGTCAAGACACGTGGATGAGATCCTAAGAGTCTAGTCCTATTCGCAGGCTCACGTCGGTACAGTCATGTAACCGAAGTAATTAACGTAGACCTGCATGGGCCACCAAAAAAACTTGTCATGACCCGTACCCACTTTCGGATACGAAGCGTGTCCAAGCCCAGCCTACATCGCAGTGTCGACGGTATAACACTTTCTATAACTCACAAGTTACTGAATCTAGTATCACATGAAAATCTATATCTCATCCACAAAATAATCAAGACACAACCAAAATCAATGAATAAACATAAAACTGAGCAGTAAAGAATATAAACTGAATGTTTCCAAGAATCAAAGTCATATCCCGTGGACACAAATCCACTACCAATAGATAGAAATAGAGAAATACATGAAATAACTAACTGAGTACAAACTGCTAATCATGACAACCTCAACAACAAGGCACCGTGGTCTGATGGTGACCCAACCTGCTCATCTGCTCCTGACTCAAACTCGGCTAACCTGAAGAGATCATCAGGTCCTCGGAGGACATAGCAAGATACATATAAACATGCCTATCTAATAGTTTTATCATACGTAAGAAATTAAACAAGAAAGATAGAATAAGACAAGTGACTATGAACACGGATACTAGAACACTACGCATAAATGAACTGCCAGATGAACAATGAACACGAGATCAATAAAAAACCAAACCCTCATCCCGAGTGTGGAGACATGGGTTTGAACTAATCACTAACCCTCGTCCCGAGTGTGGACTCTCTGGTTAGTTCAAGGCAAACACCCTCGTCCCGAGTGTGGACTCTCTGGTGCCAATGAATACGACAAACACCCTCGTCCCGAGTGTAGATTCTCTGGTGCATTGGTCAACCCTCGTTCCGAATGTGGACTCTCTGGTTTTGTAAACGATAACAAAGACTTAGCAGTTCAACTATATGCACTCGTTCTATGACATGACTCAAGCAAGGTACTAGTGAGAACAACTCCAAATGTGAACTACAAGGCCAAATGTGAACACGGCTATATATATATCAATGAAACAACTCAGCAGTATAAGATATGAATATCACATGTCCATAACAATCAAAAACTGGATAATGAAAGGAAATACATGAAAATAAAGATGTAGAGGGAGGCAAGGTATACTTGCCATAGGTTGCTGTCGTTGTCCTTGGTTCTCGAAGGGCATTCCTGATGGTATATCGGCCCATATCATCCCTACTCCTAGCTCCTCTTAGGAATTCTAACAAACACTCATATTCCTATTAACATGATAAATTAACCTAGGTTCTTGGAATCCAGATAGGGTAGATGAGGAGGAGGGGATTACCCGTTGAAGGATTTAGTTGTCCCTTCACCACGGACACTCCGATACTGTTCTTTGACTCAAAGACAAATAGATGGCATCAGGGCTTATAGGGTTTAGGGGAGATGATGGGTTTACTGCTAACTCCATATATATACATCTAGTTTTTGATAAACCTAGGGTGATGAAAAGATTGGAGGAAATGATTTGAATTAATCCCTCACCCAAAATTTGAATTCAAAACCTAGTCTGTAAGGGATCGGCCAAGAGGGTTTAAAATTGCATTCTTGCAATTAAACCCTTGCTATCTTGGTCTTTGCAAGGAGCACCTATTCTCTAATTGACATTTGTACTAAGGTCCCTGCCAATTCCTATATTACCTGTTTGATCCTCCATTAGTATTTTAAGTAAAGATAGAAAAATATAACAAATAAATGAGGCAATAACGAATGGTATAAATTTAATAAATAAGAGAAAAAAATTTGGTCAAGGTGTTGACAGCAATTTAGAAGACATCTCGATGTGTGGGCAGGTGAGGGCTGACTCCCCCAAGACTAACTCACGGCACACACACATCAAGTACCAATACTATTAGCCGGCATAACTCGAGGCTAGCGGCCTATGTGACCCATCAGTCCACATAGCTCGAGGCTAGTGACCGTCGCGACACGACTATCATAATACAAAGTTACTATGCCTTTTAGATTTGGTAGCCCATACATTTAATTGTCCTCTCCTTTCCAAGGTCACTAACATAAGGTAGTCCTCTACGACTAAGTTCATATGCATATTAAAAGACAAGAAGGAGAAATAAAAGAAAGCATAATAGAGTAAACTATAAACAACAAATCAGTAGTCCAACCGAAACTAAATAGACAATAAATATGTAGTAATCAAATAAAGAAACATGCAACTAATTATAAGTAGTAAATAAGGTAAGGTATCTTGCCTGAGGTTGCATGCAAAAGGGCATGATCCAATAGCTCAAAGCGGCAAATCGATGAAGCACGAAAGCCAAATCTTCCAAACGTCCTCGGATGCTGAAATAAATACCACGAATGGTTTTGGTATAAAAGATATGTCTTGAAACGCCTGCCCAAAAATATAATTCTGGAGACAGGGGCAAAATCATAATTTTGGGTCAAAATGATGTCCACCGTTGGACCCGTTTTGTGCCGAAAAGCGTGCTAGTACCTATGGTCTCTAAAGTCATCAAACTATATGTCTACAGGTCCAATTTGATGAGGCGAATCAAACCGTATGTCCAAAATAGGATTCCGTTGGGCCGTGCACAATTTTTTTCCGTTGGATCGGGTCGCGGGCCCGCCAAATAGGCGTTCCGGTCGCCCTTCTCAGAATCGGACAAAACATGGCACACAGGACTAGAATCTTGATACGGTCCTGTTGGCTCAATTCATCTCGATACGATGAACGTGCACAAAGTTATGGCTGAATTTGGAAAAGGTCAATACAAGGGTAACTTGATGGATACGCATCGAATTCATCGCGCACACGCAACCATTTCGACTTCTGTCAAATTTCACACATGCACGAAGTCCATACGCACCTTTCGAAGCCTTCGGTTCGTAACCATGTCGCTCGGTTTGACGGGACGCACGCCGTATCGAAAATAATTATCAAATTTTTAAGTTCAAAAAGTAGTTTTTCCTAGAACTTTGAAACTAAATTATCAATGATTTAATGCATTAAAAACAAAACTATTAATGGGGTATCCATCTCGTATATGTTGTCAATAATTCTATTCAAACGGATTTTCTAAACTGTTAAAGAATCGACAAAAAGTTACCTTCCATGTTAGGGTTTTGATCTTGTTATCTGTCATGTTTTGGATAGTTATTCGTCGATTTTTGAACCGATTTCTCATAGATTTTACGGGATTCTACCTAAATCCAATTATTGGGGCTAGAAGAGGTATAGATTGTCTATCCATAGAAGTTGACGGATCAAATATTGACTAAGTGCAGAAGGAGAAAAATGGATTCGAAGTTGGTACCTTGGGGTGGGGGTCGGCCTATACGGACTTTGCGGCTGTGACGAGGTCACGCGGCCGGCGGCGGCCAGGACGGTGCGGTGGTCGGGTTTGTGGAGGGTTTGATATTTCCCCTATTGTTCTTCTCTCGAGCATATATATACATACGGGTTTCATTAGAAGGGGCTCGGGGGCTGGATTGCTACTGTTCCGTGGGAACAGTAGTTAATGGTTCTCTTTTATTTTTCTTTTTTCTTCCTACTTTATCTATATATGGTATACCCAAACCCCTGAAAAAAGTATTTATAAAATCTAAATGATACATAAATATATTCTCTCAAAATTTATACAATAAACATATAATACGTTTTCCCTTCTTCGTTTTTTTTGCAATATATATAACCCAATATATTAAAATTATTAACCCTTCCACAATCTAACATCACATACTCAAACTCAAACACTTAGACACTAACCCACTAACACTATGATACCATATCAACCTTGGTCATATTGGCATCCCAAAACCAATACTTTGGTCAGGTAAACTAATCATTTACCTTGAAGGTTAAGGTAATTCATATTTACCTTAAGATACTAACTTGGTATCATGAGATACCAAGAAACTCCTCAAATATCTAGTGCACTAACATAACATCTAAACTAACATATAACATATGACCTATAGAGACTAACTTGCTAACATACCAACATCTAGAACTAACATAAGCTACTAACATATCAATATCTAATATACCAGATATCTAATATCAAATTATCTAACAACATATCAAATATCTAACAAAATATTAACCTCTACTATCTAACTAACATTCATACTAACAAATATAACTTACACTAACATATAAGAAACTCTAATATATCTAACCCTCTACTACCAACATCTAACAAACGTACTAACATATATAACTTACACTAACATATAAAAAACTCTAATATATCTAACCCTCTACTAACCAACATCTAACAAATATACTAACATATATAACTTACACTAACATATAACAACTCTAACATATCTAACCCTCTACTAATATATATATATATATATATATATACATATATATATATATATATATATATATATATATATATATATATAAAATATATATATATATAAAAAATATATATATATATATTTTTTTTTTTATATATATATATATATATATATATATATATATATATATATATATTTTTTTTTTTTTTTTTTTTTTTTTTTTTTTTTTTTTTTTTTTTTTTTTTTTATATATATATATATATATATACACTATATCATACATATACTCGACAACCTATGATACCTACATTCATTTAATATCCATAATACATAGGCTCATAGGTTACACAAAATGCCTATATCGTACAACCACTCTTCTACTTAAAATCAATACTCTACCAATTAGACATTTACTAAAGCATAGAATTAAAGTATGTCGTAGCCCTTCGTGTTAGCTTTCTGAAACTTCAAACATATCGCATTTTCGTACCCGAAAGCTCCTAGACTCGCAAAAACACCGAAATATGTTATCTTTCGGATAACTGACACTCAAATAGTTTTACAGAAAGTTCCAGAATGATTTTAGCTTATTAAAATATATATTTGAAAAGCTAACTTTGATACGGTTCTTTTAAAAAATGCGGGATTAATCGGAGTTCTGATCTAAAAGTTATGGCATTTCTAAGTTGTTATAGCTACTAAAAACGTCGATGAATATTATGACAAATTTGGGTTATTTTGGACAAAAGAAATACATGTAGGCCAAGATACTTGGATACCATCATAGGTATCCAAATGAACCTCATTCTAACCATCCTAACTAAGATCAATCCACTCTCTAACCATTCTAAATCTGAATTTAAAACACAATTAATCCTATTAGACAATAAACCAAACACATGGGGTGTCCTGATTTGGGATCTATCAAGTAGGACACAAAATACATATCTAAAATCCTCAAGAGAGCTCTAAATTGTCTCAAACTTGAATCTAAAGGGGGTACATGCATGGAGGTGGATCATATGGATTCAAAACTAACTAATATGCATAGAAAATCAATTTAGAGGGTTAGTTTTACCTATTGGGAGTGGAATCCCAATAATACTCTCAAGGACACGGCTCCGACACGAAGATCTTCCAAAAAGGATACTCCTCCTTGTACTTTTCTCCAAATCATTGCTAGCACCCTTTCTTGATAGTATGAGAAGGTTGGATGGAAGTTTTGGTGGAGGGATATAAGGATTTGGAGATCAAATCAAAGAGGAAAGCTCTCAATTGGGGGAAGAACACTCTGTGAAGAAAAAGAGGCAAGATGGAATAAAATAAAAGGAAGGAATGTTAAACTACATATAGTGGCTGCCATTAAACCCTATTTGGGCCTTGGAGGAAAGCCCAATAAGGCCTCAACTAGTCATCTTGGTTAATTTTAAGTTAGGTTCAAGTTTGGGATCAAAAGGGTTAAATTTAAGCCTCTAACTTAACCAATCTAACAAGTGGAATTAGTGTAAACTTACTAACTTAATTAGTGGAGTTTGTGGGCCATGACTAACTAATCTTGGCATCCCGTCTATAGTCTAAGCTACCCGGGTCACTAACACAAGTCGGGACGAAATGAAACTCAAACCCGACTAAACAAATCCCGTTAAATGAACATTAAAATATAAAAATTCCCAAAATATTAAAATATAAAAAATGAACAAAATTACAATACATCAATTTAAATATTATTAAAATAATCTAAAATTCACCAATTAATCAAAACCCTAAATAATTCAAAAGTCACAAAATGACCAAAATACCCTTAGCCTAAAAAGTTGTAACTAATCATTCTAAACACATGGTTAGGTCTCCATGGTCATGGTTAGTATCTAGGCTCAAAAGTTATAGGGTTCACTAGCTAACACATTAAAATTATAATTCACCAATGATAAATAGTATTAAATTAATTAAAAATCTCTATAAATCATAAATCCTATTATTAAATAATAAACTTTTACAAAGGTTCAAAATTACCCTCATTTTAGAAAAGTGGGTGTTACACAAAGGTCCTATTGAAATGGTGAACATGACACGAATGGACACGAGAATTGGTGGATATGGAAATTGTATACTGGATACGAAATTGGGAAGTAGGTTTAAGATCGCGTCGTGTCGGACACGGGATGTAATTGTGATAACTAGAAGATCTAATAAAATTAGATAGGCATACCGACATGGCTATGACACGGGTATTCTTGGGTTTGGACACGATACGTCTAATGGACACAGAAATTTGGATGTGGACACGAAAATAAAGTAGGATTATTCTAGAATCTTAGGCATATAGGTTAGGAGGAAATATTCCAAGAATATTCCAAAGAATATACTATGGAATATGCTAGATTCGAATGAATATTCCTTGGTGTTAATTAGTACTAATTCTACATTAAAGAAGGGATTCTAGAATATTTTCACCTAATCCTAGTGGTTAAGCATTATACTATGGACTCCTAACAATTACTACTAAAGCCTCATATTCCATAATATTTACAACTTAGCCATTCTAATTAGAAAATTGTCATCCTTCGACAAAAATATAAAATAACTTCCAAATAAATAATTCAAAAAATAATAATAAATTTAAAAAATATTAGGAAAATAATAGACTTCTAAATAATTACAAATAGTAATAATTGTCAAGAAAACTATTTAGAAATTAGAAAAATAAAATAATCGAGATTTTGAAAACAGTGGGTTACAAATATTATCATATCTTTACTATCTTGTCATTTAGTTTCTTTTGTCCTATTATGTTGTTATATATCTTGATGTGTAGTATGTGGTTAGTATTGTACTTTGTTCCAATCCTGACTGTATAAAATAGTAATAAAAACTATAAATGAAGACCTCAACCTACCTATATGGTTCCCACTAGGGAGACGTGGACTCTTCCGGAGACCAGTCTTAGTGTCAGATGATACCCATATGTTTCTTCGATGATAACATAGTAGTTCTTTTTAGTATTTCCATTTTAATTATTTATTTTAGTGGGTTTGTTCCCGAGGAGTTTATTTATATATTTTATTTTTATTATGGAATACTACTTGGAGATTATTTCCCTTTAGGATTTATTCGAATATTTTCTTATTTATATTATAGATTGTTAGTCATATATTTATTCTCTTGTTTCTCACTATTGTGTCATAGTTTATGTATAGATCTTGGTGAATCAGCTAGAAAATAAACTAATACGAATCTTTGTTTTCCTCACTCTTTATTTTTTTCTTTAGTTTTTTTGTGGTGGAGTAGAAGGTTTAGGCTGGAAGCTCGTTTTAAGCAAGTACTTATTGCCAAACTGGTGAACAATATTATTTTATTATTGGCTTCGCTTTCCTCTATATTAAATTCCTAGTATTGTCTAAAACTTGTTTTTTTCTAAATATGTTTTCCTTAGTATTCTCGTTAATGTACATGTTTTAGAGCTTTGCTTGAGCTAGGTTTTGATTTTATATAAAATATTGATATTTACTTAGCTGGAGAACTCGGTATTGGGAGTGTTATCGGAGATACCACTATGAAACATAGTCTATTTTCTATATGAGATTTAATCCCATATTAGTTTCCAGCTAGACTTATTTTTGATGGATTTTCCACGTGATTTCGGCCCCAAAAAATTAATTTCCTATATTTACTAAGAATTTTGCCCATAAATGGAATACCTTCGACACACTACATTTTATTGTCGGTATACACCTTTTGGTCTTTTATATGTCAGAGTTTTTATTGTGAAAATATAACATACCGTGGGTGTTGTAAATCCCCAAAAAATTTACTAAGTATTTTAGGTATACGTATTTGTTATAAATAAATAAAGAAATAAATATATATATATATATATAGAAAAAAAAAATATATATATATATAGAGAGAGAGAGAGAGCCTGCGTGGGGCAGAATGAGGCGTCCGTGTAGCAAACTCAGTGTACGGTCGTCGTGCGACGGATCGAAAAATCGACACCATTCGTCCACGGGGATAAGCGACAGACCGACCACGCGGCCCGTCGTGCGGCGCTGTTGAGGGTGACGAGAAGACGTCCACCATAAACGATCGCATGCTCGATCGTAAGGGCGTCGGCGATCGTCACCAATATGTGCGTCGTACGCATAGAACGGGCGGCTAGGCGGAATCAGTAGTCACAGGCGACAAGGAATCAGTGGCCGTCGTATGGGCGGTCACCCTTAGTCATCGAGGGCATCTCTTCGACGTCGTAGGCAAAGCGAGATGTTGAGTATCTGCCGTCGAAAGACGGTGTGCTGCCGAACGGAGCTCTGGAGCGCGCGGAGTGCGCAGGGTGCGTGTGCACGGCGATGATGACAAGGCCAACGGACTATGTCCGCACTCCAAAAGTCGTTCCATACGACATGCCAAGAATCGTGTGCATGGGATAGACGATCATACTGAGCCCGCACGCGTTGGAAGAATATATATATATATATATATATATATATATATATAATTAAAAACATGAGCTAAATATATTTTCTACGCATAAATATAAAACAAATGTATTATTAGTAATACTTTAAAATATATATGTACTTAGTACCTAGACTTTTATAAATAAATAAAAATATGTACTATATATATATATATATATATATATAGAGAGAGAGAGAAAGAGGGAGAGAGGGAGAGAAAATATAATTCTCTGTGGTTACCGTTCATTGAATAGTAACTGAGAGAGAAGGCCGATCCCCGACACTATATATATACTATAAGGAAAAAAACCCTAATCCCTAGCTCCACGACCTAGGCCACCCCGTCCCTAGCACCGTCACCGACTGACCATTCCCACAGCAGCAGTAATAGCATCAGCGTACAAGTAGCAACTGTAATAGTAGCCTGCACACCCGACTTCGTAAAAAGTTTTCTTCTACCTCGCTCGACCATTTCCTGAACCAATTTTGTAGGTGCATAAACAGCCTAACCGTCTTCGATTCTCCTCAAGTAGATTATTTTTGCGATGAACACGTCAAAATTTAGTTCTAAAATTCAGTTTTGGAAGTCGATTTGCGGACATGATATTAAGAATTTTAAAAATCTAATTAAATAGAGTTGTAGCCAACATGAACATCTTTCCAATGATCTATTACTTTATTAAATTCTTAAAAAAATCAGTTCTAAAACTCGAGAAAAATAATTTTTAAAACTAGAAAATTCTCCGATACGTACTTTGTCCCAACAAACCAGATGACTTTGTCATGAAACGATTGTATCGAAAGGTACGTGTGGACTTCGTGGATGCGTGGGCTTTGACAAAATTAGAATTGGTTGAGTATATGCGACAAATTTGGCCTACATTTCTAAAAAAATTATCATACCGGTATTTTTGCAAATTTCTTAATTAATTTGTGAGCTCATCAAATCGTGATGAAACTTACGTCATTGGATTCGCAGCATTGCACTGGTCCTAGTACCTAAGTATGGTTTGATTCTAAGATAGTTGACCGTATCGCCATTTTGTAGGCCAATGATCTGATTCAACAGATGATTTTGTGATTGGTTCATCGGAATCCAAATCTGGACATACAATTGAGTTCATATTGTCAGAATGGATTGTAGACATATTTTGCTGACTTTAGAGACCTGAAGATTTAGCACATTTTTTTGTGTAAGGTGGTTTCAACAACGAATACCATTTTGACCCAAAATTACCATTTTTGCCTATGTGTCTAAATTGGACTTATGGGTAGGCTACTCTAGCTGACTCGACCCTTTGGGACATGTTTTGTTTGTTTCGTCATCTAACGATGTCTATTTAGATTTATCTTTCCATATCATCATTAATTGTAAATAATTTATATTATATTCGTATTTCAGAGTCTATGCGTTGAAGCTAAGATTAGTCGATTCCAGTTATTCCATATTGCTGAAATTGACAAAGTGACCATATGGATAGCCACGATAAAATTGTTTACCTTGTGGTTGATCATCTTTTCTCAACTTGCGTGTCGTAGGATTCGTTGTACGAATTACGAGATATAAACTTGATATTTTGAACCTATGACTTGTAATTCATATTATTAATGAATAAATAATGGTTATTAATACTAGTGTTACTTAGTTCTAGATGGTATGATTACTAAGTGGTTTAGGAAACACGGGTCATATGCGACTTAGTGTGTAATACATATTTGTTTATGATGTGGGTTGATAGATATTTGTGTGGATTATAATTCGTTGGTGCATGGATAGGTCGGTTAGACTTTGATACTACAGTCTCAGCATAGCACGAACAAAACTCCAGGCAAGTATACTTTGCTAATTTTATTTATAGTATTTACATGCTATATTTTATCGGTCATTTACCTGTTTTACTGTTACATGCTTTTTTGTTCATTACCTACATACTGTCCTGATTATACTTGTCCTAATTACACTTGTTCCAAATTAGTCATATTGACACGATAGGTGAGGTACACAGATGAGTGTTGCTTTGCATGCTAGGTAACCTTACATGGTTTTGATTATATTTGTCCCTTGTTAGAAGCTTGACTGGTCGTATCGTGGATGTGAGACGAATATTAATATTTAGGAGGTGAGGATGACTACTTTTTTCACACACTTTACTAATATATATATATATATATATATATATATATATATATATATATATTTAACCTCCCATGTATATAATCATATAAAGGCGCAAAATGCCCTAGCCTTTACAAGTAAGAGCGCCAAAAAGGGCCCAATATGTAAACCCCCAAATTTTCAAAAAAAAGAAAAACAAAATACTTTTCCTATTTAAGGTTTATTTCCCAGTATTAAAGTAAATTTTCTTTTTGTTTCTTCGGATGATAATTTATATGAAAATATAAATTTAGTTATATATGTGTTGACCTATACATGTTATCTTATCTTTTACTAGAATAAATTAGGGATATATACGGAGTGTATATACATATATAGAAAATGTATTTAAATAGAAATATATTATTATATAGTAAATAGATGTAGGAGCTATAAATATTTGTTCATGATTATATTGATTATATTTAAGTATATATAGTTGATCTATAATTTGAGATTTATAAGGGATAAAGAACTATATATGATTTTCTATATATATAAATAACTTAATCGAGTTTAAACAGATAGGTATATATATATTTGGGTTATAGGTATCCTATATAGGCCTTGTCCTATACACTAGCTAGCTTAGTATAATATGGTATATAAATATAGGAGTTTGTTAGATTTGTTGTTGGCTAAACCTAGTCCAAGTTTGACTAAGTTGACTAGATGTTTGACCAAGGGTTAACTTTTGACCTAGAGAGGCCTAGTGCATGTAGAATTCATTGTTTAATTCAATTATTCATTATAGAACACATTGTAACATATATCTCATTAAATAGGACTCTGTTACTCCAGTTTGGACATCGATATACGTTAGCTGCTAAGGATATCAGGAGAGGACATTCTCTGATCATTTCATACTTGTTTGAATTTATATTATTACTCTAGATTACTTTACTTGATGCTGTCACGTTGTTAACACGGATTAGTACTATGTGGATCTTTATATTGAGATTTTATCTCCCTCAAGAGCATCGGGTACATTATGTCATGTGCGTTTCAGTTTCATCATACACTCTTGTGCTTTCACTATTCATGTATACTCTTGTCGTTCATGTACTCTCATGATCACAGAGTCCTCATGTATAACTTCATGTGCACCCATTTATGGGCTCTCATGTGAAATATTGTACAATAACATAACTTGTCTGGATCCTTGTGTATTGATTAGGATACGGGGGAGTATAAATAGTCATGTGAACAATTCCAAAGTAGTGTAAACATGTGCAAACTCTTAGTGTATTCATATGTAAATTCAAGTCGTTCACATGTCTATCATGTACTCTACATCACTAGTCTCTGATAGTTCTCTACTTATAGTTGCTATTTACATTACAGTTCTCTCTCTTTTACTATATGTATTTTCTTTCAGCATTTTATGTATTTTACTCTATTGCATGCTTTATATTCCTGTTTTGATATAAACTGTTGAGATTTTGTACTCATTCCTGTCCTGACTGGACCCGTTAAAAGTATTACAGGTAACCTGGAGATTCACAGCTAGCCTAGAGGACCAGTAGAGCTTGGAGTAGATTACTAGTTTATGGTTTAGTTTCTCTTTTAGAACTTGTTTTGTAATAAGTGGTGTTTTGAGATTGTTAAGATTTTGGGAGTTTATTTAAGTTGTTGTTGTTTTGAGTTTTATATATAGTTGTTAGACTCCTGTGTCATCTTATCGTTCTTAGATTGTGATTGAGTATTATCGTATCTTATACCTGTCCTCCATTCGGAGTTCAGATTGTGACAGGTATATTATATAATTTTGTGAGTTGTTGATTAGATAGTGACCTAGAACAACGTTCTACCGCCGACACTGCGGCGTAGGCTGGACGTACCCACTTCTCGTGCCTCTACACTGGGTGCGGGTCATGACACTTTGTGTCCGATACAGTATATCCAGAGAACCAAAACAAGAAAAAAAGAATTCTCGTGTCCCCGGGTTTCACCCCGAGGACACGGACATACCACATTTCCAACATCACAGTGCACTTTTACTCTATCTCCATATATCCCCGACATAGACTCCTAACCCAAATCCTAATCCTAACTCTCGTGTCCGGTGTCGTCGTATCTGCATAACATCGGAGCCTCACTTTCGTGTTTGGGAGCTCTCCGACCAGTGCACCACTCCTCAGTCCAGTGACACGAGCCCACTATCGTTTCTTCCAGGCATGTGGTGGCTAGCAGAAACCACAACCAACTACCCACAAACTATGACACCACCGCCATCTGGCCATCGTGGCAATCCCTCGCTAAAAAGTACCTACCTCTTTACCATCTCTTTGTTGACCGTCTGCGTGTGTCCTCACTGTGATACTCTGCCGTTGGATCAAACCCTCGACCCTACCTTTGTCCATCGAGTCTCGCATCTAGGTGCTTCGCCGTGTCCAATCGCGTCTCCATCCCCCTTTGGCAGCCGTATCCTGCCTTCCCGCAGCCAGCGATCAGCCGCTAGCTCCGACCTTCAACAGAGTCACTATGTGTGTCCTCCAACCAGATCTACGACCGCCTCGTTCCTCCTGACCGCCTTAAGATCGCCATTATGGTTGCTGGAGACACTATCGAAACATCCGAGCCACTGTTCGTCTCCATTTTTGTCGTGCTCAAGCACCGAGGATGCTTTTGTCCTTCGAGTCTCCGACAGCCGCGCACCACTGCCGGACATCTACATTAGATTCGAATATACCACCTCCTTCCTGGCTCAGATCTGCTGGCCGGCGTCGCTCCTCCATCCCCTGTATCTGTTTGCCATAAAAATTAAGAACAAAAATTACAGAGGAATTGAACTTGATTGCAAATTTGCTTATACAAAAGAAAGCCTAGAAAGAAACCCCAGGAAACAAAATAAGTACAATTGTTTAATTTTTGATTCTGGGGGTGACGATGGAGGCTCGTGAAAGTGTAGCAACTCTGCCTTACTCCTTGGACTATCAGACAGTCTTTACTCTCGAAGAAATTTGCCAGCCTTTGGTTGCCAACCTTTTGCAGGGGTATGGCACCCTGCTATTTATAGTGATTCCTGCAATAGCAGATTTTGGGCCACATAAAGGGCCACGTGGCCACGTGTCTGTAACAACACACAAAGACTCGATCTTGGGCTGCCAGCTGGTGGGAGGTTGTTGAGATTTTGTTGTAGCAAATTTGGGTGGTTGAGACTTGGTCAAATTGCCACATGTCCCCTCTACAAAGTAGAGTCAGACTCATTTTGGCCGTATAGTGGCTTTAGGGACGTTGCTTTTGCGGCTTGGCTGCGTTTGGCCGTATGACATCTTTGAGAACCTTGCTTCTGCGGCTGGGCTCACTTGGCCGCATGGGATCTATGGGAACCTTCCCTCTGCGGCTCGAGTCCCCTTAGCCGTATGGGGCTTTCGACAGCCTCGCTTCTGCGGCTTGAGTTGTCTTAGTCGCAAGAGGTCTCCAGGGGCACTGCTTCTGCGACCTAGTTTTGCTTGGCTGCATGGAGTCTTCGTGAGCACTGCTTCTGCGGCTTAGCTTTTTTGGGCCGCATGGGGTCTCTAGGAGCACTGCTACTGTGGCTTAGTTTCACTTGGTCGCATGGGGTCTCCAGGAGCATTACTCCTATAGCTTAGTTTTACTTGGTTGCATGGGGTCTCCATGAGTACTGCATCTGCGGCTTAGTTTCGCTTGGCCGTATGGAGTGATAAAAACTCCATATTTTCTATGTTTCTATAAGACCCCCTTCAAAGTTTTTAAATTATAAATTTGGAATACTTTAAATAAGAAGCATGGAGAAGAAACATCAAGCCATAGGGAAGCTTCGAACCGCAGGAAGGTTTCTGTCTGCCAGGAGATTTCGGGCCGCAGAGGGACTCTGTCCAGCTGTCACCACCTCATTTAATACTTAGATTTGCTTTTTAGATTTGGGCTCTTTTTTCGAGATAATGATGACGACTACTAAGGATAAAACCCAAAAGGCCATCATTATCTTTTAATGGCACGATAATCGAAGTGGCGCCTATTCCTTTTTAGCCAATAAATACAGGCTATATGATAGAGAGAGAGAATTTCTTCTATTATCTTTCAAATTTCTTTCCCTTTATTACGTTTTCTTGATCTTCTCTGACTAGCCATGGCCCCCAAAGTTTCTAAAGCCACTATTGCCGCTGACAAAGGGAAGGGGACCGCTTCTAAAAATTCACCCTCCTTCCACCCAGACGTTTATCCTCCTATCAAGGGTAGGGCGGGAGAATGATCACTTTGAATTAACACAGCCATGTCACATATTTTGTGCGCGGGTCTGACCATATTTTGCCGCTGTACCATAGCTTCAACGCCTTTAGTGCACAACTGGCCTTCATGGGGAATGTGTCGCATGTGCTCTGTGTGACTGGGCCGTATGGACCGAGCCACATAAGTGCCAGTGTACATGCAGCTTGTACCCTATCTTTATCTGGGGCACATATGACCGAGCTGCATGAATCCTTCCATATCTGGGCCGCATAAGTTATGCTTGCATAGGCCGTATGTGTTACTTAATTTGAGTCGCATACGTTCCCTTCGTAACTGAGCCGCATAGACTTCCGTGTATTGTTTAAAATCCTATTTACTTATGTTTTCTTCTGAATGTCTTCTTTCTTTGATTTTTGTAGTGACCTTGCCCACAGCTCCTTCGTGGGAGGTTCTGGTAGGATATGCTTAGTCTTCTTTGGATGCTAGATTTGACCACATAGTCCAAGATGTGTCGACTCAGATAACCCGAAGTCAACCTGAAGACAGACTAAGGAAGATCATAAGCCAATCCTTCTTCTTCTTACTTAGCATGATGAACTCTGGGCAACTGAATGGCATTCATCTGAAGCCTATGTTTTTATTCGGTGATGCCCTGATTATTTCAGACCCGAGCATCATAGAGTCATCTGAGAGCTGGGACTTCTATTTTCAGGGGGAAGCAAATCACATACCCCTAATGGAGAGCCACTTCCCCCTATCAAGTTTCAATATGGTACATCTTGAGAGGAAGATGCCGGGATCTCTAACTCTGGATCAGCAGGGAGTATTCATGGGCCATATCCATTTTAATAACCCCACGCGGTCAGTGGTTACACTAAGGGAAATAATGAGCTACTCCATCGTTGGGCTGGCTCTTGGCAGTCTCATCAATGAACTGAAGCCCAACATACGATTCTTCGAGGCCGATACTTTTATGAATCGGATTGCTCACAAAGGGTCATACCCAGCAGGGATATAATCATTATTGAACTGGCAGCATCGTTTCCATCCATGGGTCAATTTGACCTCTTGGATCTTGGCAGAGTATGAGGACACCCTACAACGGATCGGCCTCTATTACGCCGTTAGGGGCTCCTACTATGGCTTGTTTATGAACCCGAAGTTGTTTATGGCATTGCTCGAAGTTGTTTATGGCATTGCTCGAGATGTACAACTGTCGGACTGGAAACTTCTTTACTCCCGGGGAGAGATGGGGCTTGCTCTTCACGAGATGCATGATGTATCCAAATTACCCTTGGAAGATGAAGCTTATGAGGAGTGTACCCCGACAAACGAAGAGTTTAAAAAATTGGAGCGGTGGTTCCTCGTATTCCTTGTCGTATATCAGGAAGTGCTATGTCACCATAGCACCCGTCAATAAATATCCAAGAAAAACGACGACAGTTTGGAAGGGAACCTTCTTCATACCAAGGCTTGGATTGGTCATCTTTTTAACCTTAGCGCCTCCGGTCGGGTTACTGTTAGGAGTCCCCAGTCTCTGGAACAAGTGGGCGCTTAGGTGAAAGCACCAAGAGGGCCCCGACTACTGGTTACAGGTTCGGGAGTCTAAGTAACACTTTTAACTATTTTTTATCATGATACCCAGCCTCTATCTGCTAAGGCCATCCTGGCCGGATACCTGATGATATGGCTGAGGGTTTGCGTCGTCTCAGCGGGCTCTGGTTCGATTGAGAGGATCAGCCGCAAACTAATCCTTCCGGCGGTAAAGCTGGTATTTGGAGGCAAGTTGGCTCTGCTTCCAGCTATTGTATGCAGCATCCTTCAGGGTCTTCGTATTTTCTCGTCAAAAGTTATCGCCCTTGAACTTACGAAACTCTTCAACAGAATTGAGTTGCCTTATCATTATTTAATGGGGTGGCTGCTGATGCATTGCCCCCTCTGATGTGACCTGGCCCGAAGGGTAATACGACAAGTGACGATGCCTTCATCTATCACTATCGCGATATGCCCTGAAACTATATCACTTTTCACGACAGCCGAGCCTCTCTTGTGCGGGTGGACAGATACTCATTTTTTGTGTCGGTCCCATCTTTTATTGAGGAAGAGATGGGACGTGTTCACCTCGATAGTGCTATTGCACCCCAGGCCTGTCTGAAAAGCTGTTTTGCTGGTTGCAGAGTATCCGTCCCACACATCTGGTATACCGCAACCGTAATGGTGTATACCTGGAGCCATACATACCCAGCTGGTACTCTCGGCAATTTAGATATAGCCAATTATATTTGAGTAACCCTAATCCTTGCCTGGGTTTCGAGGGGATCATCTTGGATGGTATTCGGGCCAGGCACTATTATTCGGCGATCCATACCCAGGCCAGCTTTATCCTGCCTAACATCGGACTTCGGTTCATGTCATATATATGGCGGCCCTTCGTCATGTGTCCATGAATGTGCCTTCCAATGACTTTGATCCCCATACCAGTTTTATTGTTGGTACAAAATTGGAGGAGCGACCGAGGTTCTTCCGCAAGAGGACGGGGAAGAAAAAGAGGAAAGATTTCATTTCTGACTCCGACAGCATAGTGGAGGAGGAAGATAACTCCGAAGATCTCCATCCCTCTGTAAGTGCTTTAGCGATGCGCGTGCCTTCCCCTGTATCGAATCCTCCACGTAAACGAAGCAGGCCTGAACCCCCTGTTATTGATAGACCTCATTCCTGAAAGAGAGTTGTGGCTAGTTTCCGTGGGCCTGCCGTTGAAGAAATGGGTAGTGACACCAAAGTCAACATGGGGGTAAGTTATTTTATGACGAGCCACAATGTTGTCCTTGGAATGTTATCTAAAGGCTCTCCTTTACAGGCATCGGAGGATGCCAACCTTCTATCGCAAGATGTTGCCCGTGCGGTTCCCTCTCTGTGATCTGACCTTGGAGCTGCAGGGTCATCACAAACTGGTGCTGATATAATTACGTCTATGTTCGGAGCAACATGGGCTGAGGAGGCAGACATGGATGGTTCCAGCGCCACTGCTGACCTCACAGGAGATGTGGAGGCGGCGGGAGGAGATGAGACTACTCCGACTGAGCCCCAGTCTTTTTCCTCCACCTCTGGTAAGCTATGTCACATTCTTACCAATGAGGAGATTTTTTTGCTTCAAATTCATCTTCTTCGGGTCAAGCTGATTGTTGATTGTTCTGGACCTACAGGACCTGCTTCTCCACTACCGTTGGTGGATGTGACCACGGAGAAAGAAATAGAATAGGATCCAGTGGCTGGCTTGGTACAAGCAAGAAGTGTCCTTCCCCCCTTCGAGCTCGAGTTGAGGGATCTTCTACCGTATTGAGCACAGAAGTCTCGGCTCCTTCAATCTCTTTGGTGGATGCGGGAACGATTGAAGCTGTCTCTTCCATGAAAGTTAAACTTTCTGCTCTGCCAGTTTTCAGCTTATTCGGACCGCAGAGGAGGAGATTGTCGTCGTACGGAAATCTCATCGCTGAAAATTTGTTTCCCTTTTAACAGGTTGATCATGCTTTGCTATGCCTCCATCCTAGACGCCTTCATCTTCCCTAGGTGCTATTCCTTCGACGCCGTCCGCTTTGGAGAACATAGACGGATCGTCTAAGGATATAGTCGAGAGATTTTATCTCCATTTGAAATGGGGGGTTAAGGCTGCATTGAGAAGGGAAACGTCATTCGTCGTAGCTCGACATTATGCCTGCGGTCAGATTGAAATGCTGAAGACGCTCCCGGGTGGAGAAGGGATGGCTATCTTTTTAGAGCATAAACTGGTAGAGGCTGATCGACGCCTAACCCAATTGCAACAATAACATCAGGTCGACGTGCTTGCTGCAGTGGAACAGGAGTGTGCCTTTCTCATAACAGTCGTGGAAAAAAGTAAAGGCTGTACAGGAGACGACCAAGCCCACCTTGGTGAAGGACCTCCATAATCTCTCTTAAATACGACAAGCTGAGCCGAGAAGGAAAGATTTGCACAACTCATGAGGAGACCACCTTTCGTACTATGACCGAATCTAACGAGAAGCTCCTCCAGCTCCAAGCCAAGCTGACATCTCTAGAGACTGAGCTCCAAGCCACTCGTCAAGAGAGAGAGAAGATATACAAGAAGACCGATGAGGTCACATGAGCCTCTGTCGCTTTGGAGGGTGCACTAAAGAAGTTAGAGGACAATTGGCAGGCTTATGCACATCTTGAGGATGCTGAAAGGTTGACCCAGGAAGTTGAACGCCGAGCCAAACTGAATCGAGTGCTCAAATGCACAGCTGGAAGATATTCTTACCAAATTATGTATTGCTGACGACTAGTAGATTTTTTCTTCAGCTTTTTCCTCCACCATTTTTTTGAGATGTAATCCTATGAATGCAACTAATTTTGAATAAGTAGAATACATTCACTCCAATCTTTGTTTGTGGTATCTGTGGTGCTTGTACTAGAGGGCCTAATACAACAATTGTGTTTGATAAAGGACATTCCACTGGGGACCTTTTGTGGACATATTTCCCTTTTGTGCATCTAGAGATGTGAGCAATAGATTTGAATGATATTTTATAGACCTATTACACTTTTTGTGCACCGATGGTGTGAGTAATAGATTATGATAACTTCTATTGAGCTATTACCCTTTTGCGTACTGGTGGTACGGGTAATTGATTTGAAATGAAACCTAACAAAGGTAATATGGACGTGATAGGTTTTGTGGTCTTAAACCATGTCATTTATCCCGGGTTGGGTAGAGGTGTTAAGTCAAGGGACCATCGGTATTAGAGGTAATATGGACATGATACACGATAATTAGGAATAATCTTTGGTAGACCTATTACTCTTCTGCGCACTAGTGGTACGAGTAATAGATTTTGAGACAAAACCCAACCAAGGTAATATGGACGTGATAGATTTTGTGGTCTTAACGCCATGTCTTTTATCCCGGGTTGGGTACAGGTGTTAAGTCAAGAGACTATCGGTATCAGAGGTAATATGGACATGATACACGATAATCAAAAATAATCTTTGGTTGACCTATTACACTTCTGTGCAGTAGTGGTACGAGTAATAGATTTTGAGACAAAACCCAACAGAGGTAATATGTATATGATAGGTTTTGTGGTCTTAACACCATGTCTTTTATCCCAGGTTGGGTACATGTGTTAAGTCAAGAGACTATCGATATCAGAGGTAATATGGACGTGATACACAATAATCAGGACCAGGAAGTTTGCTCAGAGATGATGATAAGCTGGGCAGACTCATGTGTGATAAAGCATTAGAGTAGAAGTTCAGAGGTATCATCATACATGACTCGCCAATCAGGAAGATACGATGTGAATCCGCTCGGAGCAAATAGAGTATGAGTACAGAGGTACTTGGTGTACATAACTCGATAGCCTGGGAGGTTTGGTGGTTTGAGAAAGTACCAGCATGTCCTTAGATATAGCATTTCTTCAGGAATTTGTCGTTTATGGGCATCATGAGCAAGTCTCTGTTCTGCCTTGCGAGTCAGTATATGCCATTGGAGAATACAGTCTCGGTGATGTATGGACCCTTCCACTTGGGCTGAAATTTGTCGACCATTTTGTGAGTTATGACCATCGGTCTGTGAACGGCCAAGACGAGATCGCTTATTTGGAATGTCCTCTGCTAGACTTTCTTATTGAAGGCCTGAGAGATGCGTGCTTGATAGAGCTCGATGCTTTGTTGATCTTGCAAATGCTTCTCATCTAAAGCATCCTATTCTTGTAGCCATCGGCGGTAGTTATCGTCTGACGTCAACCGGTAAGTAAGGGCCACACAAAATGAGGGGATCTGAGTATCCAATGCGAGAAGTGCCTCGCTCCCGTACACCAGAGAGAATGGTGTATTTCCTGTAGCCGTCCGACTCGTAGTGGTATGCCCATAAGCATTCGCCCAACTTTTTATTCCAGTCATACTTGTTTGAAGACACAAACTTTTTGAGAAGCTTGATTATGGTTTTGTTAAAGGCTTTGGCCAGACCATTTGCTGATGGATTGTATGCCGTTGAAGACACATTCTGAATTCGATTCTTGTCACAGAATCGATAGAAGGCATGACTTGCAATCTGCGGACCATTGTCATGAATGATCCACCGTGGCAGTCCAAAATGGTAAATGACGTGATGTTTTTTGAAAGTGATCACGTTTGATGTCTTTACCTCTGCCAGCGAAACATCTTCTGCCCACTTGAAAAAGTAGTCGAGGATTGCAAGTATAAACCGGTTTCCTTTGGACGACGGCGGGGTGATAGCGCCAACGATGTCCATTCCCTATGCTTCAAATAGCCAAGAGGCCACTGTTGGGTGTAAGAATTCGGATGGCAAATGTATGCAATCTGCGTGGATCTGACAAGCCTTACAGTTCTTTGCATAGTTGACTGCGTCTGCTACCATCGTAGGCCAGTAGTAACCCATCTGATGGAGACGGTCCTGCAACTTCAGGCCAGGTTGGTGAGCCCTGCAAACGCCATCGTGAGCCTCGCATAAGGCTTCGTTGGCTTCTGTATTTGACAGACATCTTAACAGTAGCCCGTCAAAAGATCGTCGACATAACATTTTTGTTTTTGTGTCATAAAATAATCTGAGAGAATGACTTCTGATTGAAGTTGCTTCTTTCACATTCTCATACAGGATTCCGTAGACTGCAAAGTCGATGAACGGGAGTCTCCAGTCTTGCTCGTCATTGGTTATCTGGGCGGAGCAACTCGTATCCAGTTGAACGTTGTTTTTGGGACAGTCTAGTCCATGGCCTATCACATCGACTAGATGATGAGCATAATTTGGAACCGCCAAAGAAACGGCAAGACCTGCTAGGGCATCAACTTTAGTATTTTGGAGTTTAGAAACATGCTCTATAAAGAACCCCTCCAAGGTTGCAATGATGGCAATTTGTTGTCTGATGATAGGGAACCAGGTTCGCATTACGAACCTCGTATGAGCCTCGGATTTGATTAACAATCAACTGCGAGTCGCCATATGCTTCTAGGTATTCGACTCACACTTCTTTTGCGAGTCGAAGGTTCGGCTATATTGTTTGAACATGGTTCTGTTAGAGAATATGCCCGATTGACCACAAATCCGAAGGGAGAAATTAATACTATCCCGACTCCAGCGACGATATCACCTTGGGGTCCCGTTCTTAAAGCACCGTCGAAGAACATTCGCCAAACATCATCATGTGAAGTCATGTTTGAGTTAACGACTTCGTCTGGGATTTTTTCATAGATTCTGGCTGTTTCTGAGCCTGGATGGGCTGCTAGAAAGTCGGCCAAGGCTTGACCTTTGACAGCCTTCTGCGAAACGAAAATCATGTCGTAGCGGGATAACAGTATCGCCGATGTGGCTAGCCGAGAACTGAGTGCGCCTGGCTTGGTTATGAGAACCCTGAGGGGATTAACTCGCGAGACAACATAGATGGTCTGCCCTGAAACATAGTGTCATATTTTCTGAATGACGAACACCAAGGCAAGGTATTCCTTCTCCAAGGCGGTGTACCTATACTCCGGCCCCACCGTCATTCGGCTAAGATAATAGATGGCTTGTTCGTGCCCCGTATCGTTGTTCTGTGTCAGCAAGGCTCCGAGAGAGTGTTCCATCGCTCGTACATAGAGCGAAAAAGGCTTTCCGACGACCATGGCTACTAGAACCGGTGGATTCGACAGGTATTCCTTAATGTTATCAAGGCGCGTTGACATTATTTATTCTATACGAAAGAGATGCCTTTCTTCATGAGTTGTGTTAAGGGTTGACATCGTCCTAAGAGGTTAGATATGAATCTCCTGATGTAGGCTAGTCTTCCTTGGAGGTCGCGGAGTTCACAGAGGTTCCTCGGTGGACTCATCTCCAGGATTGTTTTTGTCTTATCGGGTCTATGTGAATGCCCCGGGAAGTAATGACAAAGCTCAAGAACTTCCCGTTGGACACGCCCAGAAAGGACTTGGTGGAATTTATCTTCAGATTGTACGCTCGCATAAGGTTGAACATTGTCCTCAAATCTTGTAAGTGATCATCATTGGAGCGGCTTTTGACGGCGATGTAGTCAACGTAACACTCCACCGCCTTGCGTAAGTGATCTCTGAAGATGACGCTTATAGCTCGCTGATATGTTCCACCAACATTCTTCAGGCCAAAGGGCATGAATATGTAACAATATACGTCGATCGGCGTTTGGAATGACGTATACTTCTCATCTTCAGGAGACATTTTGATTTGATTGTATCCTAAAAAACCATCTATAAAGGACATGCGTTCGAAGCCACACGTATTATCGCTCATTATGTCGGTGATGAAAAGTGGGAATTTGTCCTTTGGGCATGTCGCATTTAGATTGCGAAAGTCAATACAGATTCGGATCTTTCCGTTCTTTTTGATGACTAATACTATATTAGCTATCCAGTCTAGGTGCTGCTCCTCTCGGATGAAATTACTAGCTATAAGATTGTTTACTTCCGCTACGATGGAGTTCGTAATGTCTGGACGGAACCGCCGTTGCTGCTGCTTGACTGGTTTTGCGTTCGGATGAATGTTAAGCTTATAGAGTGTGATCTCGGAGTTTAGTCCTGGTATATCTTCATAGCTCCAAGCGAAAACGTTGATGTACTCTCTGACGAGTTACAACAATAACTCCTGCTCACCGTCCGTCAGGCTTTCACTGACGAAGGTTGGCTTTGGAGAGGATTCGTTACCGAGATCAACTTGCATGACTTCATCGTCAGTGGAAGGGTTCTTTTGTTCAAAGCGCTTCTACCATTGTGCATTAAGTTGTTGGGCCCATGGCTGCAGTTCAACGGGTGCCATGTTGACAGATAATGTCTGCCTGAATATATTCCCAATTCTGTTATCAAAATTCTATGTAGGCGATTTGGATGAGTGAGAATTCTGCCCGTATTCATCATCGGAGCTCTCGGGCATTGTTGCTGGTGTAGCATAACCGAGACCGTGTCTAGACCTGCTGTAAAAATCTCGAGGTTTCTCGACCGGGGCTGACATCTGCAGAGGTGCTCGTCGGCCGTTGCCATAATTGAGACCTGGGATAGCCTCCATGTCGTACACATGCTTTTGCATAAAGTACTTGGCTTAAGGACTACTCAGGTAGAGCGATAATCTTCCAGCATCGGGTTCGAGATCAAACTCTTGTGGCATGAAAGGTTGGGGACCTTCTTTTCGGCCGAAGATGATCGTGTGATCCCCTTCTCTTCTGCCTGGGACTAGGAAGTAGGCACCTCTAATGGGAGTAAGTCTGTTTACGTTATGAACGATTGTCACCTGTGTGTGCAGGTTAATGTCCAGACCATGCTCCACAATATACATCAGATTAAGCTTATTACACTTAGGATAGTTCAACGGCAGCATCTTATTGATGAAATAAGAAAATTTATACTATCCCGACTCCAGCGACGATATCACCTTGGGGTCCCATTCTTGAAGCATCATCGAAGAACATTGTCCAAACATCATCATGTGAAGTCATGTTTGAGTTAACGACTTTGTCTGGGATTTCTTCATAGATTCTGGCTATTTTTGAGCCTGGATGGGCTGCTAGAAAGTCGGCTAAGGCTTGACCTTCGACAGCATTCTGCGAAACAAAAACCATGTCGTAGGGGGATAACAGTATCGCCGATGTGGCTAGCCGAGAACTGAGTGCGCCTGGCTTAGTCATGAGAACCCTGAGGGGATTAACTCGCAAGACAACATGGATGGTCTGCCCTGACATATAGTGTCGTATTTTCTGAATGACGAACTCCAAGGCAAGGCATTCCTTCTCCAAAGCGGTGTACCTATGCTCTGGCTCCACCGTCATTCGACTGAGATAATAGATGGCTTGTTGGTGGCCCGCATCGTTGTTCTGAGTCAGCAAGGCACCGAGAGAGTGTTCCATCGCTCGTACATAGAGCGGAAAAGGCTTTCCGACGACCAGGGCAACTAGAACTGGCAGATTCGACAGGTATTCCTTAATGTCATCAAAGGCACGTTGACATTCTTTATTCTATATGAAAGAGACCCCTTTCTTCATAAGTTGTGTTAAGGATTGACATCGTCCTGAGAGGTTAGATATGAATCTCCTGATGTAGGCTAGTCTTCTTTGGAGGTCGCGGAGTTCACAGAGGTTCCTCGGTGGACTCATCTCCAGGATTGTTTTTGTCTTATCGGGTCTATGTGAATACCCCGGGAAGTAATGACAAAGCTCAAGAACTTTTCGTTGGACACGCCCAGAAAAGACTTGGTGGAATTCATCTTCAGATTGTACGCTCGCATAAGGTCGAACATTGTCATCAAATCTTATAAGTGATCATCATTGGAGCGGCTTTTGAAAACGATGTCGTCAACATAACACTCCACCGCCTTACGTAAGTGATCTCTGAAGATGACGCTTATAGCTCGCTGATATGTTGCACCGACATTCTTCAGGCCAAAGGGCATGAATATGTAACAATATACGTCGATCGGTGTTTGGAATGACGTATGCTTCTCATCATCAGGAGACATTTTGATTTGATTGTATCCTAGAAAACCATCTATAAAGGACATGTGTTCGAAGCCACACGTATTATCGCTCATTATGTCGGTGATGAAAAGAGGGTATTTGTCCTTAGGTCATGCCACATTTAGATTGCGAAAGTCAATGCAGATTCAGATCTTTTTGTACTTTTTGATGACTAGTACTAAATTAGCTATCTAGTCTGGGTGCTGCTCCTCACGGATGAAGCCGCTAGCTATAAGATTGTTTACTTCTGCTTCGATGGAGTTCATAATGTCTGGACGGAATTGCCGTTGCTGCTGCTTGACTGGTTTTACGTTCGGATGAATGTTAAGCTTATAGAGTGTGATCTCGAAGTTTAGTCCTAGCTTGTCTTCATAGCTCCAAGCGAAAACGTTGATGTACTCTCTGACGAGTTGCAACAATAACTCATGCTCACCGTCCGACAGGCTTTTACTGACGAAGGTTGGCTTTGGAGAGGATTTGTTACCGAGATCAACTTACATGACTTCATCTTCAATGGGAGGGTTCTTTTGTTCAAAGTGCTTCTCCCATTGTGCATTAAGTTGTTGGGCCCATGGCTGCAGTTCAAGAGGTTCCAGTAGATCTTCGTCTTCCTCTTCAACGTCAGCGGGTGCCATATTGACAGATAATGTTTGCCTGAATATATTCCCAATGCTGTCATCAAAATTGTATGTAGGCGATTTAGATGAGTGAGAATTCTACTTGCATTCATCATCGGAGCTCTCGAGCGTTGTTGCTGGTGTAGCATAACCGAGACCGTGTATGGACATGCTGTAATAATCTCGAGGTTTCTCGACCGGGGCTGACATCTGCAGAGGTGCTCGTCGGTGATTGCCATAATTGAGACCTGGGATAGCCTCCATGTTGTACCCCTGCTTTTGTATGAAGTAGTTGGCTTAAGGACTAATCTTCCAGCATCGGGTTCGAGATCAAACTCTTTTGGCATGAAAGGTTGGGGACCTTCTTTTTGGCCGAAGATGATCGTGTGATCCCCTTCTCTTCTGCCTGGGACTAGGAAGTAGGCACCTCTAATGGGAGTAAGTCGGTTTACGGTATGGACGATTGTCACCTGTGTGTGCAGGTTAATATCCAGACCGTGCTCTACAACATACATCAGATTAAGCTTATTACACTTAGGATAGTTCAACGGCAGCCTCTTATTGATGAAATAAGAAAATTTATTTACAGGGATTACATCATCAGTAGAGGGACTATCCACCTGTGCAACTAGATACTTTATGAGTTCTGCATCCTCTTCAGCTATCCCCTGCGAGACCGGAGGTTTGGGTGTTGTCTTTTGCAGCTTGACCACCAAGGGTTCGGCTTATGGCATTGGCTTGCCTGAGGTACTCGGATCAACACCTGATTGCCGGCTTATCTTGGAAAGACGGATAACCATCGGCTCGGCAGAGGACTTCATGTATTTCGATTGGCTTTGACTGGATCTTGGCAATCGGATCACCATCGGCTCCGAGAGAGCCTCGCATCTTCCGGTTGCCTTTGATTGGATTTCGGCAATCGGATCACCATCGGCCCTATAACGGGTCTTGGCTTCTGGCTGGACCTTGGGAGTCGGATGACCATCGATTCCAACTGTGCAGTCGGGGCGGGAGAACCGGGCACCTTTTTATGCAAAGTTGCGACAAGGGGTACGTCTTTGCCTGGTTTACGGGCCTGGAGATGAATTCTCAAAGGTTTCTCTGACCCTGTTATGGCCTCCAGTTCGTTAGTTATGTGCTTCTTAGATTCTTCATATAGACAAGCCTCCGAAGAGTAATAAGACTCAACCCCTTTGAAGGGATCAATGTCGGCGAATTTCGTCTTTACGAAGCCGTGCTTACTGAGATACTTGAAGCACTGGTGGAGCGTGGATGGTACGATGATATAGTCATGTATCCACGGACACCCCAAAAGGATATTGTAGGACGTATCTGCATCTATGATGTAGCAGGTAACCTCCTTACTCAGGTCGTCGATCTGACATTTCAATCGAATCATTCCTAAGGGATAGCTCATTCCCGAGTTGAAACCGCTAATAGTAGTGTTGGTCGCCACTAGCCGGTGCATAGGAATGCCGAGGACTTGAAGCAAGTTTTTTGGGATGATGCTTATCGATGAGCCAGGATCGATGTGCATCCGATCCACCTTGATATCGCCTATGTATCCAGTATAGTACAAGGGGCGATCATGTAAGTTGGTCTTGATTAACATGTCTTATGGGGTAAATACGATGTTGGGCATCGCATCTGCACAATTGCTATCCTGGAGATCTGTCGACGAGTTTTCCCCTGTAGGCTTGACCAGGGCTAGGTAGGCGTCAATATTCTGGAGCGCTTCGCTCAATGAGATACGAAGATCCTTGGAGAGCCTTAGGAGCTCGTATAACGACAACTTTGTCGGCGTATTAGCTAGTTGTGCTAATATATCAAAGTTGTAAGGTCTCTCCAGTCCCTGAGGTGCATCCTTACTGTTTGCCATTGATTATAAAAGAACAGAACAGTTTTATGGGAGGACTGGACTTTTACTTCACAACACAAACTCGCTCGTACAAAGAAAGCCTAGGGATAAAAACTTAGGTACAGCAATCTAAGTATAATTGTTTAGTTTTTCTGGGGGAATGACGGTAGAGGCTCGGGAGAGTGCTATCAACTCTGCCTTACTCCTTGGACGATCGGACGTAGCCTTGGCTCTGATGAAGAAATGCTCTTAGGATGCATGGGGAGATTCTTCTGTGCATCGCCACTTTTTTTGTGCATACCTCTGTGTCATCCTCTCTCTGTCCTCTTCTTTTGCAAGGGAATGGTACCTTGCTATTTATAGGAATGGAGTGTAATAAGTAGGGTTTGTAATGATTACTCCTTGAAGTGTGGGTGGTTAGGGATTGGTTATGATTTGCCTTGATCTTGTTTGTTGGAAATCAATCTGGGCCGTCAGTATTGATTATAACATATCTGGGCAGTTAATGTTAATTGCACCAAATCTGCATGGGCAATTAATGTTGATTGCAACAAATCTGCATAGGCAGTTATTGTTTATTGCAACAAATCTGCATCGTGATGATTTGTTGATATCAGCAAATTCGAGTGAATAAATCTTGGTCAATCGCCTGCTACGTGTTCCAACTGCATGTTATATCAATTGCCATAAATCTAGATTATTGGGATTTAATCGACTCCTGCCACGTATCCTAACTGCTATGAGCCGCATAGAGGACTGTCATAGTTGAGCCGCATGAGTGTGGCCTCGTGTCAGAGCCGCATAAGGGTGGCCTTATCCGAACCGCATGGAAGTATTTTAATTCGAGCCGCATGAGGATGGCCCCTATGATCCGAGCCGCTTGGGAGTAGCAGCCGCATGAGGGGTAGCCCCCAACCGAATCGCATAAGGGTGGCCACGTATCAGAGCCGCATGGGCGTGGCTTCCCAAAATCGGAGCCGCATTAGGATAACAGTCGCATTGAGAAGCCGTATGAAGAAAACAGTCGCATGGAGATGGCAGCCACATGAGGGTGGCAGCCGTATTGAGATGGCAGCCGCATGAAGGTAGCAACCGCATGATGGTGGCAGCCGCATGGAGACGGCAGCCGCATGAAGGTGGCAGTCGCATGAGGGTGGCAGCCGCATAGAGATGGCAGCCGCATGAAGGTGGCAATCGCATTAAAGTAGGTAACCGTATAGTGAGCTTCGGAATTGGTGGATCGTGCCAGCTATAAAGATTTTATTTATTTCCCTAGGAGCGCACCATTATGACAGAGTCATCATTGCAACTTTATGTCAGAGCTGTCAATTTACCTTTATGTCAGAGCTGTCGTGTTATATCATAGCATTAAATGAGGCCGCTTCTTGATGGCCAGCTGTAGAGGCGAACCGCATAGAGCCACGTGGATTTTACCCGAGCCCCATGGAGCTATTGGCGATTTCTGCACCGCATAAGGCTTTGAAGGACTTTTGAGCCGCATGAAGCTCTAAAGGACTCTTGAGCCGCATGAAGCTTTAAGAGATTCTTTGAACCGTATGCGACTCCCTCTGTTTTGAGCTGCATGGACTTTTCTATTCTTTTCCATGCTTCTACAATACCCCTTCAAAGTTTAAAATTTGTAAAATTGAAATACTTTGAATAGGAAGCATGGCTATGTCCAAATAAGGCCTTCTGGCCGCATAGGATGTTCTAGCCGCATGAACTTCCTAACAACATAGACTGCTCTGGCCGCATAGACTTCCTAGCCGCATAGATTGCTCTGGACGCATGAACTTCCTAACCGCAGAGACTGCTCTGGCCGTATAGAGTTCTCTATCCGCATAGACCGTTCTGGCCGCATAGATCGCTCTGGCTGCATATTGTCCTTTCTGCCACATAGACATCCCATTAATTGCTCTTGATTCATTTTGATTTAGAGCCATCTTTTGGAGGGAATCCCAAGAGTTGGTTTATTAAATATTTGGATTTTTGCCTTGATGAATCTCCTGCTTGAGAGGGGATGAAATCCCAAGAGTCGGTTTCGTCTGCTGCACATAATCTGAAGCGTTCATCGGTCCACGTGCCCCCCCATTGTTCGCCTATAAATAAGGGTAATTTTTAGAGAGAAACTCTTTACTTTCCTCTCCAATTCAAGCTTTTCTTGCGCTAACTGATGTATTCTTCTTCTTCTTCTTCTTCTTCGATCATCGATGGCCCCAAAGACTTCCAAGACGGGGGCGAAGGATAAGGGAGTGGCTTCTACGTCGACTGCGGTGCTTGAAGTTCATCCTGACGTTCACCCCGCCATTACTGGTAAGGATTTTGGGAGGAAGTGCATGAACTCAGAACCTAACCATCATGGCTATGTTGCATATTTTATGCGCAGGCCTTCTTCGTCTTCATTGAACTGTTCAAATTATATGTGCCGCATGTACGTCCTATGTCCGAGCCGCATGGGGGTATACCCCATGTCCGAGCCGCATGAGAGTCGTCCAGTAGCCGCATAAGCACTTCGCAAACTGAACCGCATAAGGACCCGTCGAACGGAACCGCATAAGTCCCTCTGACCTGAGCTGCATGAAGCCCCATCGAACAGGACCGCATAAGCCCCCCTTTGAACTGTGCCGCATAAGGCCCCGCTAAGCAGAAACGCGTAAGCCCCGCTAAGCAGAACCACATAAGCCCATCTGGACTGGGCCGCATAATGCCCTGTTAAGCAGAACCGCATAAGCTGATCTGAACTGAGCCGCATGAGGCTGCGTCTAGCCGAGCCGCATAAGCTCGTCTGAACTGGGCCGCATGAGGCCGTGCTGAACCGAGACGCATAAGTTTATTTTGAACTGGGCCGCATGAGGCCATGCTGAACCGAGCCGCAAAAGCTCATTTTGAACTGGGCGGCATAAGGCACTGTCAATATAGAGCCGCATAAGCCCCGAAATACTAAGTTGGTTTTACCTGGCCATCTTCTAACTTTGTTTCTTTTGTCCTTTTTCTAGTGAATCTGCCAGTCAATCCAGCGGGGGGACCCCTGGTGGGTTCGGCCCAATCTGTTGTGGGTGTGCGATTCGACCACCTAGTCCAATATGTGGCAAACCAGCTTCGCACATGATGGAACTGGAGATTCCCATGACCCTTCCTTTGGTGTGCGTATTGATCGATAGAAAGTTAAAACAGATCTAATACGTGTTCTAACCCTTCATAGGCGGAAACTACGGTTCACGAATTATACCTGCGGCAGAAAGGAGACAAGTAATTCCTGGCAATCTCGAGCGAACGACCCCAAGATCTTCTGCACGTATTCCTTCCTCAAGTTGGTCGTCGTGTGGGCGATGATCTCCCAACCTTTTCTTCTCCTTGGCAGCCCTCTATTTCTCTCCTTACATGAATCACGAATTTAGAGAAATTTCAGATTTCTGATCCGTAATCTGGCAGCCAGAGAATAGAGGATATATATAGGCTACGGCAGGGACCATGAGAAGAAATTACGGTTAGGCCTCCAAACGGATCTGGATATCCCGTGTTCAGCGTAAACACACAATCCAGGCACATTATCAATAGCTCGGTCCACTAATGAGCTATTGTTGCACTACCTTACTAATTTCAAATTATGTTTGTGGGCTCCTTTTATTATATGCTCGTTTGGCTCCCCATGTTAAGATATCGTATGTCCGTCGATCAAGTTAAGTTACTGACAACTATATTTATTCGATATCTTTTATCCTTAAGTAGTACCGCTCAACTTTATTTGTCATGTCGGATATATTTCACCTGCAGGGTTTATATGACAATCCTTATGAGCTCCTTAAGAGGACATCATCAACCCGATGTATCGGGACATGGATTCCATTTATAATCAACAGCCCATCATACATATAATATTATTACCCAATTCATAGAGGTTGTTGATCCGTAATGAATCTCACTCTTTTATGAGTCAAAGTAATACACACTGCATATACATGTCCGTTATTATATTCGGATTAAGAGCACAAGCATCCATAATAACAGAGGTGTTTGTTCTCTTATGTAGTCAATACAAAGAGAAAAACCTCAAGTGGTCCTGTTCAATACACACAAAGTGTACTAGTATAAACCTATAGTCAAGATAGACTAATACCAGATTACCCCACAACCTTTCCAATAGATTGTCCAAGTCCATCTAGGTTGTGAACTATTTATATACTCCTTAGAAAACTGATAATATCATCTTCTGTGTGACACCACACACCATATTATCTACAATATAGAATATCAGACATTTGCATTAACACTTGCAACGAATACAATATGCAAACATTTGCCGATATGATTCTCATTCAAAATTTAAGGAAATAAGGTTACTACAAAAGTGATGCTTTTAGTATATTACCCTAACAATCTCCCACTTATACTCAAAGCATTGCTTTTCAGTATACTATTACAAATCTCCCACTTATACTTAAAGCCATGCTGCTACACATATGACTCCCATTCCCTCAACATGACTGTCAAAAGCCTTAGCTGGTAAGCTCTTTGTAAAGGGATCAGCTAGGTTGTCGGCTGATGCTATCTTGATCACAGCAACTTTTCCTTTCTTTACGAAATCTCGTATCAGGTGGTACTTGCGCTCAATGTGTTTGCCTATCTTATGGGCTCGTGGTTCCTTCGAGTTTGCAACTATACCACTATTATCACAATAAAGTGTAATAGACTTAGGCAAACTAGGTACCACATCCAAGTCCAACAGAAAGTTTCTGAGCCAAACCGCTTCTTTGGCTGCCTCAGAGGCTGCCACATACTCGACTTCCATGGTGGAATTAGCAATACATTTTTGTTTGATACTCCTCCACACAATGGCTTCACCTCACAAAGTAAACACATAACCTGAGGTAGATTTCATGGAATCCCTATCTGACTGAAAATCTGAGTCTGTATACCCCAAGGGAACTAAACTATCTGCCTGGTAAACTAGCATATACTCTTTAGTCCTTTTCAGGTACTTCAAAATATGCTTTACGGCAGTCCATTGCTCTTGTCCTGGGTTAGACTGATATCTGCTGACGATGCCTACGACAAAGCAGATGTCTGGTTCGTATATAGCATTGCATACATTAAGCTTCCTACTGCTGAAGCATAAGGAACTGCCTTCATGTTCTCTATCTCTTTAGGTGTCCTCGGACACTGCTCCTTTGATAGAGCAATTCCATGTCTAAAAGGTAAGAAACCTTTCTTAGAATTTTGCATACTAAAACGAGTTAGTATAGTATCGATATAGGAAGCTTGGGATAAGCCCAACATCATTTTCTTGCGATCTCATAGAACTTTGATCCCAAGGATGTGACCTACTTCTCCAAAGTCCTTCATATCAAACTGTTTGGATAACCATACCCTTACATCAGATAATACCTTCACATTGTTTCCAATGAGCAAGATGTCATCCACATAAAGTACTAGGAACACCACCACGTTTTTGTCACACTTTCTGTATACGCATGATTCATCCTGACATTGATCAAATCCATAGGATTTTATCACCTGATCAAAATATATGTTCCAAGATCTGGAAGTTTGCTTAAGTCCATAAATGGACTTCTTGAGCTTACAAACAAGATGCTCCTAGCCCTTTTCAATGAACCCGTCTGGTTGCTTCATATAGATGTCTTCCTCAAGACTTCAATTAAGGAAAGCTGTCTTTACATCCATTTATCAAATCTCGTAATCGAGATGAGCTGCAATAGATAAAAGAATTCGAATAGACTTAAGCATGGCTACAGGAGAAAAGTTTTTCTCATAATCGATACCCTCTCTTTGAGTAAAACCTTTTGCTACAAGCTGAGCTTTAAAGGTTTCAACCTTACCGTCTGATCCTCTTTTTCTCTTATAGACCCACTTGTATCCAATGGCTTTTACACCAACGGGTGGTTCTACAAGCTCCCAGACCTGATTAGAATCCATAGATTCTATTTCAGATATTATTGCTTTTTGCCAAGACTCTGCATCTTTATCTTGGAGTGCTTCATTGTAGGTACAGGGATCATAATCTTGTTCCTCAGGGACAAAGTCTGGCAACTCTCCCAAGAACATATATCTATCAGGTTGTATCACAACCCTCCCACTACGACGAGGCACTATCGGTTGTGGTGTAACATTTGTGACACGTTGTGCAGTTATTTGTGGTTCATCCTCTTGTACTGTTGGTTCTGAAGTACTTGGTGTCTCATGTCTCAGTTCTTCTAGAACAACTCTACTTTTGGGTTTATGGTTCATCACATAGTCTTTCTCTAAGAATCGGACATTGGTGCTAACAATGACCTTCTGATCCTTAGGACTATAAAATAAACCTCCTTTCGTTCCTCTTGGATAGCCTACAAACAAGCGTACTTCTGTACAAGATTCCAACTAATCTGCTTTCCCATTCAGCACATGTGCTGGACTACCCCAAATGGGAACATATTTCAGACTAGGCTTACGCCCAATCCACAGCTCTGTGGGAGTAAGAGGTACTGACTTAGAAGGAACCAAGTTCAAAATATAAGCTGCAGTCTCTAAGGCATATCCCCAAAATAAATCTGGCAAAGCCGAATAACTCATCATTGATCTAACCATCTCCATAATAGTTCTATTCCATCTTTCTACGACACCATTCTGTTGGGGCGTTCCAGGTGCAGTCAATTGGGATGCAATCCCAGCCTCTGATAAATAATCCCTAAACTCTCCAAAGAGGTACTCTCCACCACGATCCGATCGTAATGACTTGATACATTTTCTATGACGTTTCTCCGTTTCAGCCTTGTACTCTTTGAATTTCTCAAAGCACTCAGACTTACGGCACATCAAATAAATGTATCCATACCTTGAATAATCGTCAATAAATGTGACAAAATATTCAAAGCCACCTGTAGCTTGGATAGTCATGGGTCCACACAAATCAGAATGAACCAATTCCAACACATTTTTGGCCCTATACCCCTTTGCCGTAAAAGGCCTTTTGGTTATTTTACCTTCCAAGCAGGATTCATAGACTGGTAGTGCCTCCACTTCCAATAAACTCAAAGGTCCATCATCAACCAGTCTTTGAATCCTTCTTAGGTTAATATGCCCTAATCGTAAGTGCCAAAGATATATTTGATTCATATAAAAAGGTTATTTTCTCTTATTTAAGTTAGATGACATATTATTAATTTCCATAAGTTGCATTGTGGGCGAAATAGGATTAATGACATACAAATTATCAACCAATGCACCAGAACAGATAAAATGTTTATTCTTTCTAATAACAATATTGTTATTAAAATAAACTGAATATCCATCCTTAACTAACATAGAAACAGAAACTAAATTCCTTCTTAGTGAAGGTGCATAAAGACAATCTCTCAATGTCAAAGACTTATTTCTACCAAAAGATAAAGTAACATCTCCTAATGCAACGACCGATACTTTTGTAGCATCACCCATGAATAAGCATACCTCTCCATCACTGAGCCGTCTAGTTTTCTGGAACCCCAGCAATGTATTGCAGATATGATTAGTGGCTCCTGTATTTACACACCAGGTGCCGGTAGATGACACCGCTAAACATGTTTCAACTACCAGTAAATAAGATATACCTTCTTTGTTCCCTTGTTTGAGAAGTGGACAATCAGTCTTCCAATGTCCTGACCCTTTGCACTTGAAACATTTGCCTTTCAGCTTTTTTATCGCGCCTTGAGGTCCCATGTCCTTCTTCGCTGAGTTTTCCTGTTTCTGAATATTATTCTTCTTCTTACAGCCTTTTGGCTTAGAAGTAGAAGCCTTTTTAGAAACAAAAACATGACCACTCTGCCTAAAGAGAGATTCAGCATCCTATAGCTCTTTTGCAAGTTCTGCCAAACTATACAACCTTTTGTTCATGTTGTAATTAAGGCATAAATTGTTAAAACTTTTAGGCAGAGTCCCGAAAATGATATCGACCTGGGTTTCCCTATCAATTTCAGCTCCAAGGATCTCCATCTCATTCAGATGACCCATCATCTTGAGAACATGATCCCTTACTGGTGTACCCTTAACCATTTTTGTATTCATCAAATATTTCATAGCAAACTGCCTAGCAGCTCTACTCTGATGTCCGAAGAGTTCCTTGAGGTTATACATCATGTTATAAGCTGTAGCCATGGCCTGATGCTGATGTTGCAGTACATTTGACATATATGCCATAATGTAACACCGTGCCATCTCATCTGCCTTTTTCCACTTCTTATAAGCCTCTTTGACCTCTTCATCAGAGTTAGCATCAGGCTTAGGTGGATATTCCTTAACAAGTACATATTTGTACTCCTTAGCAGTCAAAACAATGTCTAAATTCTTTTTCCAATCAATATAATTTGGTCCAGTAAGTTCGTTTTCTTTAAGAATCACCATAAGTGGACTGAAAGTACCCATTTTTGAAATCCTAAGAATCACATAAATAAAATTATGTAGGACAAAAAAAACTTTTTGAATTAACTAAATATTGATTCCCTCAAAAATATAATAAAAAATTCACCAATACCTTGAACACCATAAATTTAGCATGCCACGATAGTGTGGACCTATACAAATTCAACTTTGTTCAAGTAGATTTTTCTTATTAATTTTACTATCATGTCAATATAACTTTATAATAAATAAAATTAATATACTGGTCTTGCTCTGGTCATACAAATAATAGCAGTGACTCCGATGGGGAGGATACCAATATTTGTATCTAAGTGTATACCATTACATAATACTAAGTCCATTACCTTGTAATAAGTTCCTTCAGATGGAGAAGTGAACACATACTCGGTAACTTTCTACAATTATCCCTAAGGAAGTTTGTACTGGTGATCCATATTTATACTCATTCGATATGGAGGAAAGCACTAAAGCCAACACGCAAGTATAATCACCTACAAACCAGTAATGGAGACCATACGATTTATACTAAATAAAAATCCTCTTCCACTTAGTTATTTTACAATGAGGGTTTTTCTACTAATTGATATTATGTCCATGCTGTCCATTATTAATGTAGGCTTGGTTTTTCAAAAAAAAAACAACCACACAACAATAAACATGCATAATCAGAAAAAAGCAAAATAACAAAAATAAGAGAAAATATCTAACTATTATGGTCATCTTTGCTGCTCCGTCCTCAACTATCCGAATCCAAAATCTAGCGCTGCTCCGTCCTCAACTATTATGGTCATTTTTAGGTTTTGGTTGTCGATTTCTTCATCGAAAATCATCTGTCTGCCTCTGGACTGCTTTAAACCGGCATCTCGTCCGACGTCAGAAATAGCCACCACCGCCATCACGATTGATCAAAAATAATTAAAATTACATTAATCCTATGCCTTCTGAAGGAGTTCACACGTAATCTAGATTGAAAAATTAAAATAATAAGCACGATTAACCCTCGTGATTTTAATTACATCCACAGCAACAACAACATCCACAACATGTCCGTGGTTTAAACAACACAATAAAAAAATATGCATTGGACCATAATAGTTCGATCTAAGATGCCTGCAAAACCGAGTTAGAACAGATCTACATCTACCGACTATTACATAGCACAGGTTCTATTGGACAACATGAACGTATCAATCAATACGTAGATCCAAAGTGGCTCTGATACCAATTGATGGAACTGGGATTCCCAGGACCCTTCCTTTGGTGTGCGTATTGATCGATAGAAAGTTAAAACAGATCTAATACGTGTTCTAACCCTTCACAAGCGGAAACTAGGGTTCACAAATTATACCTGCGGCGGAAAGAAGACAAGTAATTACTGGCAATCTCGAGCGGACGACCCCAAGATCTTCTGTACGTATACCTTTCTCAAGTTGGACGTCGTGTGGGCGACGATCTTCCAACCTTTTCTTCTCCCTGGCAGCCCTCTCTTTTTCTCCTTACGTGAATCACGAATTTAGAGAAAATTTCAGATTTCTAATCTGTAATCTGGCAGCCAGAGAATAGAGGATGTATATAGGCTACGGCAGGGACCATAAGAAGAAATTAGGGTTAGGCCTCCTAATGGATCTGGATATCCTGTGTTCAGCCCGAACACATAATCCAGGCCCATTAACAATAGCTCGGTCCACTAATGAGCTATTGTTGTACTACCTTCCTAATCCCAAATTATGTTTGTGGGCTCCTTTTATTATATGCTCGTTTGGCTCCCCATGTTAAGATATCGTATGTCCGTCGATCAAATTAAGTTACTGACAACTATATTGATTCGACATCTTTTTTCCTTAAGTAGTACCGCTCAACTTTATTTGTCATGTCGGATATATTCCACCTGTAGATTTTACATGACAATCCTTATGAGCTCCTTAAGAGGACATCATCAACCCGATGTATCGGGACATGGATTCCATTTATAATCAACAGTCCGTCATACATACAATGTTATTACCCAATTCATAGAGGTTGTTGATCCATAATGAATCTCACTTTTTTATGAGTCAAAGAAATGCACATTGCATATACATGTCCGTTATTATATCCGGATTAAGAGCACAAGCATCCATAATAACAAAGGTGTTTGTTCTCTTATGTAGTCAGTACAAAAAGAACAACCTCAAGTGGTCCTGTTCAATACACACAAAGTGTACTAGTGTAAACCTATAGTCAAGATAGACTAATACCAGATTACACTACAACCTTTCCAATAGATTGTCCAAGTCCATCTAGGTTGTGAACTATTTATATACTCTATAGGAAAATGATAATATGATCTTCTGTGTGACACCACACACCATATTATCTACAATATAGAATATCAGACATTTGTATTAACACTTGCAACAAATAAAATATGCAAATATTTGCTCATATGATTCTCATTCAAAATTTAAGGAAATAAGGTTACTACAAAAGTGATGCTTTTAGTATATAACCCTAACACCACAAACGAGCCTATGGAGAGGTTGAATGCTATCAGGAACCAGCCCTTCTACTTCCTCTGCGCCATGATGAACTCGGTGCAATTGGAGGAAAAATACCTTAAGCCGGCGTTCCTCTTTGGGGATGCCTTGACTGTGAAGAACCCCCGAGTGCTGGATATATCCGAGAGTTGGGACTTTACTCTTGACGGGATGGCAATCCATATCCCTCCGATGGAGCGTCATTTTTCTCTGTCATGGTTCAACATGTTACCGCTGGACAGAAAGATGGTAGACTCCTTGACCCCAAGCAAGTCGGTGATGATTGTGGGTAACATCCATTATAATAGGAATTTGGGGTCAGGTATGCGGGAAGGGAACCGGTCAGTCGGTACGTGATGGGACTGGCTCTGGGTACCTTCATAAACGTATCGGGTCCCAATTTCACGTTCTCTCAAGCTGACACCTTCTTGAACCAGCTTGCTCGGAAGGGGTCCTATCCCGTCGGCCGATTGGCACTGCTGAATTGGATAAACCCCATCCCTGCGTGGGCTAACTTGACCACATGGATTCTACAGAAGTATGAGACTCCCCTGTATGAGATCGGCCTCTACCACGCCATTCGGTGTACCTGTCATGGTCTACCCATAAATAAGCCGTTGTTCATGGCTCTCCTGGAGATGTACAATCGGCGGACGGGAACCTTCTTCACGCTTGGAGGGGAGCTGGGACTCGTCCTCCACGAGATGTACGTCATTTCCAAGTTGTCCTGGGGGGAAGAAGTCTTTGAAGTGTACACCCCTACGAACGAAGAGTTCAAGGATTTGGATCGGCAGTTCCCGGGCTTTGTTGTCGTATACCGAGAATTGTTATGTCACCACAGTACCTGTCACCAGGCGTCCATCAAGAAGGATGGTAGCTCGGAAGGGAGCATTCCTCACACCACGTCTTGGGTCTCATATATTTTTATATTAGGTGCCTCAGGCCGGGTTTCTTCTCGAGATCCTCAAACCCAGGAGGAGGTACAAAAACTGGCATCGACTGCCAAGAGATCGATGGCCACGGGCGACACATTTGGGAGTCAAATTGACTCCTTTAGTTATTTTTATCATGGTACTCGGCGGCTGCCAGAGAAGGCACGTTTGGCAGGTTTCCTGATGGTGTGGCTACGGAACTACGTGGTCTCAGGAGGTGCGGGTTCCATGGAGAGGATTAGCCACCACTTTATCCTTCCTACCGTAAAGCTGGTCTTTGGAGTCAGACTGGCCCTTTTTTCGGCCATGGTGTGCAGCATACACCATGGCCTTCGTGCATTCTTGTCTAAGGTCATCGCCCGTGACACGGCGATGGATTTTGAGCACATAGAGCTGCCCTACCATTATCTGATGGGGTGGCTGTTAATGCACTGCCGGTCTTTGATGAGGCCTGGAGAAGAAGACGGCATTACGGATTTCATTTTCCAATATGACCATCAGCCCTGGGAGTGTAGCACTATGCCAGCCTGTCGGAGGGCGCTGGCGAGAGTGGACGGATACGAATTTTTTGTGTCTGTTCCTCGTTTTATCTTTGAAAAAGTGAGGGGCGTATATATTGATGGTACCAAACCTCCTCACCTCTTGCCTGAGAAGATGCTCCTTTGGTTGCGTAATATCCGTCCAGCGTATGTAGTATACCGTAACCGCAACAATGTCTACCTGGAGCCCTACTTGCCCAATAGGTTCTCCCGCCAGTTCGGGTATAGCCAGCTATTCTTTGATAGTCCCAGCTCTCTCCTGGGCTTTGAAGGTAGCGTCCTTGACGGTATCAGGGCATGTCATTATTATGACCCGGTTCATACCCGAACCAGCTTTTCGGTTCCTGAGGCTGAGGCGCCAGGGAAGATTTTATATATGACGGCCCTATACCATATTACGGCGAGCAAGCCTCACGTTAATTTTGACACGAGTACCAGCTTTATTGTGGGTACTGGCTTGGCGGAGAAGCCCAAGGGTTCTAAGATGAGGAAGAAGAGGGCGAACACAGTTCCTGTGCCAGACTCGGAGTCCACCAATACGGACGAAGTGGATGATGAGCACGATGCCAATAACTCTCTCCCTTCCGCGGAAGAGGTGGTGGCGGATCAGCCGCCTGTTGTGCCACTTGAGGTGGTGGCAGATCAGCCGCCTGTTGTGCCAGATGAGTTGGTAGCAGATCAGCCGCTTGTTGCGCCGGACCTTTCATGCAAGCGCGACAGGCGTAAGTCTATTGGTGGCATAACCTTCTCCGTGATACGGGCTACGGTAAGATGCTGTGGGCTACTCATTAAGGAGAGAGGCGATGGTGATGACGCCGTTTCGGAGGTGAATTGAATTGTGACCATTTCCTTCTTTAGCTCTTTCTCTTCCTGATCTATGATCTAATCATTTTTCTCTTCTCTGTAGGCGTCAGAATAGTCGGACTCTTAAGAATCGGCTGCAGTTTCTGAAGTCAATCCGGCCCTAACCACTTTGATTAGTGACATGTGTGTCGAGATTATTTCTGTCTGGGTTTTCTCGACGGCGGCTGAGGGATCTCACGTTGCTAAAGTCTCAACCCAGGGCGACGGAGGCTCCGCTGAACCCGTCCCCGAGACCGCTGAATTTTAGCAGGATGACGCTGATCCAGTCGTATCTCCTTCCGAGGCGGCTGGGGCAGAGGAACCAGCTGAATTCGGCTTGGAGGTCGCTGGTGAGGAGACTACGGCGGCTGTGAGCGAACCTCAGCCTCCACAATGCTCCCCTGGTAAGATAAGCCAAATCTTGACTAGTGAGGAGGCTCATTTGCTCTATCATCACATCCTTCGGGTTAGGATGATTGATGGTTGCTCTGGACATATAGGTCCTGCCTCTTCACTGCCAATGACGGACATTGTCAGGGTAGGCTCTGCCAGCGGGGATCTGGTGGAAGGGAGAGTGCCCCCTCCCCTTCCGACTTATATTGAAGGACCTCCCGCTGGATCGAGTTTCGGAGATCAGATGGTGGCACAGCCGGGGCAGGTAGCAATGGTTCCTGCGTCCTCCTCTGCTCATGTGGCTTCGGGGGTCGACCTTTCCGCCTTGCCGAGTATCCAGGTTCTTCGGGCCGTGAAGGACGAGTTAGCTGCTATCCACGCATCTTTTTACTTGAAATTTATTTCCCTGGTGGCATATGTGGCAAGTTCTGGCACGTCTCCTTCGATACTGCCAACTACACTTCCTTTGACGCCGTCCTCTACGGAAGTTCTGGATAAAGCATCACAGGATGTGGTTGACAGTTTCTACCGCCACCTGAAGAGAGGGGTCAAAGCTGCAGTGGAGTGGGGGACCCCCTGTGCCTTAGCCCGACAATGCGCTCGTGGCCAAATTGAAATTCTTAAAACCCTCCCTGGTGGGACAGAGATAGCTGCACTTCAAGAGCCCAAATTGTTAGAGACTGATCATCTCGTGGCCCAGTTTCAAGTGCTGCGGCAAGCTGATTTGTCTGCAGCAATAGCTCAGAAGCGGGACTTCCTCACCACTATCCTGGTGATGGTAAGGGCTACACGAGATGCGTCTAAGCCAGTTATAATGAAGGACCTTGGCGACTTATCTCTCTAGTATGACCAGCTGAGCCGTAGGAGCGAGGATTGCATGGCTCGGGAAGCGGCCACCTCTCGTGGAGTAATTGACACAAGGGAGCAGATCCTCGAGCTCCAGAGGAAGCTGGCTTTCTTGGAATCTGAGCTCAAAGCTTCCTGTACGGATAAAGAGTTAATCGTTCAAGAAGCTGAAAAGGTCACCCGAGCTTCTGCTAGCCTGGAGCGTGCTCTGAAGAAGCTTGAGGATGGCTTGCAGGCTCATGCGCATCTGGAAGATGCGGAGCGGCTGACTTAGGAGGCCGAGCGCCGGGCCAAGCAAAGGTTTGAGCGGTCAACTGTCTTGCTGAGGGACCGTCTCATGGAATTATGTATCGCCGAACCATAATCGATCGTTTCCTTCTTTTATTTATGTTCTTTTCCTTTCTTGAGAGGGACGTGGTCCCAGAACATGTTGTACTTTTGATTTACAAATAAAAGAGTATGTTTTATTTTACCCTTCACTTGTATTGCTTATTGCGTTTGTGGTGTTGTAGTATTTGCCTCACTGGGGGACTATTTGTGGACTTGTTACCCTTGGTATACCTTGGTTTTTGGTACGAATAACAAGTTTGAAGGGGATACATAGAACAATTCCACAGTAAGGTGGCCGAGGATGTTCCTGGTATCGGGAGAAAGAATGCCATGGAGCAGCTGGACTCCCGGGGCATGATGAGAAATGAGGCACATGTACTAGGAAACTTAGTACAACATTTGTGGTAAACAGAGGATATTTGTGGTCAACATAGGACATTTGTGGGCCTATTATCCTTGGCGTACTCCGATCTTCGGTACGGATAATAAGTCGAGAACCAACATACTTACTCACAGGAAATATGGACGTGGTAGGTATGAAGGTTTCTTCAATGGAGCCTTCCTACTCAGAGGTAATGAGGACGTGGCAGGAGTAAGCACCATTGGAGAATACAGCCTCGATGACAAATGGGCCTTCCCATTTTGGCTGGAATTTACCGACAGTTTTGTGAGTCATAACCATCGGCCTCCGAACTGCCAGAACGAGATCGCCCACTTGGAATGTTCTGATTTTAACCTTTTTGTTGAAAGCTTCCGAGATACGTGGTTGGTACAGCTCGATTCGTTGTTGAGCTAACAGGCATTTCTCATCTAGAGCCTCCAACTCTTGTAACCGGTGGTGGTAATTATCATCTGTCGTCAATCGGTAGGTGAGAGCGACGCGGAGCGAGGGGATCTGAGTCTCCCGTGGGAGAACTGCCTCACTCACATACACCAGAGAGAATAGTGTGTTCCCAGTGGCCGTCCATAGTGTAGTACAGTATTCCCATAAGCATTCGCCAAGCTTCTCATTCCAGTCGCCTTTGTTGGAAGATACGAACTTCTTGAGTAGCTTGATTATAGTTTTATTGAACGCTTCTCCCAACCCATTCGTTGCCCGATTATACGGCGTTGAAGCAACATTCTGGATTCGATATTTGTCGTAGAACCGATAGAAGGCGTGGCTTACGAACTGTGGACCATTGTCGTGGATGATCCTTCGAGGAAGTCCAAAGCAATAGATGACGTGATGCTTGAGGAAGCTGATCACGTTTGAAGTCTTCACTTCTGCCAGCGGAATAGCCTACGCCCATTTGGAGAAGTAATCTATGATTGTGAGTATGAAGCGATGTCCTCGGGATGAAGGTGGAGTGATCGGACCAATGATGTCCATTCCCCATGCTTCAAATGGCCAGGATGCCAACATCGGATACAAGAACTCGGATGGTTGATGGATGAAATCTACATGTACTGGACAGGCTTTGCACTTTCGTGTATAGTCTATTGCATCTACAACCATCGTGGGCCAGTAATAGCCCATTTGACGAAGGCGATCTTATAATTTTGGGCCAGGCTGATGGGCCCCGCAAACGCCATCGTGAGCTTCGCGTACAGCTTCCTTGGCTTCTGTATTTGACAGATATCGAAGCAGCAATCCATCGTACGATCGCCGATACAGCATTTTCGTCTTTGTATCGTAGAAGAATCTGAGGGAACCTCTTCTGATAGAAATGGCTTCCTTCGGATTCTCTGGCAGGATGTCGTAGTCTACGAAGTTGATGAATGGTTGTCTCCAGTCTAGTACTTCATCGACTGACAGAGCGGAGTAACTCTCAATATATTGAACATTATTCTTGGGACAGACCAATTCACGGCCTATTATGTCAACAGATGATGAGCATAATTCGGCACTACTAGGGATGCGGCCAGGCCTGCTAGGGCATCGGTCTAAATATTCTGGAGTATGGAAATATGTTCTATGAAGAATCCTTCCAAGGATGAGATAATGTCGATCGCTATTTGGTGATTAGGGATCATGTCTTTATGTCGAACCTCGTATGAACCCCGGATCTGATTGACGATTAACTGCGAATCGTCGTATGCTTCAAGATACTCTACCTCCAGCTCATTTGCAAGTCAGAGGCTAATGGCCAAAGCGTTATACTCGGCCACATTGTTTGAACAGGGCTCTGTAAGGGAGTAAGACCGATTGATCACCAGCCCGAAGGAAGAAATCATCACCACTCTGACTCCAGCGACGATGTTGCCCTTGGGCCCAGTTCTTGAAGTGTCGTCGAAGAACATTTGCCAGATGGCATCATGGGAGACCACATTTGAATTGGGGACCTCGTCTGGTATCTCTTCGTATATTCTGGTTGTTTCCGAGCCTGGATGGGCTGCTCAAAAGTCTACCAAAGCTTGACCTTTAATAGCCTTCTGTGGAACAAAAATCATGTGATATGGAGACAATAATATCTTCTAGGTAGCAAAGCGAGAGCTGAGTGCCCCTGGCTTAGTCATGAGGACCCTGAGGGGGTTGACTCTTGATACGACATGGATGGTTTGTCCCGTGACGTAGTGTCGCATCTTCTGAATGGCGGACACTAGAGCAAGGCACTCCTTCTCTACTGCAGTATATCTGTACTCTGGCCCCATCATCTTTCGACTGAGGTAATATATAGCTTGCTCATGGCCTGGATCATTGTTTTGTGCTAGCAGAGCACCGAAAAAATGATATATCGCTCGCACATAGAGCAGGAATAGCCTTCCAGCAACCAGGGTTACCAGGACTGGAGGGTTCGACAGATACTCTTTGATGCTGTCGAAGGCGCGCTGGCATTCCTCATCCCATATGAATGAAACGCCCTTCTTCATGAGGTGGGTGAATGGCTGACATCGTCCGAAGAGGTTAGAGATAAACCTCCTGATGTAGGCATGCATACCATGAAGGCCTCGGAGTTCACGAAGATTTTTTGGGGGACCCATCTCCATAATTGCCTTCGTCTTCTCAGGGTCTATGTGGATACCCTAGGAAATAATGATTAAACCCAAGAACTTTCCGCTGGATACGCCCATGAAGGATTTTGTGGGATTTATCTTTAAATTGTGTGCTCGTATCAGGTCGAACACTGTCCTCAGATCCTGTAGATGATCTTCATTTGAGCGGCTCTTGACGGCGATGTCATCGACGTAGCATTCCACTATCTTGCGCAAGTGGTCTCTAAAGATGGGGCTCATAGCTCTTTGATAGGTGGTGCCAGCATTCTTTAAACCGAAAGGCATGACTGTGTAGCAGTATATGCCAATTGGTGTTCAGAATGATGTACGCTTTTCGTCATCGGAGAACATCTTGATTTGGTTGTATCCCGAGAAACCATCCATGAATGACATACGCTCGAAGCCGTAGATGTTGTTAATCATGATGTCGGTAATAGTGAGGAGGAACTCATCCTTAGGACACGCCTCATTCAGGTTCCGGAAGTCGATGCAGATTCAGATCTTCCTATTTTTTTTAGGGCTGCTAGTATATCGGCTACCCAGTCTGGATATTGTTCCTCGCGGATGAAGCCGCTAGCTATCAGTTTGTTGACCTCAGCTTCAATGGCATTTATGATGTCGTGGCAGAACCGTCGTTGTTGTTGCTTGACCGATTTTGCGTCCGGACGAATGTTGAGTTTGTGAAGTGCAACCTCGGGGTTCAGTCCTGGCATATTTTCGAAGCTCCAGGCGAACATTTCGATGTATTCTCTGACGAGTTGTAGTAGCGATTCCCACTCTTCGTTTGTCAGATTCTTGCTGACGAAGATGGTCTTTGGACAGGACTCATCACCGAGATCAACTTGCACAACCTCATCTTCGGTGGGATGCTCTCTTTCTTCGAACCTCATTTCCTATTGCATATCAAGCTTTTGTGCCTACGGCTCTAACTCAAGAAGTTCAGGAATATCTTCATCTTCTTCGTAGGTGTGGGCAAATGCCATATTGACGGACCAGACTTGCCTGAGCATGTCCCCAATGCTGACGTCTAAATCAAAAGTGGGTGACCCAGATGAATGAGAGTGCCATTCGTACTCCTCATCGGAGCTCTCAGGGGTCGTTGCAGGTGTAACATAACCTAGCCCACATATGGTCTTATTGTAGTAATCTCGTGGTTATCCAGCGGGGACCGGCAATTGTAAGGGTAATCGTCGTCCAGTGCCGTAGTTCAAGCCTGGCGTAGTTTCCAAATCATACCCCTAAACTATACAGATAAAGGGGCAGTCTCCCGGTGTCGGGTTCGAGATCAACTTCTTCTATCCTGAAGGGTTGTGGATCATTCTTCTGGTCGAAGATGATTGGATGGTCCTCTCCCTCGACTATGTGTTAAGCGTCTTCCACTGGAGGAAGTTGGTTTACGGTGTAGATATTTGTCACCTGTGTGTGTAAGTAGGTGCCCATACCGTGTTCCATAACATACATTGTACAAAGCTTATTAAGCTCGAGGTAGTTCAAAGATAGCCCTTTATTGATTGTCACGCCCCAGAACCAGAATACTGGAGAACGGGGGCAGACATAGCCAGCTACGTATATTGAAATGGAATACATCTCAACTATACGGTCACGGCTGTCTAGATATGAGGGTTTACTACAAGCCAACAGTCTCTTAAGGTCAAGCCTATTGTCTCAATCTCAAGCAAGTAAGTAAGGTCGTAAGATGTATGATCATTAAATATACAATAAAAGGCGTCCCAAATATTACATATCAGCTGATCATGAAGCTAGTCGTACAAAATGCGAGGACTAGCAAGAGTTTAAGTCATACATGATCAACCCTAGGATTTGTTAATCATGTTTACAGCTCGTAGGCAGACAGTAAGTAAAAAGTGCATCGAGCTAACAGGTGCTCGTCGGCTAAACGCCTCAACTGAATAAATTTATAATAGAGTGAGCGAAACAAAATAGAAAACCCACTCGTAGCCCGGGTTCCTTCTAGTCGCCACCATTGGGTTAGAAGCTTGGTAGATCCTCGGAAGCTGCTCCGAAATCTGGCCACACAAAACCAGCTGGGTCAACCCAGAAAGAGCAAGTGCTACAAGGGGGCCACGAAATAAGAACAAAAGCCAGCAACCAGCACAAGAAAAATATAATATTAAGACTAGAATTTACGAAAACATGGTAGGGTGATATACGACGAGATAACCATGGGACTATTCTGATAACCAGGTTACAACCCGTAAACCAAACAAGGACCGGGGTTGTAACCCTTCATCTGAACAGAACTTGGTTTCCCACCATTTATCGGCAAGATAAGTAATGTAAGTAATCAAGACAGAAAGCAATCTTGCATGGGATTAAGACAAGACTAGACTGGTTATACCTCATTCAATCAATCACGGCCAAGCAGATCCTACGGCTTACTACTTTAACTAACTAGGGTTATCACAGGCCTAATTACTAACAAGATGCAGTGAGATTGTTCCACAGCCACAAGCCCTGCAGACCATCCAGGCTATCCAGGACGAAAGATTAGGGTTGAATTCAGGTGGGTACATCGTCCAGGAGACACATATACCCTTAGGTGACTTAGAGGGTGCAACACTCGACGGTGTGCTGGAAATGTGCCCTACTGGACGGCAGGCTAGAGATCCCAAGAGCGCCCAGGTAACGGGATTGCCTGTAGCTGTGTCATCTCTTCATGACTACTGAGTTATTCTAGTTATTAACCTTAATTCATTTTAATAGGTACTCCTGACCGTGGTACTCAGGAGTCCCCTCCTAGACATGATGCAAGACAGGACAAGTGAATTTAACAAGCAAGCAAGAAGAACCACCCACGGTGTCAAGACAGGTCAAGTTAAATTATCAAGATAAATCATGTCAGGGTACTTGTCAGGAGTGAGCCACGACGGGCCACTATCATGTTATGCTAGTTCCTTGCCATACCATACCATGTACAATAGTCATTCCAAACATGTTAAGTAAAATCAAGTTCATGACAAAAGACATAAAATATCTAATAAAATATCAATAAACAGGACCATAGAAAAGCCAAGCTTAAAGAAAGGGGTCAGGGGAGCAGCGTACGAAAAGTCACGCACGGTGAAAAAGCCGTATACGTGAAAGTCACGCACGCTACAGAGACAGTGTGCGTGAAAAGTCACGCACGCTAAAGGGAGCAGCTGCGTGAAAAGTCACACACGCTCAAGGGAACAGTGTGCGTGAAAAGTCACGCACAGTGTGCATGAAAAGTCACGCACGCTCAAGGGAGCAGCTGCGTGAAAAGTCACGCACGCTACAGAGACAGTGTGCGTGAAAAGTCACGCACGCTCAAGGGATCAGCTGCGTGAAAAGTCACGCACGCTCAAGGGAACAGTGTACGTGAAAAGTCACGCACAGTGTGCGTGAAATGTCACGCACGCTCAAGGGAGCAGCTGCGTGAAAAGTCACGCACGCTCAAGGGAACAGTGTGCGTGAAAAGTCACGCACAGTGTGCGTGAAAAGTCACGCACACTCAAGGGAACACGCTTCCAAAAGGGAGCGTACCCAAGTCTGCGTACGCAGCGCTAAAGAGTACGCGTAGCTCAGCGTGCATGAGCTAAGAAGCTCTGCACACTATAACTTGGTCATCCGAACTCCAAATCCGGATTTCCAAAGTTCCAACTTGGGTAAAATTGAACTCTCTTCCACATAGAAACATCAGAACCCACAAAACTTCAACCAAAAATAGATCAAAACATACAAAAATCCGAAAATAGGAATAACTAGATTTAGGACAATGGAGGCTCCAAATCATAAAATGCTAAGAACTTATGTTGATCACCATGTCCTAGTCTAGCAACTGGACAAAGAAAATATGGTTCTCATATAGTGGCAAGATGCACTTGCCTAAGGGTTGGAGAGTTGTGTGGAGGAAGAAGAAGAAGAAGAAGAAGAAATTAATGGTGGTTATGAAGAGAGAGAAGAGGTTGGTGGAGTTATAAAGAGGGTGTTGTGGTGTGTTTGAGGGTGGAGCTTAGGGCTAAGGTGTTCCAACACATAAAACCGAACCAAACCGAACCATTCCCAATAAAATCGTGCCATGCCAAAACCAAAATACGAGAAATACCAAAATTCTACAAGTTGAGAAAAAAATAAAAATACATGCCAAAATTCAGATACGAGTATAAATACGAAATACGGGAAATACGGGAAATGAGGGTGACAACTCTACCCACCTTAAAAGAATTATGTCCTCGGAATTTAATCAAGGAGCTAGAGATTGCCACGACAAGCTACGCTAAGCACAGATAAGTTTCACTAAGCAGTTCAATCATACAATCATACAATGCAAGCAAGGAAGGGAAAACGTAAGGCATAAGAAAGACATTATACCTCACGAGTCAAACAGGTAGGGATATCGCGATCGAATGTCGTCCTCATGCTCCCACGTTGACTCACCCAGAGAGTGATGACCCCAAGCAACACGGACTAATTTAATAGTCTTGTTCTTGAGTATCTTTTCCCTCCGGTCCAATATAGACACGGGCCTCTCCTCATACGAAAGGTTGGTACCAACAACCAATTTCGAATGGTCTAGGATGTGGCTCGGGTCCGGAATATACCGTCGTAATTGGGACACATGGAATACATCATGCACCTCACTTAGCGACGGCGGAAGAGCGAGACGATAGGATACATCTCCTACTCGCTCTAGAATATCGAACGGCCCTATATACCTAGGACTAAGCTTTCCCCGCGTGCCAAAGCGAATGACGCTGCGGTTAGGCGAGATCCTAAGGAATACATGGTCACCGACAGCAAATTCTAAGGGACGCCGATGAGCATCGGCCCAATGGCGCTGACGGTCCTGGGCAACTAGGAGGTGATCTCTGACCTTCCTGACCACTTCAACCGTCTGGGAAATCAATTCGGGTCCGAGCATCTGCCTTTCCCCGACATCGTCCCATGCTAGCGCGGATCTGTACTTCCTGCCATAAAGAGCCTCGAAAGGTGCCATCTAGATACTGGCCTGATAACTGTTGTTGTATGAGAATTCCACCAGGTGCAGATGATTCTCCCATGAACCACCGAAGTCAAGGGTACAGGATCTCAATATATCTTCAAGAGTCTGGATTGTGCGCTCTGACTGGCCATCCGTCTGCGGGTGATAAGCTGAGCTGAATTGAAGGCGAGTCCCCAAACTCTTCTGCAAGCTGTGCCAAAAGTGTGATGTGAGTCTTGAATCCCTGTCCGAGGTGATTCTGACTAGCACACCGTGAAGCCTGACGATCTGCCTGAGATACATCTCTGCTAACTGCGCCGTCGACTGTCCAACTCAGAATGGAAGAAAGTGTGCCACCTTGGTAAGCCTGTCCACAATCACCCAAATAGCATCTCTGCCGGCCGGAGATCTGGGCAATCCGGTCACGAAATCCATGGTTATATGCTCCCATTTCCATTCTGGAATCGGTAAGGGTTGAAGAAGTCCAGCGGGCCTCTGATGTTCAGCTTTAACCTGTTGGCAAACTAAACACCGAGAGACAAACCGGGCTATCTCCCTCTTCATGCCATTCCACCAGAAATGCTGACGAATATCACGATACATCTTCGTACCACTCGGATGAATAGAATATTGTGAACTGTAGGCTTCTGCCATAACTTTCTGTCTGATATCTCCACTGGGTACACAAAGACGAGTGCCGTGTCGAAGTGTACCGTCTTCATGGATGCATAACTCTGGCCTTCTTTCTGCTTCACACTCTGCTCTGAGTCGCTGGATCTTGGAATCTGTTGACTGCGCTACCCGGATTCTCTCAACTATGCTGGACTGAACCTGTAGGCTGGCCATCAATGCCATGCTGGTTGGAAGAACCACTTCAATTTCCATCTTCTGAAGATCTGCCAATAATTCTGGTTGCGCCGTCAGGAAATAAACTCCGGCTCTCCTGCTCAATGCATCTGCTACAACGTTGGCCTTCCCGGGATGATACTGCAAATCCACATCATAGTCCACTAGTAGCTCGAGCCATCTTTTCTGCCGCATATTAAGGTCCTTCTGGGTGAAAACATACTTCAGGCTCTTATGATCAGTAAAGATCTCCACTCTATCTCCGTACAAGTAGTGTCTCCACAACTTCAAGGCAAACACTACCGTCGCCAATTTCAAGTCGTGGGTCGGGTAATTCTTCTCATGATCATGAAGTTGACATGACGCATAAGATATTACCTTCCCATGCTGCATCAAGACAACTCATTCCTCTGCCTGAAGCGTCACAATAAACCGTAAATCCTCCGGTCCCATCTGGAAGGGTGAGAATGGGAGCCGTTATCAAACTTCGCTTCAACTTCTCAAATGATTCCTGGCACTCTACTGTCCAAACAAACGGCACATCCTTGCGGGTCAACTGGCTCATCGGCGCTGTAATCCTTACGAAATCTGAAATGAACCGCCGGTAGTAGCCGGCCAATCCAAGAAAGCTGCGAACCTCTGCCACTGAGCTGGGTACTGGCCATGACTCGATAGCCACAATCTTCTGGGGATCCACTTCTACTCCTCCTCGGGTAATGATGTGACCCAAGTATAAAATGCGATCGAGCCAGAACTCGCATTTACTGAACTTGGCGTACAACTGATGCTCCCTAAGCGTCTGAAGGACGACTCTGAGATGCTACTCATGCTCTGCTTCACTTTTGCTGTAGACCAGGATGTCATCTAGGAACACGATCACAAATTGGTCCAAGTAAGGCATGAAAATGCGATTCATGAGGCCCATGAATACGGCCGGCGCATTGGTCGCTCCAAAGGGCATAACAAGGAACTCCCAATGTCCATACCTCGATCTGAATGCTGTCTTCGGGATGTCCTGCTATCTGACTCTGATCTGGTGGTAGCCTAACCGCAAGTCGATCTTCGAAAATACTGAAGCCCCTCTGAGCTGATCAAACAAGTCATCTATCCTCGGAAGAGGGTATCTGTTCTTGATTGTCACCGAATTCAAGGTACGATAATCAACACATAGCCTGGACGTACCATCCTTTTTTTTCACAAGAAGCATCGGGGCTCTCCAAGGCGATCCACTTGCACGGATGAATCCCTTGTTCCTTAGTTCTTCAATCATCTTATACAAAATCTCTAATTCTGAAGGCGCTATTCTGTAGACTCGCTCTGATACTGATGCTGTCCCTGGAATCAAGTCTATAGTGAACTCAATCTCCCGCTCTGGCAGTATCCCTGGAAGCTCCTCTGGAAAGACATCTGGAAACTCTTCCACTATTCGGGGTAACTGCACTGCTGCTACTGCCATCCGTAATGCTGGAGAAGATGGCTCCACTGTGCCTCTGGAAAACGAAAACTCTGGCTCGCCGGGGATACTAAAGACAACTCTGCCAATATGGCAGGCTATCCTAGCATACTGGTTCCTCAACCAATCCATGCCTAGGACTACATCATAGTCTGCCATAGGAAACTCTATGAATCTAGCGGGGAACTCCCTACCGCTAACTACGATCCGACACGAGAAAAACACTCGATCTACTCCCACAAGGCCACTACCAGTAAGTATATTGAGCCTCACTGATAATGACTCGGGCTCCAATCCTATCCGTGTCGCAAATCATGCAGACATAAATGAATACGATGCACCAGAATCAAATAATACAGACGCTGGAGAGGAGTTGACGAGAATAGTACCTGCCACTACCTCACCTGGTGCAACTTCTTCTATAGCCATCATCATGGCCTGACCTTGTCCTCTGGCTGCTGATCCCCTCTGCTGGAAACCTCTCTGCCTATTCTGGGTCTGAGCTTGGGCTTGTATATACTGCTTGGGGTGTTGTTGCTGGAATGCCTGAGACTAAGGCGACAAGGGCCTCGAAGACTGATACTGCTGCTGCTGAACTGGTACTGGGGCTGGTCCTCTCACCGAAGAGCTAGAAGGGTTGGATGCTGATGAACTACCCCTATTCGGGCAAGCCCCTATCCTATGATCTGCTGCTCTATAAGCCAGGCACAATCTCTGTGCCCTACGACAATCCGCCACTACATGGCCTGGCTTCCCGCAATGAGAACATCCCATCGCGGAAGTCTGCTTCTGCTTCTGCTGCTGCGGGTACGTCGGGGTCGAATGCTGAACCGACGTTACTGAGGCCGCCCGCCTCGGAGTTCCAATGGTCAATCCCCTAGCTGTCGGGGCTGGAGCTGATGATTGGTGCATCTGACTGTGGGACCGCTTCCTACTCCCGGTCCTATCCACGATCCTCTGGGAGGTGTACTCATGCCTCCTAGTTGCTCTCAAGACTGCATCGAACGTCTGGTGCTCAAACTGCTCAACCGCCAGCAAGATCTCCAAATACAGTCCCTGCTGGAACCGTTGGGCCCTATCAAACTCGGTCGCCACCAAGGTGGAGGCAAACCTACTGAGTCTAGAAAACTCCGATACATAACTGTCGACTGTTCTGCCTTCTTGCTTCAAGTTGGTAAATCTGGTCTGCAGGTCGTACCGAGCCACAGCATCAAAGTACTTCGTCTGAAATCTCTCCCTAAATACTGCCCAAGCAATGGGTGCCACTAATCCCATGGCTTGCGCTGCCCACCAACTGCGAGCCAAGTCCAACAACTGCAGGCGTACCACCGCCACCTTCTTATTCTCGGGTGTCCTGGCTGCTTCCAAAATTACCTCAGTATCCTGAAGCCATGCATCCGCGGCAATCGCATCCTCGGTGCCATCGAAGAAAGGAGGGGTCAATCGCTTGAAGCTGTTGGCCGCCTGGTTCCCTAGATGTCCGCCTCGGGTCAAATCATCTTGAACTGTCTGGTGCAGGGCGTCACTTCGACGATCCTGAGAAGCTATCAAGGTTCTGATGAGGCCTACTAAAGTACCATCATCTGGCTCTGCGGGCTGGACGGGCCGAACTGGTGACTCTCCTCCAGTAGGTATCATCCTGGAGGCGACTCCGGAATGCTGGGCTTGATCTCCAGGTTGCTGCTGGTCCACGGGAGGTGCTCCTCTTTGCTGATCGGCAAGGTCAGGTACAGTGCCGCTGAGGAAGACGACACAGGGAAACAATAAGAAAGGACCATGACAGATCAACGATACAAGCATGTAATCAGGGCAAGAATTTCAGGGATTTGAAAATACGGGCGGAGATCAAGGGCGAATACTGATTGAGACATCTAATCGGTAAACCCTCACATTTCTAGATTGACAGGACCTGCATGGGCCACCACTTAAACCATGTTACGCCCCAGAACCAGAATACTGGACAACGGGGACAGACATAGCCAGCTACGTATATTGAAATGGAATACATCTCAACTATACGGTCACGGCTGTCTAGATATGAGGGTTTACTATAAGCCAACAGTCTCTTAAGGTCAAGCCTATTGTCTCAATCTCAAGCAAGTAAGTAAGGTCGCAAGATGTATGATCATTAAATATATAATAAAAGGCGTCCCAAATATTACATATCAGCTGATCATGAAGCTAGTCGTACAAAATATGAGGACTAGCAAGAGTTTAAGTCATACATGATCAACCCTAGGATTTGTTAATCATGTTTACAGCCCGTAGGCAGACAGTAAGTAAAAAGTGCATCGAGCTAACAGGTGCTCGTCGGCTAAATGCCTCAACTGAATAAATTTACAATAGAGTGAGCGAAACAAAATAGAAAACCCACTCGTAGCCCGGGTTTCTTCTAGTCGCCACCATTGGGCTGGAAGCTTGGTAGATCCTCGGGAGCTGCTCCGAAATCTGGCCACACAAAATCAGCTGGGTCAACCCCAGAAAGAGCAAGTGCCACAAGGGGGCCACGAAATAAGAACAAAAGCCAGCAACCAGCACAAGAAAAATATAATATTAAGACTAGAATTTACGAAAACATGGCAGGGTGATATACGACGAGATAACCATGGGACTATTCCGATAACCAGGTCACAACCCGTAAACCAAACAAGGACCGGGGTTGTAACCCTCATCTGAACAGAACTTGGTTTCCCACCATTTATCGGCAAGATAAGTAATGTAAGTAATCAAGACAGAAAGCAATCTTGCATGGGATCAAGACCAGACTAGATTGGTTATACCTCATTCAATCAATCACGGCCAAGCAGATCCTACGGCTTACTACTTTAACTAACTAGGGTTATCACAGGCCTAATTACTAACAAGATGCAGTAAGATTGTTCCACAGCCACAAGCCCTGCAGACCATCCAGGCTACCCAGGACGAAAGATTAGGGTTGAATTCAGGTGGGTACATCGTCTTGGAGACACATGTACCCTTAGGTGACTTAGAGGGTGCAACACTCGACGGTGTGCTGGAAATGTGCCCTACTCGACGGCAGGCTACAGATCCCAAGAGCGCCCAGGTAACGGGATTGCCTGTAGCTATGTCATCTCTTTATGACTACTGAGTTATTCTAGTTATTAACCTTAATCCATTTTAGTAGGTACTCCTGACCGTGGTACTCAGGAGTCATCTTCTAGACATGATGCAAGACAGGACAAGTGAATTTAACAAGCAAGCAAGAAGAACCACCCACGGTGTCAAGACAGGTCAAGTTAAATTATCAAGATAAATCATGTCAGGGTACTTGTCAGGAGTGCGCCACGACGGGCCACTATCATGTTATGCTAGTTCCTTGCCATACCATACCATGTACAATTGTCATTCCAAACATGTTAAGTAAAATCAGGTTCATGACAAAAGGCGTAAAATATCTAATAAAATATTAATAAACAGGACCATAGAAAAGCCAAGCTTAAAGAAAGGGGTCAGGGGAGCAGCGTACGAAAAGTCACACACGGTAAAAAAGCCGTATACGTGAAAGTCACGCACGCTACAGAGACAGTGTGCGTGAAAAGTCACGCACGCTCAAGGGAGCAGCTGCGTGAAAAGTCACGTACGCTCAAAGGAACAGTGTGCGTGAAAAGTCACGCACGCTCAAGGGAGCAGCTGCATGAAAAGTTACGCACGCTACAGAGACAATGTGCGTGAAAAGTCACGCACGCTTAAGAGAGCAGCTGCGTGAAAAGTCACGCACGCTCAAGGGAACAGTGTGCGTGAAAAGTCACACACAGTGTGCATGAAAAGTCACGCACGCTCAAGGGAGCAGCTGCGTGAAAAGTCACGCACGCTCAAGGGAACACGCTTCCAATAGGAAGCGTACCCAAGTCTGCGTACGCAGCGCTAAAGAGCGCGCGTAGCTCAGCGTGCGTGAGCTAAGAAGCTCTGCACACTATAACTTGGTTATCCGAACTCCAAATCCGGATTTCCAAAGTTTCAACTTGGGTGAAATTGAACTCTCTTCCACATAGAAACATCAGAACCCACAAAACTTCAACCGAAAATAGATCAAAACATACAAAAATCTGAAAATAGGAATAACTAGATCTAGGACAATGGAGGCTCCAAATCATAAAATGCCAAGAACTAATGTTGATCACCATGTCCTAGTCTAGCAATTGGACAAAGAAAATATGGTTCTCATGTAGTGGCAAGATGCACTTGCCTAAGGGTTGGAGAGTTGTGTGGAGGAAGAAGAAGAAGAAGAAGAAATTAATGGTGGTTATGAAGAGAGAGAAGAGGTTGGTGGAGTTATAAAGAGGGTGTTGTGGTGTGTTTGAGGGTGGAGCTTAGGGCTAAGGTGTTCCAACACATAAAACCGAACCAAACCGAACCATTCCCAATAAAACCGTGCCATGCCAAAACCAAAATACGAGAAATACCAAAATTCTACAAGTTGAGAAAAAAATAAAAATACATGCCAAAATCCAGATACGAGTATAAATACGAAATACGGGAAATACGGGAAATGAGGGTGACAACTCTACCCACCTTAAAAGAATTTTATCCTCGGAATTTAATCAAGGAGCTAGAGATTGCCACGACAAGCTACGCTAAGCACAGACAAGTTACACTAAGCAGTTCAATCATACAATCATACAATGCAAGCAAGGAAGGGAAAACGTAAGGCATAAGAAAGACATTATACCTCACGAGTCAAACAGGTAGGGATATCGCGATCGAATGTCGTCCTCACGCTCCCACGTTGACTCACCCAGAGAGTGATAACCCCAAGCAACACGGACTAATTTAATAGTCTTGTTCTTGAGTATCTTTTCCCTCCGGTCCAATATAGACACGGGCCTCTCCTCATACGAAAGGTTGGTACCAACAACCAATTCCAAATGGTCTAGGATGTGGCTCGGGTTCGGAATATACCGTCATAATTGGGACACATGAAATACATCATGTACCTCACTTAGCGACGGTGGAAGAGCGAGACGATAGGATACATCACCTACTCGCTCTAGAATATCGAACGGCCCTATATACCTAGGACTAAGCTTTCCCCGCACGCCAAAGCGAATGACGCCGCGGTTAGGCGAGATCCTAAGGAATACATGGTCATCGACAGCAAATTCTAAGGGACGTCGATGAGCATCGGCCCAATGGCACTGGCGGTTAGGCGAGATCCTAAGGAATACATGGTCCCCGGTTTAGCGCTCGGCTGCCGATTCATTCTAGGAAGACGAATCGTCATCGGCTTGATGGAGGGATTGAGCTCCTCTGTTTGTTGCTGGCTAGCTCTAGGCAGCCTGATTGTCAGTGGCTCTGTCGTGGGTCTTGGCGCTTGGCCAGACCTTGGCAGTCGGATTATCATCTGTCCCTCTTGTGCATAGAGGCTGATTGCATCCTTACGCAGGGTGGCTGTAAGTGGTACAATTCTACCAGGTTTACGGGCTTGGAGGTGGATTGTCAGAGGTTCTTCCGATCCAGCTGTCGCCTCAGTTTGAGCTTGAGTATCTCCTTCGACAAGGTGCATTTTAGACTTCTCGTACAAGCATGAGTCGGAGTAGTAGGATTCGACCCCTTTAAAGGGATTAATATCAGCAATTTCTGTCCTCACGAAGCCATACTTTTTGATGTACTTGAAGCACTGGTGCAGTGTGGATGGCACGATCATGTAATCGTGTATCCAAGGATGCCCCAGGATAATATTATAAGATATATCTGCATCTATGACATAACAGGTCACTTCTGATTGAAGATCGCCGATTTGGCATTTCAGACGAATCTTTCCGATCAGATAGCTTCTGTCTGAATTGAAACCGCTAATGGTAGTGCTTGTCGGCGTCAGGCGATGCATTGGGATACGAAGATGGTGTAGCAGGCTCTTCGGGATGATGCTTATGGAAGAACCGGGGTCAATATGTATCTGATCCACCTTGATATCACCAATGTACCCAGTATAATACAGTGGGCGATCGTGCAGGGCGGTCTTGATAAGCATATCCTGCGAAGTGAAGACAATGTTGGGCATTGCGCCTGCACAAGCGCTGTCCCGGAGATCTGCAGGTGAGCTCTTCCAGTGAGATTGGACTGAGCCAGATATGCGTCGGCATTCTGGAGTACCTCGCTTAGTGAGATGCCAACATCTTTGGAGAGTCTCAGGAGCTCGTATAATGACAACTTGGCCGGTGTGTTGGCCAATTGTGCCAAGATATCAAAGTTGTAGTGCCTTTCCAGTCCATGAGGAGTCTCTCTTCGGAGCGGTTTGTCAAAGCGAGTCTCCTTCAGCCTAGGCTTGTCGGTCATCGAAGGCTGAGAAGGTCCTGGGGCATCAGTAGTTGTTGGCTGATGATCTTCAGCCGAGTTACCTGGTGAAGGTTGAGTTTGTGCACCGGATCGGATAACAACAGCCGTAGCTTCTTCGGCCTCTGCCGAGATTGTGCGGCATGATTTGACTTTCCCGCTCTTCTTTTTGCTAGAAGAGGGTGGTGCGGACTGAGTCATTTTAGGTACCAAGTCCGGATGGACCCACATGACCTCCCCTAGTGATGTGGTAAGGGGCACTAGACCAGCAGTCTGGTCTCGGGGAGGTAGAAGGTTAGCGACCTCCATCTTTACTCTGGGGACGGGTGCTACTCCATCTTGAGTCTTTGTCGGAGGAAAGCTGCCGAATTGTAATGACACCATGTTGGCTGCCACGGTCACCTCTTCGAAATCAATGGCCAGGGCCTTAGAATCAATGAGATGCTGGATATATCGCTTCAGTTGGTAGCAGTCTTATGTAGCATGGTGGACATAACGATGGTAGTGGCAGTACTTGGGGCTCTCCATCTCTGCAGGACGGGGTTCATACCTTGGGAGAGGGAGCTGAATTTGCCCTCCTTGTATGAGCATGTCCAAGATGGGCTTGACATGGCCGTCCTCGAAGGAGTAGGTCATCTGAGGCCACTATTTTTTTGCTGGCTTTGGTTCGGGCTTCGGAGCGGTGTCGGCCACCATAGCCTACTTGCCCTTGTTGTCTCGGTTGTTGGATGAATTACCGTCGTTGTTGTTATTGGCATTAGGGCATTTACCCTTATCCTCTCCCTCCGAGATGTGCAATCCCAGTTGGCAAGCTTTCTTCAACTTGTCTTCTGTGCTAGTGGCACTGATAATGAACGTCTTCCAGTCCTTAAACTGACTTTCGCCCATCCAGAGGCTGATTATGGGAAGCAGCCTCTTTTGGTAGATTTCAATTAAGGAGGAATCAGGATTACTGGAAGGCAACTAAATCGTGGTTTGGCAAAACCGCTCGATATAGTTCCTTGTCAGCTCCTTTTCTCCTTGAACAACGTCCATGAGGGTGGACATCGTCACATCTTGTCCTATTTCGTAGAACCTCTCCAGGAACATACGTTTAAAGCCGACGAAGGAATGGATGCAGTTGTTCGGCAAGTTGTGGTACCAGTCGAAGGCGACCCCTTCCAACGCTCCAATGAACAACCACGTAAGGATGGCATCGTCATATGGCAGATGGTCAGTTGTGACTTCAAAGTAGGTGACGTACCTGCTTGCAGATGTCTTCCCATCATACGGATTAATGTTGAATGGTTTATATCTGTAAAACCCCTAAATTTCTACTATTTTTTATTTTTTATTAAATTTGGTACTGATTTAAAATTTTGTATTGTACGTCGCGTAGTCGTATTTTACGTCGCGCACGAAATTTTATTTTTTTGCTCATCGAGTGCGAATATGTGCGAGCGTACATATTTTAGAAAAGCATTTTTTATTTTAATTTATTATACACTTTCAAAATATTAAATATAATTATTATTCTTGCTTTAAAAAGCCTTTTGTTTTTAAGAGTTATTAATCATAAATAATATTTTATTGTGTACTAGAAAAAGTATGCATTATTTGTGCTTACATATACATTTCATAAATATTTATTTAAGTTATTTCTAAATAATAATGTAATTTTTGAAATTATTATTATTAGTATTTTTGAAAAATATATTTCGAAATTATTATGGCGATTTAAACCTTGATTTGAAATTTTGGATTTATTTAAATAGTTAAATATTTAAAATTTGGTTTCTCTCATGGATTTTATACTTGAAATTTAATTTGATTTAAATTGGATATTTAATTTGAATTTGGATTTGATTATTGAGTTAAATTAAGTTGGGTTTAAATATCCTAATTTTTATCTTAATGGGAATTCCCACATCATATAAATTGGCAGGTACTCCTTCACTATTTCTCCACAAGCCACAATTCATCTTCTACAAAATTCTCCACAACGTGTGTGCATCATATCCTTGTCCATCTTTTTCTTCCGCTTTTTTACAAATACATATTTCTTGTCGTATCCGACACACCGGACATGACCAAATTCCCAAATACCTAGACCCTAATTTTTCGATCCCTAATTCTCTAACCCTAAACCTAGCTCGACCATCCCCACAGCCACGCTGTTCGGCCCGACGTCGTCTCCCCGGCACCGTGAGTCCCAGCCAACCACCACCGCCCGTATGGCTCCACCCCGTCCATGATGACCACATCTTCCATCGCCACCAGCATCCATCTCACCCGACCTCCTCCCTAGCAAACCAATAACACCACAAGCACCCTCGCCAAGTCAACCCATCACCGCCACCACCACGGCCACTAGCCAGAAACTCGACCGCCACAGCCAACCCAAACCCTCAACATCATCGTCGCCACCAACAGTCCAAGCCAGCATCGACAACCCGATCCGTCCATGCTCGCCGCCACCACAGACCACCACAGACCACCAACACCACCTCTCCTACGGCCATCGCTAGAGCCCAAACAAAACCCCCAAAAAAATTAAAACCCTAAACCCTAGACTCACCTTCGACGAAGCCGACCAGGTCGCCGGCGTCTTCAACCAACCCTCCGATCTTCCCGACCTCATCTAGGTCTCCGCCGCCCAGCCATCCAAGCCCGCCACCGCTAGCGCATGCTTCCCCGTACGCCGCGCTCGCAGAGGAGCCGCCTTCCGTGTCCTCACCACCGCCGCATGGCGTCGACCATCTCGGCCCGAGCGCGCGCCGCACCTCGACCCCTCTGGTACGCTGCCTCCATGCCCGACTCGCCCCATGCAGACTCCGCCTCGTTTCTCCTTTCCCTCGCCTCCAACGCGTGGCCTTCGTCTTCCGCTGTCGCGTGAGCGTGCGCCACCGGCGCCGCGCGGCTAGGAAAACCCGACCGCCTTTAGATCTCCGCTCCCCTGCTTCCTCTCTCATCCTCCGCCTCTACCCGTCAGCACCCGACCGCCGCCAGACACCGACCCTTCCCCCTCACTCTTCTCCTTCGCTCTTCACTTCCATATACTCTCAGCTTTCCTTTCTCTCTGTTTTTTAATTTTTTTATGATTTTGTTGACTTTTTGAGAGAAGATTACTGAAAGCCAAAGGTTACAATAGTTTATTATTTTCGAGTAAATTATTATAATTATTATATTATTATTATCATTATTAGTACAGCTCCTCAGCAGTACTGATGTTATATTATTATCATTATTATTATTATTATTATTATTATTATTTTATTATTGTTATTATTGTTGTTATTATTATTATTATTATTATTATTATTATTATTATTATTTTTATTATTATGTTGTTTTATTTAGTACATTTTATATCATATAGAGGTAATTATTTTCATATCATTCTTTTATGAATTCTACATAAACATATATTTAGTTTAAGCTTTGAAAATAATTATTATTAATTTTTGCCATATATTAGTTAGAGATTTGTAAATCTAATATATATATATTATGGTATTACTAAAAAAAATAGCTTTGACTTAAATGTTATTTTTAACCCTAAATAAATTTTCTAGACTTTTATATTACCTAGAAATATGTTGACCCATAAAATGTAGGTTACAAATTAAGAAATAAATTCTTGGTATTTTCTCTTCAATATTTATCTAATGTATTTTTAAATTATAAAATATAGTTCTCTACCTAAAATTGTATTTTGACTAACTTAGAGTTTTTGCCGAAAACGATTTTCTTGTCTTTAAAGTAATTTTTTTTGTATTTTTTCTATAAATATTTTGACTCGTGAAAATTAGCTTTTAGGAATTATAAATATTTTCTAAAATTCGTGTATATATAAATATTTATTTATCCATTATTCTTTGATTTTTCTCCTGTCGGTATCCAAGTCCTATTCCTTCGCCCATCTTGAGAGTACCTTATGTCCACCCTAACTAATTTGACCCTTCTGAACCCAATACAACTGTCCGTGCCATCAACAGAGGCCCCCTTGTATAGTTGTTACACCGTAGTCGCAGATTGTGTCACCTTGATCATCGCAGCACACCAGGAGCCTTACTAGGCAAGACACCTTGCCATTTGCTGTTTTTTTATTTTAGCTCATATTTCATGCATTGTTTATTATTTTCTTTATGCAAAATAAACTGTAAAATATGGCATAACCTGTTAGAACTTACTGTTCATTTTTCCTGCTATGTATTATTTTTCTTACACATTAAACCTAGATTTAAGGGACTACCTTTGTGTGTTGCATTCATGGCCTGGACACGTTGTACCACGAAGATGTGTGTCGTATGTAGAACGCGGAAGTGCGTGATTGGCTGGCCACCAGTACGTACAATCTGTACGATAGGAATAACCGCTAGTAGAGATTGCATGCTAGTTTGACTTAGCGGTTATAGTGGTTTTGTGTTGTGGATACAACACAGTAGGCATTGGGCGGAAAGGACAATTCCTTAGCGTATGGGCTTCGATGCACTTCCCTTGTGACCCGGTCTCTCCGCTGGAGATACGGGGTTGATGACCCAAGTTTACTAACGGCCACTAACGATTCTACGGAACATCATGCTCTTACTAATGGGGCCTATGGTGCCCAAGGAGGACTATGCCAATCCTATTTAGCCAGGGCCCATGCGTAGGAAGGATTATTTTTAACTACATTTTACTTAGAACGGTTAGCACCGTTATCCGTTAGGTACGACTACTTTTGGTTTGGGTACTTGTATCTGACCGTGGCTGGGAACAATAACTTGTCGCGAATTAGTTCGTCACATCTTGTCCTTGTTTGGTGGTAGGTGTGACTTACTACTTCGATGAAAAGGTACTAAACCTTGTTGGTGTCCGGCTACCATATTAGATTCATGGCATAGAAAGATACGTTACTGTGAATTAGTTTACCATCTCCTGTCCTTGTTTGGTTTGGGGGATGGTACGCTCGTTCAATAGGTGTGTATTAGACCATGTTATAAATTCAATTGACTTATTTATTTGAGCAATATTTATTCAGTTTATATGGCATGCTATTATGTGTCTTTTTACGTCCCTCTGAGGACTTGGTTATCTCCTCCGGTGTGTGCTATTGTCTTTCGCAGGTGCTTTAGCTCTAGCCGTGCTCATTGCTATTTCTCGAGGATGATTGCACTTGGATCGTCTTCGCTTCGCTCGCCAAAATCATTTATTCTATCATGTATTTTTTTCCTTTACTTGTTGGTAGTGGATTTGTCTTCGCCCAACATATTGTATCAAGATAATTCATTGTTATTGTATGATATCTTTTATTTATTTATTTTGCGTGGATGAGATTAGTTATGGTTCTACTGCATTTTATAGCTTACGTATATTTATTATACGGCTGGCATGTCTACGTTTCTAGTCCTACGTATTTTAGGACTAGGGTGTTACATATTTTTGTGGTGGCCCATGCAGGTCTAAATAAATTGTTTGGTTACTTTACCGTTCCAAGCAAGCCTGCGTATAGGATTAGAAGTCTAGGGTCTCATCCACATACTTGACTCTTTCTAAGATTTTATCTACCTTTTGACTCATCGACTGCATCTTGCTTGATTCCTTCTAACAAAATTTTTATCCTTCCTTCGTGCCTGCTAGAGAGTGACCCTACTAGTTGGATGTCCCAAAACACCCTTAGCTTAATTCTTTTAAGTTGGGTAGAACACCCCACGACCCGACACACTCTTGACCATTAAGGAGAATAAATAGTATTATCTAGACCGTAGAGACTTGAGGAATTTAACTCATTTGGTCAACCAAGCCTTGGTCAATAAAATCGTAGAATGATTGTATAGGAATAAACTAGACTTAGATTCTTATGACTCATAGACTATTCATATTTGTTTTATTCATCTACCATCGTGCCTATATTTTTACTATCTAGACTAATGCTGCTAATGTAGCCTAGTTTTTGCAAGCTTATTCTTTTATCGAGCTTGATCATGACATATTTTATTGGGTGCACACCTACTAATATATTGTCTAATTAGAACCGGTGCATAATGGTCTGATCAACCTAGTGCACTTTGGTTCGCTTATATCTATCGTCTCACGTGGATGGGGACATAGCTAAACTTGTCCTCTAGAATCCCATCCACGACTGCCGTGACAATTCCTTTGAAATTATTCGATCGTCTTTTGAATCACGTATTCGTATTCGATAACGTCCCCTTGAACTCTATATTGCTTTCGCCTTCACCTATTTTAGAAGGACGAAGGTGTTGTACTAGAACTTCCTCTAGCCTTCCTATCGATTATGACCATACCATATTATTTTTTTCTATGATCTAGATCACGATTTCTTACGATATTATTTTGTTATTGATTGTTCCCCATTGATACCCTCTTGTGTTTTCTCACCCCCCTACTAATTCTTAATTTCGAGGACAAAATTCTTTAAGTTGGGTAGGATGTAAAACCCCTAAATTTCTAATTTTTTTTTATTTTTTTATTAAATTTGATACTAATTTAAAATTTTGTATTATACGTCGCGTAGTCGTATTTTACGTCGCGCATGAAATTTTATTTTCTTGCTCGTCGAGTGCGAATATGTGCGAGCGTACATATTTTAGAAAAACATTTTTTTATTTTATTTTATTATACACTTTCAAAATATTACATATAATTATTATTCTTGCTATAAAAAGTCCTTTGTTTTTAAGAGTTATTAATCATAAATAATATTTTATTGTGTACTAGAAAAAGTATGCATTATTTGTGCTTACATATATATTTCATAAATATTTATTTAAGTTATTTCTAAATAATAATGTAATTTTTTAAATTATTATTATTAGTATTTTTGAAAAATATATTTCAAAATTATTATGGCGATTTAAACCTTGATTTGAAATTTTGGATTTATTTAAATAGTTAAATATTTGAAATTTGATTTCTCTCATGGATTTTATACTAGAAATTTAATTTGATTTAAATTGGATATTTAATTTGAATTTGGATTTGATTATTGATTTAAATTAAATTGGGTTTAAATATCCTAATTCTTATCTTAATGGGAATTTCCACATCCTATAAATAGGCAGGTACTCCTCCATTATTTCTCCAAAAGCCACAATTCATCTTCCACAAAATTCTCCACAATGTGTGTGCATCGTGTCCTTGTCCATTTTTTCTTCTGCTTTTTTTACAAATACATATTTCTCGTCGTATCCGACACATCGGACATGACCAAATTCCCAAATCCCTAAACCCTAATTTTTCGATCCTTAATTCTCTAACCCTAAACCTAGCTCGACCATCCCCACAGCCACGATGCTCGACCTGACGTCGTCTTTCCGGCACCGTGAGTCCCAGCCAACCACCACCGCCCGCATAGCTCCGCACCGTCCATGACGACTACATCTTCCATCGCCACCAGCATCCATCTCACCCGACCTCCTTCCTGGCAAACCAACAACACCACCAGCACCCTCGCCAAGTCAACCCATCACCGCCACCACTACGACAACTGGCCAGAAACTCGACCGCCACAGCCAACCCAAACCCTCACCATCATCGTTGCCACCAACAGTCCAACCCAGCGTCGACCACCCGACCCGGCCATGCTCGCCGCCACCACTGACCACCAACACCAGCGCTCCCACGGCCATCGCCGGAGCCCAAACAAAACCCCAAAAAAAATTAAAACCCTAAACCCTAGACTCACCTCCGACCAGGCCGCCGGCGTCGTCAACCAACCCTCCGATCTTTTTGACCTCATCTGGGTCTCCGCCGTCCGGCCATCCAAGCCCGCCGCCGCTAGCGCATGCTTCCCTGTGCGCCGTGCTCGCAGAGGAGCCGCCGCCCGTGTCCTCACCACCGCCGCACGGCGTCGACCATCTCGACCGAGCGCGCGCCGCGCCTCGACTCCTCTGGTACGCCGCCTCTGCGCCCGACTCGCCCCACGCCGACTCCGCCCCGTTTCCCCTTTCCCTCGCCTCCAGCGCGTGGCCGCCGCCTTCCGCCGTCGCGTGAGCGCGCGCCACCGGCGCCGCACGGCTAGTAAAACCCGACCGCCTTGAGATCTCCGCTCCCCTGCTTCCTCTCTCATCCTCCGCCTCTCCCCGTCGGCACCCGACCGCCGCCGGACCACCGACCCTTCCCCCTCACTCTTCTCCTTCCCTCTTCCCTTCTATATACTCTCAGCTTTCCTTTCTCTCAGTTTTTTTTATTTTTTTATGATTTTGTTGACTTTTTGGGAGAAGATTACTGAAAGCCAAAGGTTACAGTAGTTCATTGTTTTCGATTAAATTATTATAATTATTATATGATTATTATCATTATTAGTACAGCTCCTCAACAGTACTGATGTTATATTATTATTATTATTATTATTATTATTTTATTATTATTATTATTATTATTATTATTGTTATTATTATTATTATTATTATGTTGTTTTATTTAGTACATTTTATATCATATAGAGGTAATTATTTTCATATCATTCTTTTATGAATTCTACATAAACATATATTTAGTTTAAGCTTTGAAAATAATTATTATTAATTTTTGCCATATATTAGTTAGAGATTTGTAAATCTAATATATATATTATTATGGTATTACTAAAAAAATAGCTTTTACTTAAATGTTATTTTTAACCCTAAATAAATTTTCTAGACTTTTATATTACCTAGAAATATGTTGACCCATAAAATGTAGGTTACAAATTATGAAATAAATTATTGGTATTTTCTCCTCAATATTTATCTAAAGTATTTTTCAATTATAAAATATAGTTCACTACCTAAAATTGTATTTTGACAAACTTAGAGTTTTTGTCGAAAACGGTTTTCTTGACTTAAATTTTTTTTTTTGTATTTTTCTTATAAATATTTTGACTCGTGAAAATTAGCTTCTAGGAATTATAAATATTTTCTAAAATTCGTGTATATATAAATATTTATTTATCCATTATTCTTTGATTTTTCTCCTGTCCGTATCCAAGTCCTATTCCTTCGCCCATCTCGAAACTACCTTATGTCCACCCTAACTAATTTGACCCTTCTAAACCCAATGGAACTGTCCGTGCCATCAACAGAGGCTCCCTTGTATAGTTGTTACACCGAAGTCGCAGATCGTGCCACCTTGATCATCGCAGCACACCAGGAGCCTTACCAGGCAAGACACCTTGCCATTTGCTGTTTATTTATTTTAGCTCATATTTCATATATTGTTTATTATTTGCTTTATGCAAAATAAACTGTGATACATGGCATAACCTGTTATAACTTACTGTTCATTTTTCTGCTATGTATTATTTTTCTTACACATTAAACCTAGATTTAAGGGACCACCTTTGTGTGTTGCATTCATAGCCTTGACACGTTATACCACGAAGATGTGTATCGCATGTAGAATACGGATGTGCGTGATTGGCTGGCCACCAATACGTACCAGCCATGCGATAGGAATAACCGCTAATAGAGATTGCATGCTAGTTTGACTTAGCGGTTATAGTGATTTTGTGTTGTGGATACAATACAGTAGGCATTGGGCGGGGAGGACAATTCCTTAGCGTATGGGCTTCGATGCACTTCCTTTGTGACTCGGACTCTCCGTTGGAGATACGGGGTTGATGACCCATGATTACTGACGGCCACTGACGATTCTGCGGAATGTCATGCTCTTACTTATGGGGCCTCTGGTGCCCAAGGGGGACTACGCCGATCCTATTTAGCCAGGGCCCATACGTAGGAAGGATTGTTCTTAACTACATTTCACTTAGAACGGTTAGGCACCGTTATCCGTTAGGTACGAGTATTTTTGGTTTGGGTACTTGTATCTGACCGTGGCTGGGAACAAAAACTTGTCGCAGATTAGTTCGTCACATCCTGTCCTTGTTTGGTGGTAGGTGTGACTTACTACTTCGATGAGAAGGTATTGAACCTTGTTGGGGTCCGGATAACATATTGGATTCATGTCATGGAAAGATATGTTACCATAAATTAGTTTACCATCTCCTGTCCTTGTTTGGTTGGGGGGATAGTATGCTCGTTCAATAGGTGTGTATTGGATCATGTTATAAATTCAATTGACTTATTTATTTGAGCAATATTTATTCAGTTTATATGGCATGCTATTATGTGTCTTGTTACGTCCCTCTGAGGACCTGGTTATCTCCCCAGGTGTGTGCTATTGTCTTTCGCAGGTGCTTTAGCTCTAGCCGTGCTCATTGTTATTTCTCGAGGATGATTGCACTTGGATCGTCTTCGCTTCGCTCGCCAAAATCATTTATTCTATCATGTATTTTTTTCCTTTACTTGTTGGTAGTAGATTTGTCTCCGCCCAATATATTGTATCAAGATAATTCATTATCATTATATGATATCTTTTATTCATTTATTTTGCGTGGATGAGATTAGTTATGGTTTTACTGCATTTTACAGCTTACTTATATTTATTATACGGCTGGCATGTATACGTTTCTAGTCCTACGTATTTTGGGACTGGGCGTTACAATTTCTTGGTAGGAAGGGAACATCTCTCCATGCAGCCGGATACGGTTGTCGTATCCTGAGGTCCTGGCTGGTTTTTCGGGCTTAAAATATGGCCCGGAGCTCCTGGACCTCTCGTCTTGCCTCCCTGGCCTCGTCTGCCGCGGTGGGAGCCGATAGTTCAGGAGGATTATCACCTATGTTTGGTGCAGCTGAGTTCGAGTCTACATTGACCGCGGGACCCAATCTTGCTTGGCCAGACGTTCTTCCTTGCAGAGTAGGATGGGTCGCTTTGATCTCGTCCACGGACTTGACCAAGGCATGTAGTATGGCCTCCAAAGTGTCGATGCGTTGGCGATCACTGGGTCCGTCTTGGTTGCTGTTGTCACGCCCCAGAACCAGAATACTGGAGAGCGGGGGCAGACATAGCCAGCTACGCATATTGAAATAGAAACCACCTCGATATACGGTCACGGCTGTCTAGATATGTGAGAGTTTTCTATAAGCCAACAGTCTCTTATGGTCATAAACAAGCCTAGTGTCTCAATCACCACAAGTAAGTAAAGTCGTAAGATGTATGATCATTAAATATACAATAATAAGGCGTCCCAAATATTATATATTCAGCTGATCATGAAGCTAGTCGTTACAAAATGTTAGGACTAGCAAGAGTTTAGTCATACATGATCAACCCTATGATTTGTCAATCATGTTTACAGCCCGTAGGCAGACAGTAAGTAAAAGTGCTTCGAGCTAACAGGTGCTCGTCGGCTAAACGCCTCAAAAGAATAATTTTTACAATAGAGTGAGCGAAACAAAATAGAAGACCCACTCTTGGCGCGGATTCCGTCTAGTGTTCACCATTGGGCTGGAAGCTTGGTAGATCCTCTGGAGCTGCTCCGAAATCTGGCCACACAAAACCAGCTGGGTCAACCCCAGAAAGAGCAAGTGCCACAAGGGGGCCACGAAATAAGAACAAAAGCCAGCAATCAGCACAAAAAATCTAATATTAAAACTAAAATTACGAAAACATGTCAGGATGATATACGACGAGATAACCATGGAACCATTCCGATAGCCAAGTTACAACCCGTAAAACAAACAAGGACCGGGGTTGTAACCCTTCATCTGAACAGAGCTTGGTTTCCCACCATTTATCAGCAAGATAAGAAATGTAAGTAATCAAGACAGGAAGCAATCTTGCATGGTATCAAGACATGACTAGACTGGTTATACCTCATTCAATCAATCACGGCCAAGCAGATCCTACGGCTTACTACTTTAACTAACTAGGGTTATCACAGGCCTAATTACTAGCAAGATGCAGTGAGATTGTTCCATAGCCACAAGCCCTGCAGACCATCCAGGCTACCCAGGACGGAAGATTAGGGTTGAATTCAGGTGGGTACATCGCCCAGAAGACAAATATACCCTTAGGTGACTTAGATGGTACAACACGCGACGGTGTGCTGAAAATGTGCCCTACTCGATGGCAGGCTACAGATCCCAAGAGCGTCCAGGTAACGGGATTGCTTGTAGCTGTGTCATCTCTTCATGACTACTGAGTTATTCTAGTTATTAACCTTAATCCATTTTAGTAGGTACTCCTGACCGTGGTACTCAGGAGTCCCATCCTAGACATGTGCAAGACAGGACAAGTGGATTTACCAAGCAAACAAGAAAGAACCACCCACGGTGTCAAGACAGGTCAAGGTAAGTTATCAGGTCATGTCAAGTCAGGAGTGCGCCGTCACGGGCCACTATCAAGTCAGGTTGGTCATGCCAGGAGTGCACCACTACGGGTCACTGTCATGTTATGCAAGTTCCTTGCCATACCAATCCATGTACAATAGTCATTCCAAACATATTAAGTAAAATCAAGTTCATGACAAAAGGCGTAAGGATATAAAATGGGCATAAAATATCTAGTAAAATATCAAAGCACATGGTTATAGAAGAGCCAAGCTTAAAGATATAAAACCAAAACTCTAAGAGCCAATAGATTAAGCAAGGGGGTCAAGGGGCAGCATACGTGCAAAAGCACGCACGCAGGGAAGCTGCGTACGCACAAAAGCACGCACGCAAGGCTCGCTCAAGTCTGCGTACCAAGGCACACTCAAGTCTGCGTACCAAGGCACACTCAAGTCTGAGTACCAAGGCACACTCAAGGGGAGCAGCGTACATTAAAAGTCACGCACGCTCATAGAGAGCAGCGTAGGTGAAAAGTCATGCACGCTGAGAGAGCAGCGTGGGTGAAAAGTCACGCACGTTGAGAGAGCAGCGTGGGTGAAAAGTCACGCACGCTACAAAGAGCAGCATAGGTGAAAAAGTCACGCACGCTGAGAGAGCAGCGTGGGTGAAAAGTCACGCACGCTACAGAGAACAGCGTAGGTGAAAAAGTCACGCACGCTGAGAGAGCAGCATGGATGAAAAGTCACGCACGCTACAGAGAGCAGCGTTGGTAAAAAAGTCACGCACGCTGAGAGAGCAGCGTGGGTGAAAAGTCACACATGCTACAGAGAGCAGCATAGGTGAAAAGTCACGCACGGTACAGAGAGCAGCGTAGGTGAAAAAGTCACGCACGCTGAGAGAGACACGCTTCCAACAGGAAGCGTACCCAAGTCTGCGTACGCACACTAAAGAGCGCGCGCAGCTCAGTGTGGGTAAGCTAAACAGCTCTGCACACTGCTCACTGTCTTCTCCAAACAGCAAGAACACCGTGGATGAACCCAAGGCTTCAAAAGCTCACAACTTGGCCATCCGAACTCCAAATCCAAATTTCCAAAGCTCCAACTTGGGTGAAACTGAATGCTCTTCCACATGGAAGCACCAAAACCCATAAAAATCCAACTTAAAGAGATCAAACCATGTAAAATCCGAAAATAGAAATAACTTAGATCTAGAGCAAAGGAGACTTCAAATCACAAAATACCAAGTTCTAATGTTGATCACCATGTCCTAATCTAGCAAATGAACCAAGAAAATAGGGCTCTCATGAAGTGGCAAGGTGCACTTGTCTAGGGTTAGGAGAGTTGTGGAGGAAGGAGAAGAAGAAGAAGAAGGAAATTAATTATGGAAGTTATGATGAGAGGGAGTGGTAGGTGGGGGTTATAAAAAGGGGAGTTATGGTGGGTTGAGGGTGTAGCATAGGGCTAGGGTGTTCCAACACATAAAACAGAACCAAATCGAACCAACCCAAATAAAACCGAGCCAGCCAAAACCCAAAAATACGAGAAATACAGAAATCCCACAAGTTGAGAAAAATAAAAATACATGCCAAAAATCCAGATATGAGTATAATTATGAAATACGGGAAATACGGGAAATGAGGGTGACAACTCTACCCACCTTAAAAGAATTCCGTCCTCGGAATTTAATCAAGGAGCTAGAGATTGCCACGACAAGCTACACTAAGCACAGGCAAGCTACACTAAGCAGTCCAATCATACAATCATATAATGCAAGCAAGGAAGGGAAAATGTAAGGCATAAGAAAGACATTATACCTCACGAGTCAAACAGGTAGGGATATCGCGATCGGATGTCGTCCTCACGCTCCCACGTTGACTCACCCAGAGAGTGATGACCCCAAGCAACACGAACTAATTTAATATTCTTGTTCTTGAGTATCTTTTCCCTCTGGTCCAAAATAGACACGGGCCTCTCCTCATACGAAAGGTTGGTACCAACAACCAATTTCGAATGGTCTAGGATGTGGCTCGGGTCCGGAATATATCGTCGTAATTGGGACACATGGAATACATCATGTACCTCACTTAGCGACGACGGAAGAGCGAGACGATAGGATACATCTCCTACTCGCTCTAGAATATCGAACGGCCCTATATACCTAGGACTAAGCTTTCCCCGCACGCCGAAGCGAATGACGCCGCGGTTAGGCGAGATCCTAAGGAATACATGGTCGCCGACAGCAAATTCTAAGGGACGTCGATGAGCATCGACCCAATGGCGCTGGCGGTCCTGGGCAACTCGGAGGTGATCTCTGACTTTTCTGACCACTTCAACCGTCTGGGAAATCAATTCGGGTCCGAGCATCTACCTCTCCCCGACATCGTCCCATGCTAGCGGGGATCTGTACTTCCTGCCATAAAGAGCCTCGAAGGGTGCCATCTGGATACTGGCCTGATAACTGTTGTTGTACGAGAATTCCACCAGGTGCAGATGATTCTTCCATGAACCATCGAATTCAAGGGTACAGGATCTCAACATATCTTCAAGGGTCTGGATTGTGCGCTCTGATTGGCCATATGTCTGCGGATGATATGCTGAACTAAATTGAAGGCGAGTTCCCAAACTCTCTTGCAAGCTGCGCCAAAAGTGTGATGTGAATCTTGAATCCCTGTCCGAGGTGATGCTGACTGGCACCCCCTGAAGCCTGACGATCTGCCTGAGATACATCTCTGCTAACTGCGCCGTCGACTGTCCAACTCTGAATGAAAAAAAGTATGCCATCTTGGTAAGCCTGTCCATAATTACCCAAATAGCATCTCTGCCGGCCGGAGATCTGGGCAATCCGGTCACGAAATCTATGGTTATATGTTCCCATTTCCATTCTGGGATCGGTAAGGGTTGAAGAAGTCCAGCGGGCCTCTGATGTTCAGCTTTAACCTGTTGGCAAACCAAACACCGAGAGACAAATCGGGCTATCTCCCTCTTCATGCCATTCCACCAGAAATGCTGACGAATATCACGGTACATCTTTGTACCACCCGGATGAATAGAATATTATGAACTGTGGGCTTCTGCCATGACTTCCTGTCTGATATCTCCATTGGGTACACAAAGACGAGTGCCGTGCTGAAGTGTACCGTCTTCATGGATACATAACTCTGGCCTTCTTCCTGCTTCACACTCTGCTCTGAGTTGCTGGATCTTGGAATTTGATGACTACGCCCCCCGGATTCTCTTAACTATGCTGGACTGGACCTGTAGGCTGGCCATCAATGCCACGCTGGTTGGAAGAACCACTTCAATTCCCATCTTCTGAAGATCTGCTAATAGTTCTGGTTGCGCCGTCAGGAAATAAACTCCGGCTCTCCTGCTCAATGCATCTGCTACAACGTTGGCCTTCCCGGGATGATACTGTAAATCTACATCATAGTCCACCAGTAGCTCGAGCCATCTTCTCTGTCGCATATTAAGGTCCTTCTGGGTGAAAACATACTTCTGGCTCTTTTAATCAGTAAAGATCTCCACTCTATCTCCGTACAAGTAGTGTCTCCACAACTTCAAAGCAAACACTACCGCCGCCAATTCCAAGTCGTGGGTCGGGTAATTCTTCTCATGATTACGTAGTTGACGTGACGCAAAAGATATTACCTTCCCATGCTGCATCAAGACACACCCCAATCCTCTGCCTGAAGCGTCGCAATAAATTGTGAATCCTTCGGTCCCATCTAGAAGGGTGAGAATGGGAGCCGTTATCAAACCTTGCTTCAACTTCTCAAATGATTCCTGACACTCTGCTGTCCAAACAAATGGCACATCCTTGCGGGTCAACTGGGTCATCGGCGCTGAAATCCTTGTGAAATCTGAAACGAACCGCCGGTAGTAGCCGGCCAATCCAAGGAAGCTGCGAACCTCTGCCACTGAGCTGGGTACCGGCCATGACTCGATAGCCACAATCTTCTGGGAATCCACTTCCACTCCTTCTCGGGTAATGATGTGACCCAAGTACGAAATGCGATCGAGCTAGAACTCGCATTTACTGAACTTGGCGTACAACTGATGCTCCCTAAGCGTCTGGAGGACGACTCTGAGATGCTGCTCATGCTCTGCTTCACTCTTGCTGTAGACCAGGATGTCATCTAGGAACACGATCACAAATTAGTCCAAGTAAGGCATGAAAATGCGATTCATGAGGTCCATGAATACGGCCGACGTATTGGTCGCTCCAAAGGGCATAACAAGGAACTCCCAATGTCCATACCTCGATCTGAATGCTGTCTTCGGGATGTCCTGCTCTCTGACTCTGATCTGGTTGTATCCTGACCGCAAGTGGATCTTCGAAAATACTAAAGCCCCTCTGAGCTGATCAAACAAGTCATCTATCCTCGGAAGAGGGTATCTGTTCTTGATTGTTACCGAATTTAAGGTACGATAATCAACACATAGCCTGGACGTACCATCCTTCTTTTTTACAAGAAGCATCGGGGCTCCCCAAGGTGATCCACTTGCACGGATGAATCCCTTGGTCCTTAGTTCTTCAATCATCTTGTACAAAATCTTCAATTCTGAAGGCGCCATCCTGTAGACTCGCTCTGACACTGGTGCTGTCCCGGGAAACAAGTCTATAGTGAACTCAATCTTCTGCTCTGGCGGCATCCCTGGAAGCTCCTCTGGAAAGACATCTGGAAACTCTTCAACTATCCGGGGTAACTGCACTGCTGCTACTGCCATTCGCAATGCTGGGGAAGTTGGCTCCACTGCCTCTGAAAAATGAAAACTCTGGCTCGCCGGGGATACTAAAGACAACTCTGCCAATATGGCAGTCTATCCTAGCATACTGGTTCCTCAACCAATCCATGCCTAGGACTACATCATAGTCTGCCATAGGAAACTCTATAAATCTAGCGGGGAACTCTCTACCGCTAACTACGATCCGACACGAGGAAAATACTCGATCTACTCTCACAAGACCATTACCAGTAAGTATATTGAGCCTCACTGATAATGACTCAGGCTCCAATCCTATCCGTGTCGTAGATTGTGCAGACATGAATGAATGCGATGCACCAGAATCAAACAATACCGAAGTTGGAAAGGAGTTGACGAGAATAGTACATGCCACTACCTCACCTGGTGCAACTTTTTCTTTCATAGCCATCATCATGGCCTGACCTTGTCCTCTGGCTGCTGGTCCCCTTTTGTTGGAAACCTCTCTGCCTATTCTGGGTCTGAGCTTGGGCTTGTGCATACTGCTGGGGGTGTTGTTGCTGGAATGCCTGAGACTAAGACGGCAAGGGCCTCGAAGACTGATACTGCTGCTGCTGAACTGGTGATGGGGCCGGTCCTCTCACTGAAGAGCTAGAAGGGTTGGATGCTGATGATCCACCCTTATTCGGGCAAGCCCCTATCCTATGATCTGCGTCTCCACAAGCCAGGCACAATCCCTGCGCCCTACGACAATTCGCCACTACATGGCCTGGCTTCCCGCAATGAGAACATCCCATTACGAAAGTCTGCTTCTGCTTCTGCTGCTGCGGGTACGTCGGGGTCGAATACTGAACCGACGTTACTCAGGCCGCCTGCCTCGGAGTTCTAATAGTCAATCCCCTAGCTGCCGGGGCTGGAGCTGATGATTGGTGCATTTGACTGTGGGACCGCTTCCTACTTCCGGTCCTATCCACGATCCTCTAGGAGGTGTTCTCATGCCTCCCAGCTGATTTCAAGACTGCATCGAACGTCTGGTGCTCGAACTGTTCAACCGCCAATAAGATCTCCAAGTGCAGTCCCTACTGAAACCGCTGGGCCCTATCAAACTCGGTCGCCACAAAGGTGGGGGCAAACCTACTGAGTCTAGAAAACTCTGATGCATAACTGTCGACTGTTCAGTCTCCTTGCTTCAAGTTGGTAAATCTGGTCTGTAGGTCGTACCGAGCCACAGCATCGAAATACTTCGTCTGGAATCTCTCTCTAAATACTGCCCAAGCAATGGGTGCCACTAATCCCATGGCCTTCGCTGCCCACCAATTGTGAGCTAAATCCAACAACTGCAGGCATACCACCGCCACCTTCTCATTCTCAGGTGTCCTGGCTGCTTCCAGAATCACCTCGGTATCCTTAAGCCATGCATCCGCGACAATCGCATCCTCTCTGCCATCGAAGAAAGGAGGGTTCAATCGCTTAAAACTGTTGGCCGTCTGGTTCCCTGGATGTCCGCCTCGGGTCAAAGCATCTTGAACTGTCTGGTGCAGGGCGTCGCTTCGACGATCCTGGGAAGCTATCAAGGTTCTGATGAGGCCTACTAAGGTACCATCATCTGGCTCTGCGGGCTGGACGGGCCGAACTGGTGACTCTCCTCCAGTAGGTATCACTCTGGAGGCGACTCCGGAATGCTGGACCTGATCTCCAGGTTGCTGCTGATCTGCGGGAAGTGCTCCCCCTCGTCGATCAGTAGGACTAGGTACAGTGTCGCTGAAGAAGACGACACAGGGAACAATAAGGAAAGAACCAGGACAGATCAACGATATAAGCACAGGATCAGGGCAAGAATCCATGGATTCAGAGGATACGAACAGAAATCAAGGACGATTACTGATTGAGACATCTACCTGGTAAACCCCCACACATCTTGATTTACAAGACCTGTATGGGCTACCACTTAAACCGTGTCACGCCCCAGAACCAGAATACTGGAGAGCGGGGGCAGACATAGCCAGCTACGTATATTGAAATGGAAACCACCTCGATATACGGTCACAGCTGTCTAGATATGTGAGGGTTTTCTACAAGCCAATAGTCTCTTATGGTCATGAACAAGCCTAGTGTCTCAATCACCACAAGTAAGTAAAGTCGCAAGATGTATGATCATTAAATATACAATAATAAGGCGTCCCAAATATTACATATTCAGCTGATCATGAAGCTAGTCGTTACAAAATGTTAGGACTAGCAAGAGTTTAGTCATACATGATCAACCCTAGGATTTGTCAATCATGTTTATAGCCCGTAGGCAGACAGTAAGTAAAAGTGCTTCGAGCTAACAGGTGCTCGTCGGCTAAACGCCTCAAAAGAATAATTTTTATAATAGAGTGAGCGAAAGAGCAAGTGCCACAAGGGCTGGAAGCTTGGTAGATCCTCGAGAGCTGCTCCAAAATTTGGCCACACAAAACCAGCTGGGTCAACCCCAGAAAGAGCAAGTACCACAAGGGGGCCACGAAATAAGGACAAAAGCCAGCAATCAGCACAGAAAATCTAATATTAAAACTAAAATTACGAAAACATGTCAGGATGATATACGACGAGATAACCATGGAACCGTTCCGATAGCCATGTTACAACCCGTAAACCAAACAAAGACCGGGGTTGTAACCCTTCATCTGAACAGAGCTTGGTTTCCCACCATTTATCGGCAGGATAAGAAATGTAAGTAATCAAGACAGGAAGCAATCTTGCATGGGATCAAGACATGACTAGACTGGTTATACCTCATTCAATCAATCACGGCCAAGCAGATCCTACGGCTTACTACTTTAACTAACTAGGGTTATCACAGGCCTAATTACTAGCAAGATGCAGTGAGATTGTTCTACAGCCACAAGCCCTACAGACCATCCAGGCTACCCAGGATGAAAGATTAGGGTTAAATTCAGGTGGGTACATCGCCCAGAAGACAAATGTACCCTTAGGTGACTTAGAGGGTGCAACATGCGACGGTGTGCTGGAAATGTGCCCTACTCGACGGCAGGCTACAGATCCCAAGAGCGCCCAGGTAACGGGATTGCCTGTAGCTGTGTCATCTCTTCATGACTACTGAGTTATTCTAGTTATTAACCTTAATCCATTTTAGTAGGTACTCCTGACCGTGGTACTCAGGAGTCCCATCCTAGACATATGCAAGACAGGACAAGTGGATTTACCAAGCAAACAAGAAAAAACTACCCACGGTGTCAAGACAGGTCAAGTTAAGTTATCAGGTCATGTCAAGTCAGGAGTGTGCCGTCACGGGCCACTATCAAGTCAGGTTGGTCATGTCAGGAGTGTACCACTATGGGTCACTGTCGTGTTATGCAAGTTCCTTGCCATACCAAGCCATGTACAATAGTCATTCCAAACATATTAAGTAAAATCAAGTTCATGATAAAAGGCGTAAGGATATAAAATGGGCATAAAATATCTAGTAAAATATCAAAGCACAGGGTTATAGAAGAGCCAAGCTTAAAGATATAAAACCAAAACTCTAAGAGCCAATAGATTAAGCAAGGGGGTCAAGGGGCAGCATACGTGCAAAAGCACGCACGCAGGAAAGCTGCGTACGCACAAAAGCACGCACGCAAGGCTCGCTCAAGTCTGCGTACCAAGGCACACTCAAGTCTGCGGACCAAGGCACACTCAAGTCTTTGTACCAAGGCACACTCAATTCTGCGTACCAAGGCACACTCAAGGGGAGCAGCGTACATAAAAAGTCATGCACGCTCAAGGGGAGCAGCATAGGTGAAAAGTCACGTACGCTGAGAGAGCAGCATGGGTGAAAAGTCACGCACGCTGAGAGAGCAGCGTGGGTGAAAAGTCATGCACGCTACAGAGAGCAGCGTAGGTGAAAAAGTTACGCACGCTGAGAGAGCAGCGTGGGTGAAAAGTCACGCACGCTACAGAGAGCAGCATAGGTGAAAAAGTCACGCACACTGAGAGAGCAGCGTGGGTGAAAAGTCACGCACGCTACAGAGAGCAGCGTAGGTGAAAAAGTCACGTATACTGAGAGAGCAGCGTGGGTGAAAAGTCACGCACGCTACAGAGAGCAGCGTAGGTGAAAAGTCACATATGCTACAGAGAGCAGCGTAGTTGAAAAAGTCACGCACGCTGAGAGAGACATGCTTCCAACAGGAAGCGTACCCAAGTCTATGTATGCACGCTAAAGAGCGCACGCAGCTCAGTGTGCTTAAGCTAAACAACTCTGCACACTGCTCACTGTCTTCTCCAAACAGCAAGAACACCATAGATGAACCCAAGGCTTCAAAAGCTCACAACTTGGCCATCCGAACTCCAAATCCGAATTTCCAAAGCTCTAACTTGGGTGAAACTGAATGCTCTTCCACATGGAAGCACCAATACCCATGAAAATCCAACTTAAAGAGATCAAACCATACAAAATCCAAAAATAGAAATAACTTAGATCTAGGGCAAAGGAGACTTCAAATCACAAAACACTAAGTTCTAATGTTGATCACTATGTCCTAATCTAGCAAATGAACCAAGAAAATAGGGCTCTCATGAAGTGGCAAGGTGCACTTGCCTAGGGTTAGGAGAGTTGTGGAGGAAGGAGAAGAAGAAGAAGAAGGAAATTAATGGTGGAAGTTATGAGGAGAGAGAGTGGTAGGTGGGGGTTATAAAAAGGGGAGTTATGGTGGGTTGAGGGTGTAGCATAGGGCTAGGGTATTCCAACACATAAAATCGAACCAAACCGAATCAACCCAAATAAAATAGAGCCAGCCAAAACCTAAAAATACTGGAAATGCCGAAATCCCACAAGTTGAGAAAAATAAAAATACATGCCAAAAATCCAGATACGAGTATAATTACGAAATACGGGAAATACGGGAAATGAGGGTGACAGCTGTCCGTCATGAACACCGTCCTCATATGAGGAGAGATGGAAGAAACGGTTGAGGACGTGCCCTCTAGTCATACCCTTGTACAGAGAAGTTGTCAGGATATGTACAAATGTTTTCCTCTGGTTCAGACTCGAAAGGAGTGGTACTCCCAGCTTCAGAGCTTGTCTCATCTTGAGAATTGTGGACGTCCTCGGGGACGTCTGAACCTGCTGCATCTGTTGGGGGAACTGTTTCCACTGGATTATTTTTATAGAACACCAGATTGTCGTAGATGTTCGAAGGAGTGCTACACCCGACTTCAGTATCTTCCAGAAATGTTGACGATAAATCTCCAAGTGTGGCAGATTTCGTCTTTGAGCGGGTACCTTGGTAAACTCCTCTTGTAGCGGTGGTAAACAACCGCTTAGAAGAGAGTTTCTTGATTACACTGGTTGAGATTTTTAGACTGGAGACGTTTGTCTTCTTTCCTCTCCCGCCGCCAGGGAACTTCAGAGCAGAATTGAAGGAGGCGACGAGAAGTACCTCATCTTCTGAGCTTGGGTGTTGTATTTGTTGGAAGACGGATCGCCGTTCCTCTTGTGTGGCCGCCTTGCTGCAGCATCAGTTGACAATGACTTGAGTGCAGTGATGTCCATGAAAGGACTCTCTGCACACCAAGTTTTTGTCTCTTTCCTTGCATTTATGAAGAATCACGTTGCACAAGTCACTCGCTTTGTGGGCCAGGGAGTCCTGAGCACATGAGTGTGTTAGCATCCTGCCTGCTGCCTGATGTGAGGGTAGTACGAGTACTTACCCTTGATCATTGTTGGGAGATTCTTGATAACTATCCCGTTCGTTAGCTGCCGGGGGCTGGATACGGATAGTTTTATACAACTTTCCATCAGTGGCCCGCGTAATAGTCAGCGGGATGCCCTGATAGTCAGAAGTTGGGACAGCTGACTGAGCTCGACGAGCCTGCGCTGTCCTAGACTTCTTCCCTCTAGCACCCGAGAGTGCATAGTAGGAGGAGTCCAAGTGGTGGGTCACAGAGTTTGGCACAACCTTCTCAGAGCCTCTAAGGTCAGGATCGCATGAGAGGCGGTCAAAAACTGACTGTGAGCCGCATAAAGCAGATGGTATACCGCTAGGATTGGTGGTCGTACAGGCTGTCTGCATGCGGCTGGTATGTATGGCCGCATGAACCTTCCGTATACGGCTAGTAGTGGTGGCCGCATAAGGAGTCTGCATGCGGTTGGTAGTCGTAGCCGCATGAGCCTCCTTCATGCGGTTGAAAGTTTTGGCCGCATGAGCCTCCTTCATGCGGCTGGAAGTGTTGGCCGTATAAGCCTTCTGCCTGCGCCTGGCTTCTGTAGCCGCATGAGTCTTCATGTCGCTGACGCCCTTATGCGGCTTCTTCTTGGACCGTACAGAGTTTCTCTTTGCCCTTGCAAGTCCAGCTTCGTATTATTTTCCTTTGCCGAACTTGGGGATAGCAGAGTCCTCTATGGTCCAAAGTGGGGCCGCATGAGAGTCTTCTCCGCCATTTTGGGTAGCAGGGAGCATTCTCTCCAGAGCTTGGAAATGTGCAACTGATTTGGGCCTCCACTCTCTGCGAGCCTTCTTCGTGCGGGCTGGATTTTGGACTGGGCCAGTGCTCCCGTCAGAGAGCATTTCTTCAAACACCTGCTGGTCAAATCGGACGACCAACATCTGTTGAGTGGAGCCAAGTTTGGCTGCATCCGATTGCATCACCAACTCCTTTGTCATAGTGAAGTTAGTCCCCAGCAGAGTCGCCATCGTGTTTGCCATTGATTATAAAAGAACATAACAGTTTTATGGAAGGACTTGACTTTTACTTCACAACACAAGCACGCTCGTACAAAGAAAGCCTAGGGATGAAAACCTAGGTACAACAATCTAAGTACAATTATTTAGTTTTTCTGGGGGGTGACGGTAGAGGCTCGGAAGAGTGCTATCAACTCTGCCTTACTTCTTGGACGATCGGACGTAGCCTTGGCTCTGATGAAGAATTGCTCTCTGGATGTGTGGGGAGATTCTTCTGTGCGCCGCCGCTTTCTTTGTGCCTACCTCTGTGTCCTCCTCTCTCTGTCCTTCTCTTTTCCAAGGAAATGGTACCTTGCTATTTATAGAAATGGAGTGTGATAAGTAGGATTTGTAATGATTGCTCCTTGAAGAGTGGGTGGTTAGGGATTGGTTACGATTTGCCTTGATCTTATTGGTTGGAAATCAATCTGGGCCGTCAGCATTGATTGTAACGAATCTGGGCAGTTAATGTTTGTTGTACCAAATCTTTATGGGTAATTAATGTTGATTGCAACAAATCTGTATGGGCAGTTAATATTGATTGCAACAAATCTGCATCGTAATTATTTGTTGATATCAGCAAATCCGAGTAAATAAATCTTGGTCAATCTCCTGCCACGTGTCCCAACTGCCTGCTATATCGATTGCCATAAATCTGGATTATTGGGATTTTATCGACTCCTGCCACGTGTCCCAACTGCTATGAGCCGTATGGAGGACTGTCATAGTTGGGCCGCATGAGTGTGGCCTCGTATTAGAGACGCATAAGGGTGGCCTTATCCGAACAGCATGGAAGTCCTTTAATCTGAGCCGTATAAGGGTAGACCATATGATCTGAGTCGCATGGAAGTAGCAGCCGCATAGGGATAGCCTCCAACCGAACCGCATAAGGGTGGCCACGTGTCATTGCCGCATTAGGGTAATAGCCGCATGAAGATGGCAGCCACATGAAGGTGGCAGCCGTATGAAAGTTGCAGCCGCATAGAGATGATAGCCGTATGACGGTAGCAGCCGCATGAGGGTGGCAGCCGTATGGAGACGGCAGCCGCATGAAGGTGACAGCCGTATGAGGGTGGCAACCGCATGAAGGTGGCGGCCGCATTAAAGTAGGTAACCACATGGTGAGCTTCAGAATTGGTTGATCGTGACAGCTATAAAGATTTCCTTCATTTCCCTAGGAGCGCGCCATTATGTCAGAGTCATCATTGCAGCTTTATGTCAGAGCTGTCAATTCACCTTTATGTCAGAGCTGTCGTGTTATGTCAGAGCATTAAATGAGGCCGCTGCTTGATGGCCAGCTGTAGAGGCGAACCACATAGAGCCACGCAGCTTTTACCCGAGCCGCATGTAGCTGGCAATTTCTGTGCCGCATAAGGCTCTGAAGGACTTTTGAGCTGCATGAAGCTCTAAAGGACTCTTGAGCCGCAAGAAGCTTTAAGAGATTCTTTGAACCGCATGAGACTTCCTCTGTTTTGAGCTGCATAGACTTTCCTGTTCTTTTCCATGCTTCTACACTTACGGAGCGGCCTATCAAAGCGGGTTTTCTTCGGCTTGGACCTGTCCGCCGATGGAGGCTGAAATGGCCCCAAAACATCAGTGGCAGGCATTATTGCCGGTAGCGTTGTCGGTTGAGGGTCTTCGACTGAACTACCCTGAGTGGGATGGACTTGTGCTCCAAACCGGGTAACAACAGTCGTTGCCTCCTCAGCTTTGGCTGAAATTATATGGCAGGATCTGGACTTCCTGCCCTTCTTCTTGTTGGTTGGAGATGACACCGCCTGGGTAACTTTGGGCACTAAGTCTGGTTGCACCTACATGACCTCTCCTCGTGACCTGGTGAGAGGTACAAAGCCAGTCGTCTGGTCCCGGACGGGGGGGAAAAAGATTAGTAACCTCCATTGTTGCCCGGGGCATAGGAATTATCCCGTCTTGAGTACTTGTTGGGGGGAAGTCACTGAACTGAATTGATATCATGTTTGCTGCTACGGTAACCTCTTTAAAATCTAGCGACAGAGCTTTGGAGTCGATAAGACTCTAGATGTACCGCTTTAATTGAAAGCAGTCATGAGTGGATTGATGAACATAGCGGTAGAAGTAGCAAAATTTTGTGTCCTCCATCTCCGTCGCTCGAGGCTTGCACCTTGGTGGAGTGAGTTGGATCTTGTCCCCTTGCAAGAGCATGTCGAAGATAGGCTTGACATGACTATATTCGAGTAAGTAATTCACCTTGGGCCACTTATCTTATGCCTGCTTCTGTTCAGGCTTCTTGGTCTTACCAGTAACCATGGCCTGTTTGCCTTTATTGTCCCTGTTATTGGAGGTGCCGCCACTGTTGTGGTTATTGGGGTTGGTACCAGGGCGTTTACCTTTGTTCTCTCCATCCGGGATGTGTAATCCCAGCTGGCGATCCTTCTTTAACTTTACCTCCGTACTGGTGGAGTTTATGATGAAGGTCGTCCAATCCCTATACTGATCTTCGTCCATCCAGAGGCTGATTGTGTGGAGCAACTTCTTCTGGCAAATTTCAATCAAGGAGCTTTCGGGATTGCCTTGGGGCAATCTCATTGTGGTTTGGCGGAACCGCTCGATATAGTTCCTTGTTAGCTCCGTCTCCCCCTGAGCAACGTCCATGAGAGACGACATTATCATATCATGCCCCACTTCATAGAATCTCTCTAGGATCATGTGCTTGAAGCCTTCAGAAGAATGGATGCAGTTGTCCGAAAGGTTGCGGTACCAGTCGAACGCGATCGCCTCCAATACTCTGATGAATTATCTTGTGAGGATGGCATTGTTATACGGCAAGTGGTCGGTTGTGACCTTGAAATAAGTTATGTACCGAATAGCAGAGGTCTTCCCGTCATACAAATCGATATGAAATGGTTTGTACCGTGGCGGAAAAGGAATATCTCTCCACGCAATGGGATGCGGCTGCCGTATTCTAAGGTCCCGGGAGGAGTCTCGGGCATTGAACATTGCTCGAAGCTCCTGGACTTCCCATCTTGCCTCCCTGGCTTCGTCTGCAGTTAAAGGAATGGATGCTCCTAAAGGATTATCACCCAAAAGAGGAGCAGTCGTGTTGGAGTTTGCGTTAACCGTGGGTCCCAAGCTTGTTTGTCCAGGCATCCTTACGGGTTGAGTCAGCAAGGGAGCTTTGATTTTGTCCACTGACTTGACCTGGAACAGGAGCATGGCTTCATGTATTTTTAGACGTTGTCAATTATTAGGCCCTTCCTGATCATCGTCGTCAATAAAGATTGTTCGCACGTGGGTGGACACAAAAAAGACCATAGAAAAGGTACACTCTGTGTCGTACCCTCGTACCGAAAAATCGTCAAGAAATGTCGGAATGTCCTCCTCCTCATATTTAGATGGGGTTCCACCCCCTGTGCAGGAAGCTATATCATCTTGGCGAAGGCGGTCATCCTCGGGGATGTCCAAGTCCGTTGAATAATTCCAGTAGATCGCTACCCCCTGTGTATGCTCTTGGAACACCAAATTGTCGCATATATTGAGGGGACTGCTACCCCAGCTTCATCTGCCCCCAGGGCGGTCAAAGGTGCACCCCCGGGTTTTGGAAGCTTCTTCCTGGATCGAGTGCCTAGGTAGACACCCCCTGTGGCTGTCGACGGTAATCTTCCAAATGAGAGTTTCCTTGTAGTGCTGGCTAAGATTGTCAGGCTGGAAGTGCATGTCTTCTTTCCTCTCTTGCCAGGAAGAACCTTCCGAGTTGAATTACAGGAGGCGAAAGAAAATTCCTCATCTCCCGGAATTTGCACATATTCCTCAAGTGGTTGTCGGACAGTTGCTGGCTGGTGCAGTCGTTGGAAAATGGACTACCGATCTTCAGGTGTTGTTGACTTGTCACAGCAGCAGTTGATGATGACTTGGGTGCTACGACACCCCGAAATGGCTCATCACATGCCAAGGTTGCGTCTTTCTCCTTGCATTTATGAGTAATCACCTCTCGCAAGTCGATAGCAGACTGATCTACCTTTACATCCAATTGTGAACTCGGGTATCCCGAGCACACGGGTGCGTAGGTATTATGTTTGCTCCCTGATCCTATGCTAGTAAAAGCACTTGCTCTCGATCGTTGGAGGAAGACTTTTGAGACCGACCCTGTCCGTTAGCCCTGGGGGACTGGACGCGGGTGGTTCTGTACAACTTTCCATCAGGAGCCCATATATCAGTTAAATGTGTCCGCTGACGGTCAGCAGCTTGGACAGTTGAATGGGCTTGTTGGGCCGCACTGTCCTAGACTTCTTCGACTTAGCACCCGAAGGTGCATAGTAAGAAGAGTCCAGATTGGCATATTCCACATTCTCAATAGACCGTATGGGGTCGGGCCCGTATGAGAGACGGTCAAATACAGAGCTTCTGACATGGCCGCATGAGACACCCTGTCTGCGGCCAAGATTTGCTGCCGTATAGGCCATCTGCCTGCGGCCAGAGTTGGCTGTCGCATGGGCCATCTGCCTGCAACCAGATTTAGCTACCGCATGGGCCATCTGTCTGCGTCCAGAGTTGGCTGCCGTATATGCAGAATGCCCATCTCTCTTATGCGGCCTCTTCCTCGTCCGCATGGATTTCCCTTGTGCTCCCAAAAGCTCAGCATCGTAGTGTTTTTCTTTGATGCAGTTGGGGGTAGTTGGGTTCTCTACGGTCAAAAGCAAGGCCGTAAGAGAGCTTTGATCACCTTCTTGGTCCGCAGAAGGAACTTCTTCGAGAACCTGGTCGGGGGTAACAGTTTTGTGCTTCGACGTCCTGCGGGTTCTCTTTGGGTTGGCTCGCTTCTGCGATGGGCTGGCACTTCCTTAAGAGAGCATTTCTTTGAATTCTCATTGGTTAAAGCGAACCACGAGCATTTGCTGCGTAGAGACGAGCTTGAACGCGTCAGATTGCGTGTCACGACCCGCACCCACCATGAGGGTACGAGTACGTAACAGCGCCCAGCCTACGCCGCAGTGTCGGTTGTAGAACGCTGTCCTAGGTCTCAATGCATCTAACAGTATAAGACTAAACAGTTTATACTCCCCGAATGGGGGTGACATAGAAGAATGTAAACTCAATCACAACAAAGGAAGAAGAAGTGCGATGTGATATAAAACTCAAATGAAATACAGAAGATCAGAAGAGTCTAAGTGTCTAAGATATCATCTCAGCAAACATCCAGAATACAAGTCCCAACTACTGAATATGAAAGAATATATACAATCCAGAATCCCAAAAGGCAATAATAGTAAACCTAGATTAGGGAGCCTCAGTCTCTATAGCTAATGGATCCGGCTGAAAATCTGGATTAATGGTGTCATCTAGAGCTGTCCCGTAGTAGGAATCCACACAGGCCTTCTTCTCGTCCTCTGTAATATTTTAAACAGGTCCAGTCAGGACAGGAGCGAGCACAATACATCTCAACAGATCATAGCAGGTTAGAAAATATAATCATACAGTAAAGTAAGATACATGAACTGAAAGAAAGTACAGAATGTAAACAGAGAGAGAACTGTAAAAGAAATATCTACTATAAGTAGAGAGCTACTAGTGACTAGTGATTTAGAGTACAAAGTCGACATATGAACGGCTTGATTTGCACATGGCTATACTAAAGAGGCGTACATGGCTATTCTACTTTGGAATTGTTCACATGACTATTTATACTCCCCCGTACCCCCAATCAATACACAAGGATCCTGCCAGGTTATGTTATAATTCCATGTAATGGCCCACAAGGGGTGATAAATGGTAGGCCCATAAATGGGTGATCTGGGAATCCCATAAATGGGTGATTCAAAGAAGACTCTGTGATCATGAGAGTACATGTCACAAGTGATCAATAAACCGTGAAGCATAGTGATACACCATGTAAGTGAAACGCACAGAACATGTAGTATCCGATGCTCCTGAGGGGATAACATCTCAAGAAAGGATCCATATAGTACTAATCCGTGTGACCAACATGACAGTATCAAGTAAAGTAATTTAAAACAGATAAATAATTCTATACATGATATAAAATGATCAGAGAATGTACTTGCCTGATGTCTGAATGTCCAAGTTAAATGTACTGTCCGAGGAGTGGTATCTGGCTCATATTTAGAATAGCACAAGTCACAACAAGTCCAGAATGGTAAAAATGAAGTTCTACTATGCACTCTATATGCTGTCTAGGTCAAAATAGACTAAAGTCAACACTTGGTCAACTCCAGTCAACTACTCTAGTCAAACTAGGTCAACTAGGCCATTCTAGGTCTAACCCTAGTCTAATCCAGTCAACCAATTCTAGCCAACACTAACTAAACCTAGGCTAGCACACAAGCACACTCACAAGCAACCATAAGGCAACACAAGCATACATATTACATATTGGCATTAGGCAAACATAACATGCATGTATTCACTCATTGCAAGATTCTATATGTATAGACATAGGTATTCTCCATAATATGCTTGTATTCATATGTTGCAATAAGTAAGGTATCATAGCACATATACATCAATTATATAGGGTAAGCTATAAGTAGTGTTCATGCTTGCATACATATATACTTTCCTACAATATCACATTCTTACATTCATTTGCATATATTCACCCTATACATACATGCATATTTACATACTTATATATATATATATATATATATATATATATATATATATATATATATATATATATATATATATATATATTTTATATATATATTTATATATATATATATATATATATATATATATATATATATATATATAAAATAAAATAAGATATATATATATTATTTTATTATATATATATATATATATATATATATATATATATATAAAATATATATATATATATATATATATATATATATATATATATATATATATATATATATATATATATATATATGTTGTGATAGAGAGGGCAAGGAAGGGGCATGAGGAGTGGTGTGGTGTTATGAAGGGTGGTTTGGGACTGAATTTCAGGGGGTTATGGTGGTGGTTTGATGGGCTGATATGAGGTGGTTTTTAGGAGCTAAATATGGACTGTGGTATGGTAGGTTTTGGGGATTGAAATGGACTGGATTCAAGGGCTGTTTTGGGACTGAACAAAAGGTTAATATAGGACTAAATATAGGATGGAAATGGAGACAGTCAAGGCTGGTTTGCAGGCTGTGTTTGGGACAACTTAATGGCTGCTATGTGAGTTAGATATAGGGGCTAATGCAGGCTGAAAATTGGCTGAATTGGAGGGCCATTAAGGACAGAGTTTGACAGCCAAGGGACTGATTTGTAGGGGCATGTATTGGACTTCACCATACACACAAGCATCTCATGTAAATGGTGTATGAAAACAGTGATCTGCCTAGGTGAGTGTGTGAGTGTTAGAGTGTGTAGGTGTGAACTGAACCATGATTTAATGTGTGTTGACTGTAATACATGTGAGGGGAATCATAAAACAGTGTGCCATAGGAATATGGTGTTGTATGTGTGTTACCAGTGTGTAGTGTACATGTGACAGGAAATGTATACTAGAGTGTGTATATAATGTGTGTGCTGACAGGAATTTAGAACAGTGTGGTGTATAGGCAACAATGTGTGTGTGTTAGACATACAAAACAGGGTGTTATACATTGAAAGGAAATTATTAGCCATCTGTAAACATATGTATGTGTGCATAACGTGTGTGGACTACAATGTGTGTATATGAGAGTAGGCAATAAGTTCTTAGGATTAGAGTGTGTGCCAGGAAATATATATGCAATGTGTGTAGGATGGGTGTTAGAGTGTTCTCAAGAAATGTGTCAACAGGGAAAATGTTCTCAGGTTTAACCAACTAATCAACATTTGATGGAACCTAGAATTCAGAATTAAAAGTCAGTGAACAAGTATAGGGATTTAAAATGTTCAGGAAATTTCTGAATGAAGTATCTGTCAGGTATTCGAATCAACACAATGCCAAGCCATCCCATTTTCAAAAGCCTAATTCGAAAATAGATTGAATCAACCAATTGGAAATCAATAAAATTGGCTAATCATGTGAAGACTGAAACATTCCATGTATCCTTCAATTCTTTTTAAAAACCCAACACCATGCTCAAATTCCCATTCTCATATCCAAAAGACTATAGAATTGAAATACTTCATTAATTTATACTAGCAATTATGTTGGGAGTAATTAACAGTGAAACATCTCTTAAAACTGGGAATTAAAATATTTTAGGAAATAGAAAAACCCAAGTATCAGTAACCTATGCACAATGCATCAGCCGAATGGCAATTCCCAATTCGAATCCAAATCCCATACTACAAAATCTAAATTAACATGTGAACTCATTCAAACATATATCATAAATCATGTTAGAATCTAATTTAGCAAATTAAAACACAATTTAAATCATTAAACTAGGAATTAAATACTGAAACAACTATCCAGACTGTACACGAATAGAACCAAACACTACATCGTGCACATGTTCACCGTGTTCGTGGACACGACATGAATTAGGACACGTGCTCGTGCACACGTGTATGCCCACACTAGGGCTACATACTCGTGTCAACATGAGGTGTCCAAGCTGTGTCTAGACACGATACGAAGGCCGTATCAGTGAACAAAATCATATGTGTGTAGTACAGTGTGTGACCAGTGCAGCCTCGTTTCCGTGTCCGACACAAAATGAGGTGCACTTTAACTTTGGGGGAGTGTGCGCAGATACTGCTCCCGTGTCCATACCAAGTTTGGCGTGTCCAAATGTTATGTGCAGGGCATACGAGATACGTGGTAGCAGGGGAGGCAACAGTGCTCGTGCGCGTGTGTGCACCCGCGTGTGCACATGTCCAAATCGACAAGACACGACACAGAAAACACCTCAGTCCACCAAAAATGTGTAAGCGACATCAAAACTCAACTTCCTAGTCAAAAACTTCTCCAAATCTCGATCGAAATGCCCAATGTGGTATTTCGTCGAACAACTGCGCACCGTCACTGATACGTGTCCGATATGGACACGTACAGGACACGAAATGGAACAAACCCTATTCCTACAGAACCAGGACACCTAGGGCTAGGTGCTAATGCAAGGAAACCCTAGTTTTAGTGAGGGAATAGGATTTTACCTATATGTGTTCTTCAACACAAAAAGCTTCTTCAAGGAGCTCTCCAAAAGCCACCCAAATTCTTTAAATTGTCCCAAAACTGTGATGTGACTCCACAAACGGTAGTCGAACAGTAATTAGAGTGCTATGGAAGAAATCACAATGAAAATATACCTCTATTGATTAATCTATGGAGAAATGAAGTGTATGCTCACCTTGTCTTAGGGAAAATGATGAACTAATGGAAAGAGGCACAATCTTCTAAAGAGATATTATATAGGCAAGGGGGGTCTTGGCTGGCCACTTTGGCTAGGGTTAGGGTTTCTAGGTTGCATCTAAGGGCTAGCAATAAATCAAGGCTAATGGGTGGCCTAAAATCTAGGGCTCTTTTCTAGTTAAGTTGTAAACCACCCACTAAGCTAAACATTACTCAAACCATTTAACCAATACTAACTAATTCTGAAAGTGGCTAACTAATCTAGTTATGACTAATCTAGATTAGATCCAATCTAGGTTAGGCTAACCAAAATCACATGACAATAAATAAACTAGTATTTAAATCACTCCATTCAAATAAATCATTTTAAATTCCTAATAAAATATATTAAATTCAAATAATTCAAAAATGACAAAAGTACCCCCAAACTAAAAAATGATAAATGAAATACCCTAATCACATGGCTAGGCTCTCGGGTAGACAATCTCAACGGTTTCACTAGCAAAACACCAAAATCACAAGTCATGATTTTAAATAGTTTTAATATGATTAAAAATCACCAAAAATCATATTATTATTTAAATATTATAATTAAATAAATTAAAATACAAAATTTCAATATTACCCTCATTTGAAAAACTGGGTGTTACAATCCTATCCACCTTATAAAAATTTTGTCCTCGAAATTAAGATGATCGCACCCCCTTCTATGTCAAACATAGTCAAGGGTCAATCACTACTCAATTTTCTCAACATCCTAGTACTTGGTCATCAGCTGGTCAACTTCTTAGTGTTTTACCTATGCTAGCTACCCAAGTGTTGGCAATTAGAACTTAGCAAAAATAGAAGTCTATAATAGACTAGCTCTCAACTTTCCAATCCTATCAAGTCACCCATAACTAAATACCCAAATCTAAGCACACAAATCCCAAATACCACATATACATAAGCTCAGGGACAACTACCCATTACATATATCATAAGTATATTATTTGTAATTTATCTATATATATAGAACTCTCAGTCATAGGTGAAACTACAACTATACTCAAGGACAGGCTCTGGTCATGGGTGTCTCACTGGAAAAAAGGTAAGAGAAAAATAATAACAATCATCAAGGTTATATGGCATACTAACATCCTATATGAAAACTGGTTGGTCAAGGAAATCAGCTACAATGGGTTACAATTCTAATACCAATGCTAACTATCATCTCTAGGGTACAGACACTCTATAAGTCATCATATCATCACATTTATGAAAGAACTACATATGAATAAACTCTACAAAACTAAATATCCCTACTCCTAAGTTATTGATGAATACAATTTTAAAAACAACAGAAGGGTATGATAGAGATGATATGCTGAAACTTTCTCAAGATAAAATCTTATAATCATATGCGTCTGTCCAAAATCATGTTACTCAGAGTCTTCGTCATGTTAGTGAGCAAGGCTACGATAATTACAGAGTCCTTGACCAAGGTACATAATTCTAGAATCATGGTATTTAAAATTTTTGCATTGCTGCATGCTTGGCAGCGAAAACCTTAAATTCCTACACCCGAGAAATACGTCCTAAATCTGACTATATGTCCTCACTATGCCAGCTAACACGACTATCGAAGATTCTGGATTCCATACCTGGGTGACCTAGCCCATATGATTCATCTCAGAAGAAAATCAAACATAACACAAGAACAATAGGACAAAATTGATCAATCAACAAGGAACAGAGGGAATCAAAATTTCAAGGCAGCTATAAAAGGCAATTACAGAAAAGGAATCGAATAGAACGGAACCTGCAACTAGATCTCCAACGGCCTGAGCATTCTCGACTGTCCTGGCGAAAGCTCGCTCCTGCTGGCCTCCCCTGGCCTGCTGCTGATGCTGCATATACCTCTGCTGCTGAGTCGGTAAGGGTAATCTCTTCTGCTGGCCTACCGGAGTTCTCGCTTCTGCTTTCCGAGCTGTCCATCTAGGAAACTTGGGACACTCTCTTAACGGGTGATATGATGCTCCGTAAAGTAGACACTTGCCTATCCTCATTCGACATTTGCCCCAATCGTGCCCTGGTTCCCTACAGGAAGGACAACTAGTAATCTGCGGCTGTCTAGGGTCTGCTGTGTCTGTAACAGTGGTCCCCTCGGCTACTCTGTCGGAGCCCTAGCTCCTGCTCCTGGTGCTGCTCCCTGAACTACTCGTCCCGTGGTCAAGGTAATCTCCCTTATCTGATGGTCTGCTGAACCACATATTAGGCACTTGTGCAGCCTCTTCCTACACTCGCCCCACCCGTGCCCTGGCTTCCTGTAATAAGCACAGGTGGTGGCCTGCTGCCTCGGTGCCTACTGCTGCACCCTCTATGGCTGTTGTGCCTGCTGAAAGGGTACACGGTCCTGAAACTGCCGCTGCCAAAGGTAGACCTTCGACTGCTGATACTGCTACTGAAACAATAAGAGGGGTATCTTGGCCAGGCCCGCACTACCACTAGCTCCCTCAAAAGGAGGTATAATAGGACAATCCATCTTCTAGTGGGCACCTGACCCACAGAAATAGAAAACCTTCAACCTCTTCCTGCACTGCTCCTAAATGTGTCCCGGCTTCTTGCAGTAGGGACAACTAATCGCCTTTGGGTCCTGACCCTAATACTGATGCTGCGCCTGCTGAACTCCCACTGGTGTCTGCGTCTGCTGAATCTATACATGGGGCCTTTTGGGCTGGCCTCCGCTGCTGCTGGTACCGAGAGTGTCCCGTCCCCTCTTGAATAACTGTTGCCGCTGAGTTTCCACTATCTGCTGGATGAAGGAAAACAACCGCGCCACGTCCTCTAATCCTGATGGCGACAGCTGCTGAAGAACTTTCGGGACGACAGGAGAAAGTCTCGGAGTAAGAAGTGGTGCACTCCCGTAAGCTGCAGATAACCCAGTCTGAGCTGGCATAACAGGAACTGCAGTCTCGGGGCTCTGCTGATCAGGACGAGGAGTGGTAGACCCTTCAGTGGTATCTTCCTGATCGAGACGATAAGATCGTGTCTCCATAACCATCCTGAAGACAGATCAAACAAGGAATCAATACTGAGATAGAAATAATAATTCAAGGAAGGACAGTTATTCAAGGAAGTATCAAGAA